>JALJCO010011885.1:0-41129 GCA_023101725.1 Atherinomorus stipes
TTTAACAGGAAAGTAACTGATCAAAAGCACAAACTGTTATTTGCCGTTTTCTCTCAGTCTTCACTATTTGGCTTCAAAACCCTGTTGTATCACTGAAAAAATCCTATTGCTATCTACGCCTATATGGGTCAATCTGCCCGACATCAGGCATTTTAGTCAATTTTAAAACAAGGCATCAAAAACAAGCAAACACCACACCAGAAAGCTCTGATGTTACCATCCTACAAACTTCTAAACAGTGTTTCTCATTCACTCAGCCACATAACTCATACAGTGATTTATTTATTTATTTTACAGATACACATATTAGGTGCACCCACGTGTGTCTTAGCTATGGACACTTTTACACGTGAACGGATTAAGGATCAAACTGTCCTACTCCCAAATGAAGGCCACTCTGCACATTCAACCATGCCTACCCCCCCCCCCCCCCCCCCCCCCAACTTTTTGACAAGTTAGTTACATCTGTGAAATTAATCTATTTTCTGTTTTTGTTACTAAGTTTAATTCAGCTTCCACTTGTTCCAGCCCATTTGAGTGGGCAGATTAATGGGTCACTGATTAACCACTATTAATTTGTATGTAAACAATGTACTGTATCTTTAGGGTGATTTATCTGAGGTTTATATGATTTCAGTTCTGTATGTTGAAGGATCTAAATGGTGGAGCAGCTTTCAAATATAGATCTCAGTTAAGGTTCTGCTTAGCTGTAAAATATATTATAAAGGTACATCATGACTTGTCATTAGCCCAGTCTTCTCTGTCATGCTGCCGTCATCACCCAAGAGAAAGTGGTAAAGAAAGTATGTCTGAAAATACAGAGAAGTTGTTCTATGTCAGCACAGATGTAAGGGGCTGAAGCGACGCAGTGTGCTGCTGAATGAGGGAGAAAACATACTTGCAACCACACAGATGAAGAAAGATAAAAGGTGGGAACTTGAGAGAACATAAAACCCAAGAGGCACTGAAAATATACGAACTTGCATATTACAGCGGCCTCAGAGCTTTGTCAAAGATTATATAGCCATCCCCATGAGCTGGAGCACACAACAGCCATCCAGTAAGGCCTTAGGGAAGCATCAGAAGACGTCAACTCCAGATAAGACCTTCTGTTTGACACAGATCTGTAAGCTCATTCATCATCTGTTCTTCTCATGCGGAACGTTTAGTCAAGATAACCAAAACTATATGTCATAATCATAAACGGTGTTTTTAATGTTTTTATTTGAGCTTTTCTGCATATCCAACACCCTGGATGTAAAAATGACCCACTCTGGAAGGCTTTCAAATAAAACTACAACATAAGAAGAAAAAAAAAAGACACAACAACTTATGAGTTTAATGATGTTTATATGAGACATTTCTTATGTGTTGCTGTATTGTAAGCTAGCTCCAAGGTTGCCCTTGTTATAAATGAAAGTTACTCACATCTACTTAGAAGTTTAAGTTTATTGATAAATGTGAAACATTACTTTAGGCCTAAAATATTTGTGTAGTATATAAAACTGGATGGGTGTAGATGAGTTATGGACATTATTTTCTCTTTCTTTTTTTTTATCTTAATACGCCGCTTTCTTTTAAACAAAGGTTTTCAGTACAGAAAGAAACTGTTATAATACAGAAAAGATGTCTTGATGACAAAATGTAGCTCCAGAACTTAAAGTCATCATTCGGCATGAAAGGTTTGATTCTTTTTAACCAACCTCCATGACATCACATGGATTTTAGGCTGTGCACTGATAACAAACTTGATGTTCTCTCTTAACTCAGCCATAAAAAAATAAGAGTCCACCCTTGTCATCAAAAATAATGGTTATGCAATCGAGTACCTACTGTGGTGTGAATCATGTGACTAAAAGAGACAGAAAAGAAAATATAGAATGCCTAAAAGCACTGTTTTTGGCAGTACAATGCCATAGCTATTGATGTATAACCAAAATCACTTATCAAGAAAAGCATGGAAAATGGCTAGATATCAGTTCTTAAATTAAACTCTTATGAGCTACTTTTGTTGTTATCATTATACTTGTCCAGACAAATGTACTTTTAGTCGTACCAGGCATTAAAATGACCAAGAAATTTGAGAAAACAAGGGTGGTCTCTTAATTTTTTCCATGGCTGTATGTGCTTAATTCTGTCTTGATGTGTTAGTCTGCAGGGACAATCCATTTACTCAATTCCTAATATTATCCTGTTCATAAGTTAAATGAGCATGTAAACGGGGCTTCCTTGCAAAAGAGACTGTGTGTCTCAATGAGACTTTCCTGTATAAATAAAGGTTAAATAAAACAAGTGTTCCTGAATGTTTGTAGTGGTTTTTACTCTACAGTGTTGCTGCCTAAGGTGCAAGGATCACAGCAACTAAATGGGGGTTTTTAAGTGTTGCCTCTTCTGTAGAGAGGTCTTGCAATTCTCTGAAGCCTTTAAAAATTTTATTATTTACCACAAATGTTGAAGTCCCCAAATTCTTCTCAACTATACAGTATGTAGAAAGTTTTCACAAAAAATTATAGCAATGTGCCCAGAATGTGTTTCAAAGAGTGACAGTGAAAACAAAGTACACATCACTCTTCATCTTTTTGGATGCCATCTTGGCTTCTAACTTGGTGAGGGCCTCTTTTAGATGCATAAACCCTGAATTGTAACTTCAATGTTTCTGCACTCAAACTTCAGATCTGGCATTTAAAGAAGACTGTAATCCTCTCATATAATGTTAATATACACTAATAAAATTCCATAATCCATAAAATTATGTACAATTTTTAAGGGTGGCCTTGAATCCTCTCCTCTATTCAGCCCCCCCATCCTCAGCATGAGCAGGGCAGCAGGTGAGAGTGAGAAGCAAAAAGTTCCTTTTAACGGAAAGAAAAAACCTGTAACAGAATCAGGAATGATGACCTGGATCTATTACATTGTAGAGCAATGGTTATTAAACATTCTGAGTCACAATGCCAAAAATAACAGACAGCGTTCGTGACCTCCCACACTGACTCAGGCCTGGATTTACTATGATCCAAATTTGCATGCAGTAGTTTGCCTGGGCAAACCAGAATTTTACGCAGGGGGAGGGGGGTTGGCTGAACCACAGTTTGCAAGTGATACTAAAAGTGAATGCGCTTATGACAGCGGGTGCAAACATGTTGGAACTGCCCCTGCAGGAGGGCTTTGTGTGTTTCGATGTTTGCAGCATGGCAAATTGCACAGCGCAAATGTAATTACAGTATGACCCTATGGAAATGGAGATACTAGCAGAAGTGGAAAGTGAAAATATGATTTAAAATAAGTGTGATACATATAAAAATGAAAGTAATATAACACATATCCATGCAGAGACCCAGAATTGGCCAATTTATGAGGATATGGATCTGGAGTTGCTGAACAAATGAAAATAGCTGCAGCCTCGAACATGGTCTCTCTGTGCATGAGGTGTGCACTCTTTGGCACAATACCAATGGTTCCAGAGGCTTGCGCTGCCAGCTGATCTTGTAATCCTGTCCATCCGCTAAAATCCAAGTTAAAATGTGATGTTGGCAAAAAGGGGAAACAAAAAGGCACAATTAATGCCAGCTTTAGTTCTCACAGTTGCTGCAAATGTTCTGCTTCGTTTGTCCAGAATGTTTAACACCCGTGTTAAATAGTGGTGTTTTCTGTTGATTGTTATTGGATTCATCAATGAGAGCTAAATACGTTGCCCTCATGAAAAATGATTTTGAATCAGAGTTGTGCATGTCCAGCATTGTCCCCCATAGAAGCTGAAGTCTTTTGTGTGCAGAGCTGCCAGTTTGCACCTGCTTTTCAGACATACTAAAATACACACAAAAACTAGCCACACAATCCATTTCATGGTGGATAAATCGCCTTGTGAGTGCTAAATTAATATATATGCATTTTCTCCTCTCAACACATGGACAATTCCATGTAAATGCCCCATATTGCATATTAACTGCTCCAGATGTAGTATTCGGATAGGATACACAACCCTTTCTTCACGCTGTTAGATCAGTTTGTACTTTTTTTATTTGTTTGTTTGTTTGTTTTTTTTCTTTTTTTGCGTCTGCAATGAGTTAGCTCATGTTTTTATATATGCAAACCTTTGATACATCCGGCCCTAAGTGCTTAATTGTGAAATCAAATGTGTCATCCTTTGGCCATCTTCTAATCGTAAAGATGGAAAGCAGTCAGAATCCTCATAGATCAGGAGGATTTTGGTGAATTATGTTCTCAGCTGCAAGAAAGGACATATGCTAAAAAAAAAGTAGCTTCTAATAATAATAATAGCAAAATTCAGATTTTTAAAATTGCACCCACAATAACTTTGTTTCTGGACACAAGATGTTAAAAAATACTAAATGTAAGATAACAGATACTCCATAAATAAGAAGGATGAAGTGTTTCCGTGAATTCGGTTCATTACTGTATCAAAGCACCCACATCCTCAAAATCAGTTTCACTGAGATAATTAATTTTTTAATATGGCATGACTGCTAATGTAGTTGTTTATAAAATTAACAATTTCACAGCCCTAATAAAAATCCCAAATTTATTTGATAAATGTAGGCTATATGTATATATATATATATATATATATATATATATATATATATGTTTTTTGTTTTTGTTTTTTTCCAACAACGATCCGGCCACCTGTGAAATTATCTTGGGGCCCCTAACTGAGACTGTTTGACCAAAAATTAATATTTGTAGGCGACTGTGTCTTAAAGATGATGTGTCCATTTAATTGAGCAGGACTCCTGCTTAAGGAGTGCTTGCTTACAAGCATCATTTCATATTTCCACAGAGACCGCTGTTCAAAGCAAAAATCTACCAAAAGTTCAAACAGCCTGTTTATCAGTGGAATATAATACGGGCAAACCGAGGTGTAATTATAGCTTTGGGTTGTAGGATATTTTATTATCACCACAGAAAGCACTCAAAACAATTATTCTAGGCAGAGAGGCAGAGAGAGGGAAGTTTCCCAGAAAAACAACAACTGTGCTTTTCAGAATTAAAAATGGGAGGTGTGGGAACCATTTTAACCAAAACCCCCAGAGAGATTCATGTCTGGGAAAGTAAAAACAAAGAGTTTAGAGGAAAGCGTAATATACATTAGTTTTCCTCTTGATTGTATTTTGGGCCCATAAAAGAATATTGTCCACTTGCACTGTTAAAGTCAAGCTGGGAAGACTGGGGCTCTACAGAATTTTAGGCCCCATCCTATTTCTCTTTTTAACCTTTACCCCTTGCCACTTAAAGGGGAAACTCAGTAACTTTTTTACCTCAATAAATGCTTTTCGGAACCCCCGTGGGGCTAAACAAAGTGTTTACGGAGTGATTCAATGTGCCCCCCCCTCCCGCCGGGGCCTCTGGCCTGCGAGCAGCTAAAAACAACTTTGCCTGCGCCGACCCGAGCAGAACTTGCGACAACAGAAACCGCTGTACGGTACTCAGGTCCCCTATCTACCGAGCTGCTTCCAGCGCTGATTTGAACCAGACTACCAGCGCTAATTCGAAGAAAACATTTCTTTAGCTTCACACCACCTAAACACGGCTCCTGGCTCTCATAACCAACTCTTTGCTGGACCAGAGTGATTCACGTAGCTGCGCTGCCTGGGCGCCAGGTGAAGCATCACTGCTTCAGGCTCAATAATCACTTGTCACGTCCGCAAAAAGTAAATAAAAGTTTGTTTTCTTACCTGCTACTCGCCAACACCAGAGAAAAATATAATCCACGGCATATTTACCCGCAAATCGCGGGTAAAACGTCCCGTTTCAGAAAATACAGGACTTTGCTTTGAGCAGAGGGAGACGAGGTGCTGCTACCAACGTAGCAACGTAGCATCAACAAGCTAGTAAACGCTTAGAAATATATCCAGCGATCAAAATAGAGGAAAGACAGGTAGAGAAGCCGTCTGTGTGCTGTGGGGGTGTAAGGGGGGGTTGAACACGACAGTGAAAAGACGCCACTAGGGGGAGCCCCGAGCTGAAGTTACTGAGTTCTGCTTTAAGACAGAGCTTCAAGGGGTGGGGCTGAAAGTCAACCCCTACAGCTTAGGACGCCCCTTCAACAATTGCATTTCTCATTAATGATCCCTACCGACTTGTATGCAGATGCGCGCTGAGCTATCGCCGGAAATCTTGAGAAATAAAGCTGTCTATCGCTGTGGGTTAACATTACCAGGCTAAAGTTAACGTTGAGTCCGATTTGTGAATTACATCCGCTCTTGTGTTGTATCCCATGATGCCTTCCATGTAATTATCAGGGTTTCCTACAGAGCTCTGCTGGTTTTCAGCCTGATAGCTTTAAAGTATTATAGTACTAGCATTTTTTTCATGTGTATTTACATTGAAAATGATCATTAAAGATTTAAATAGTGTAAAACTAGACAATACAATGGCTGTGATACATTTTAATACTTGATCTGTAGATAAAGTTAGGCAGCTATCTTGCCGATGATTAGCAGATTGTTATACCCCTCAGTTTTAAGTGTACATCTGAAAACCCTTCATGTGAAGGGGTATACCCCAACCCCACTGTCCTAACAGGACTGAGAGACCCTACCGCTACACTTGAGCATGCAAAACGGAGGGGAAGGGCTGAGGGGGAGAACTGAGACTGAGCCAAAGTCTTTCTCCTGGCTCTCCATTATGTCCATTCTCTTTTCTCCATGTTTCCCAACACAGCACTTACAAGGTCCTCCATTTTCACTTCAGCAAGCTGGAAATTTGGAATCCAGGGAAAAAGAAAATCTAGTTTCTTCTGCTTATCCAGCCAATCATCAGGCAGGCTGATAGTTGGGTCAGTTCTGCGATGTAGAAGTTGTCGTGAATTCTGCACCATTGATTCACTAAACACAAATATGTGAGCATAATGATAAAAGTTATTTTCATATCTTGGGCGCTTCGACGACGACAGTTTCTTTAAAATGCATCATCAGTTTGCCACAAACATCCAGAACAACAATTTTCTCCCCTTAATTTTTTTGAGTTCAGACAGTTTTCTTATATTCCTGAATAGCAACAAATCTACATATAATGCTCAGTCTTTTCAGTTCTTTAATGTTCACTTTCACTGCTTTCATCATTTTGTTTCCAGACACCATATGTAGTGGACTATGGGGGCATTAAGCAGCAGCTTTTTAGGAGCATGCTGTTGGTGTTGCACTGGATTGCACTATACTAAAGGGATTATTACAAAAACAAACGAGAAAATGAAAAAAAAAAAAAAAGCTAATAAATAATGACTTCATGCAGTACAGTACTAGTCTATTTATTAGTGTATGGATAAAATTAATCTGCTTTGTTATTCATGATACAGTAGTTTGGAATATGTTTTACAATATGAGAATTTCTAAATACTTGGTGGAGAAAGTCCTTGTATGCACGACATAAACTCTCCTTTTTGTAGGCTTGTCATCTATTTGAGTCTTCTGTTAAAAACCAAGAAGCAGCAGGCAGAGAAACTAAATATTTATATGAAAGATTCAGGTGTTCTCTGAAAGGGAGTCCAGGGTGAGGAAAAATGTTGTAAGACAAAGAGGTCATATCAAATGAGTATGCTTGAGTATTTGCACGTTGCTGTGACACATTGTGTGGATTTTGTCTTTGTGTTAGCATTTTTGTGCGACACTTGGTGAAAGCGAGGGCTTATGAAGTTACACACAAATAGCTGACATGAGTGGGGATGGAGGCGAGCTTGGAGGGAGACAGAGAGCTTTTGTATCCCTGGAGATTATAAAAGATACACACCTGAATGTAAATCCGTAAACACCCAACAGATCTTTACTGTAATTTTTGATTATGGGCTCTGTGAAAACTTACAATCCAGTCACACAATAAAATGTGTGGTTGGTATGTTTGTTCACATGTCTGAAACCTAGAGTCACAAAAAAGGTCCAACAGCTGAGAGACTGTCATGTTCTACTCAGCCTGTTGTGCAAAGTGCAGCATCTGTGTGACATGACACCACACAACATAAATGTGGTGTTTATATATATATATATATATATTATATATATATATATATATATATATATATATATATGTATATATATATACATATATATATATATATGTATATATATGCACACATATATTTATATATATACAGTATATACAGTAGATATAGATATATACTGTATCTATATCTAGGCCTATATATAGACATATATATATTAGGGATGCACAGATCCAGTTTTTTCCGATCCAATCCATTACCGATACCTGGGCTGAGTATATTGGCGAATACCTGATACCGATCCAATACTACTTTTGAATCAATGAGCTGTACACCTTGACATGTGAGTGAAGGCATCAGGCTTAACATCAACATTTAGCCTTGTTAACACTTGCATTTGTCATGCAAGTGTTGGCGTTTGCAGTGTGGATGTTTTACACCACAGAAGGAGGTGAAGTACTTTTAGAAATGTGGTTTCTCAGCTGTGTACTTGCAAGCTAACAAGCTAGCCACTCGGCTGTTATCGGTTATCTTTGCCAACCTGTTTATAAACCATCGGCGCACACGTTCCTGCGCCTTGTAGGCATGGTTTGGGGCTGGTGTATTTTTTTTAAAATGTAGCTTGCTCAAATTGTTTTTCCAGGAACTCCTACCCCGCCTTTAAAAAAAAGATGCAACACCTTTGTACAGAAGCTGAAAGATCTCAACTTCCTTAATAAGTAGAGACTGCTCTATTCTGTCTTGTAGAGAACTCTGTGTAGCATTGCCAGTCTAGTCTGCTGTCCAGCTGAACTCCAAAGTATTTGTATTCCTCCACCACCTCCACCTCTTCTCCCAGGTTGTAAACATAACTTTGCGTACACCTGACCCTCCTAAAATACACATTCATCCCTTTTGCTTTGTTTGTGTTCAAGATAAGGTAAAGATTACTGCACCATCTCACTAACTGACTCACCAGTCCTCTGTACTCAGCATCTTGTCCATCACTGATTCTCCCCACAACTGCTGAGTCATCAGAGTATAAGGGACAGGACTCCTCCAACTTGGATTGGAAGTCTGAGGTGTACAGAATTAAGAGCAATGATGACAGTACAATGATGCTTCTGTGTTGCTGACCAATATCTCAAACACACAACCTAAACTACAACTAAAAACTTTTATCCAGCATCAAGTCTTATGAGGAAACTGACACTTAAAAATGAAAAACAATAAAGGGAGTGCAGAATTGTTAGGCAAATGAGTATTTTGACCACATCATCCTCTTTATGCATGTTGTCTTACTCCAAGCTGTATAGGCCGAAAGCCTACTACCAATTAAGCATATCAGGTGATGTGCATCTCTGTAATGAGAAGGGGTGTGGTCTAATGACATCAACACCCTATATCAGGTGTAATAGGTGTGGCAGTTGGCAGTCCTGTCACTATGCCTCCGAGTGTTCATGTTCCCTGGCTACTTGACCAAGGGGATGTCCCTTTGGCTGACTGGTTAGCACGCATGACTCTCACCCGGGAGTCTGTGGTTCAATTCCCGCCCGGGCCCTCCTTCGTCCTGCCACATAGGCAAACAGAATTATCAGGCAACTTCCTTTCCTTTGGCAAAATGGGTCAGAAGAGGGACTTGACGGGCTCTGAAAAGTCAAAAATAGTGAGATATCTTGCTGAGGGATGCAGCACTCTTAAAATTGCCAAGCTTCTGAAGCGTGATCATCGAACAATCAAGCGTTTCATTCAAAATAGTCAACAGGGTCGCAAGAAATGTATGGAAAAACCAAGGCGCAAAATAACTGCCCATGAACTGAGAAAAGTCAAGCGTGCAGCTGCCAAGATGCCACTTGCCAGCAGTTTTGCCACATTTCAGAGCTGCAACATCACTGGAGTGCCCAAAAGCACAAGGTGTGCAATACTTGAGACATGGCCAAGATAAGAAAGGCTGAAAAACAACCACCATTGAACAAGACACACAAGCTGAAACGTCAAGACTGGGCCAAGAAATATCTCAAGACTGATTTTTCTAGGTTTTATGGACTGATGAAATGAGAGTGAGTCTTGATGGGCCAGATGGATGGGTCCGTGGCTGGATTGGTAAAGGGCAGAGAGCTCCAGTCCGACTCAGACGCCAGCAAGGTGGAGGTGGGGTACTGGTATGGGCTGTTATCATCAAAGATGAGCTTGTGGGGCCTTTTCAGGTTGAGGATGGAGTCAAGCTCAACTCCCAGTCCTACTGCCAGTTTCTGGAAGACACCTCCTTCAAGCAGTGGTACAGGAAGAAGTCTGCATCCTTCAAGAAAAACATGATTTTCATGCAGGACAATGCTCCATCACACGCATCCAAGTACTCCACAGCTTGACTGGCAAGAAAGGGTCTAAAAGAAGAAAAACTAATGACATGGCCTCCTTGTTCACCTGATCTGAACCCCATAGAGAACCTGTGGTCCCTCATCAAATATGAGATTTACAAGGAGGGAAAACAGTACACCTCTCTGAACAGTGTCTGGGAGGCTGTGGTTGCTGCTGCACGCAATGTTGATGGTGAACAGATCAAAACACTGACAGGATCCATGGATGGCAGGCTTTTGAGTGTCCTTGCAAAGAAAGGTGGCTATATTGGTCACTGATTTGTTTTTGTTTTGTTTTTGAATGTCAGAAATGTATATTTGTGAATATTGAGCTGTTATATTGGTTTCCCTGGTGAAAATAAATAATTGAAATGGGTATATATTTGTTTATTGTTAAGTTGCCTAATAACTCTGTTTGCGTAATGCACCTGGTATAGGGTGTTGATGTCACTAGACAACACCCCTCCTCATTACAGAGATGCACATCACCTGATATGCTTAATTGGTTGTAGGCTTTCAGCCTGAACAGCTTGGAGTAAGACAACATGCATAAAGAGGATGATGTGGTCAAAATCATTTGCCTAATAATTCTGCACTCCCTGTATGTATTCCAGAGAGAGAGGCTTTGAGACACAGAGGCTCGTCCACCTAACCTGATTTACATCATCTGGGTGCGTTCAACAAGTACACGCGGGGGCGTTCCCTTTCCTCACGCACTCCATCTGAGTAAGGCGACAGTTATAGGTGATTTCGTCTAGTTAGAGAATAATAGGAGCCAATCACTAATCGCGGGTGGGACTTTTGAAGGATGGGCGGCGTTTTGGCCGGAGGTTTTCTTTGCACATTCGACAAAAGTCGTTCACAGACTGTACACCGCTCGTACTAGCTGTCGCCGCCGCCGCCATGTTGTTTGACTGAAGCTTTTTGAGCTTGATAACATGTTTTGATAACTCGATCCTCTATGCGTGGTGGCTCTGGTGTCGCTCTGAGTTGCGTCACGGGTTGCGTCATTCGGTTCAACGTGAGTGGCTGAAGTAGCGTGTCAGTCAAGATGACGGACAGATCTTCTATCCAATCACATGCAAGAGTTTTAGAAAAAAAAGACTAATTTGAAATGACATCGGGTTAACTCCCTCCCCAGATGGTATTGCAAATACCAGGTGGCGGGAGTCAGGTTATCGTCCACCTACAACTCATGTCAGATTTTCGCTGTGATGAGAATATTCCTCAGGAATGGATTACAGCCTGCTGGTGTAATAGAGACGGTGATGTGATAAAGAAGCAGAGCAAAACACAGCAACAGCTTTCAGCTGAGAGATGTACCTAATGGGTTTCTGAGCTTTTCAGGTATTAGTGACAGCGTCTCTCTGACCTGCTTCTCATTAGACTGTTGCATTGTGGAAGACTACAACTAACGCTTAATTTCGTTCGTATAATTAGAGGCTAATTCTCACACATTGCTGACCCAGGATGACAGGTACCACAGCAGCCCCAAGGTAGCTTACTGTAGCTGTAACCTCTACATTTTATTCCCGTTTTGTAGCGACTTTATTTCATACTTCATCTCCCTTACAGCCGCATCCACTTACGCTTACACACAAATACGCTGTACAAACAGATGCACAAAGGCATCATGCTCTCACACAAACACAGACATACTGACATGGACTTAAGTGCATAGGGGCACTCAGCTGCAATTTAAGACATTTCCAGAGAATGTTTGAATCACGAACAATCAACCTACACAAATGAGGTTGCCACGCATGGAGGAGTAGAGCTTGATGCGTGCATTATTACATTAAACAGCTGTGAGTGTATTTCCCTTTGCTGATTTTTCCCTCTCAGACAGTGATTGCTTTAGATTTTTTTCCAATTGAAATGAAATACTAACAGCATGAGAAATGATATGACAGCCACTTCAGCTCATGGTCTGCAAGGGAGAAAACATGACTCACTGTCAATCTTGTATTAATTTGGCCCAGCATTGTGGTTAAATTGGGTGAAATGTACAAACTGGGAAAGCCATAATGCTCTGTAGGCCCGTCCCATCTGCTGAAGAGCTTAGAGTCGCAGGCACTTGGACTGTCTTTATCTCTTGTGATGCTGAGTGGCCTCACAACACCGTGATCATGTTCGACCTGACCTCAGCGTGGCCATATCAGAGTAAATGGCACTTTACAGCACGGGGCCACTCAGACTTCTAATGGTCGAGCACATAAAAACAGTGAGTGAGCTGTGGAAGTGAGGCTAGGGAAGCAGTTGTAATGTAATGTCATGCCGACATGACCTTTACTGTTTTACGCTTTCATTTTCATGTCATCTGTACAACTCTGAGAAGTGGAGTAACGAATAACTACAGCATTTGTCACCTAATCAACATTGTAGCCAAGTTATATAACTGCTTAACACAAATCAAGTTGCACAAAGAAAACAACCCACATTTTGCCAAAACTAACAAGTAAATGAATCTTGCTGTTGTTGTTGTTATTGTAAAGTTTTTGGGATGTTGTGTTGTATGCTGATAAATGTGTCCACATAAGGATTTAAGGAAAGTTTAAGTCTCATCTCATTTCTCTCATTTTCAGCCTCCTCTCATGCTCGCTCCCCCATCATCTTACTTGTGACCCAGAAATTGTTCACGGCAAAATATTTTAAAGGACATCTCAAGTCTTAAAATATATCTGGAGGAGAGAGGAGACTGTCCAAGGATCCTCTGCCAAATTTCTTTCTGGCACCCATGATGCCTGAAAGGTGCAGAGCATGATGATCTTGCACATTAAATTAAATTACAAGTAAATTTCTACCTTGTCTCAAATGGATTTGATGCTCACCTGACAGAAACAATGAAGTGTTATTTTGCAACTACACTGGTTAGATAATGCAGTTGTTTTGTTGTCATATTTAGCTGACATCTGTTGAATAATGTAAAGCACACCTGTCACCTGCCTTCCTCTCTCCTTGTGTCTTGTCCTTAACTGTAGTGTTGGCATCTCTGGTTGGGGGAATGAAAACGCAAACAGCAAAGTGGAGGAATCAGGTGTGTCCAAATTAAGAAATGACACAATCAAGTTTTTTTTTTTTTGTAGCCCTTTACAGTCACCAATGGATATACAAAGTGCTTTATAGTAGGGGTAGACAAGAGAGTGATGATACAAACATAACACAATCCATAAGTGCAGAGTTAAAACAAATGGAAAATGAAAGAGTATTGAAAGCTATTCACTTTATTCAGCTGCGCCTATCTTTTCAACAGAGGCATTTCTGCTTTTTTTTTTAGCACTTCCGGTTAGCCTTGTTTTCAATATTGGAAAATGGAAAACATGACATTGGAAGAGACAAAAACCTCACAAAAAAAAAAAAAAAAAAAACTCCAAGGGACTGTGCCTGTTTCACCCAATTCTCATAACAGAGTGGGAAGATGGCATTAATAAGTGGCCTTCAATGGGCTATATGCACGACTCCACTACTTCTTGAACTTCAGACAGCACCTTTGCTTACTGTCTTTCATGACTGGACAAACTGATTAACCCAGGTGTGTCTGACTTCAGTAACTGGCCAGACACACCTGGAGTAATCAGTTTGTCCAGTCATGAAAGACGGGAAGCAAAGGTGCTGTCTGAAGTTCAGGAAGTAGTGGAGTCATGCAAATAGCCCATTAAAATATGCTGAAATTTTTAACTATTTTTTGTTGTCACTCAACAAGCCTACCAATATTTACACAGCGGTAAAGTCAGCCATGTTTTGTTGCACAAAGAACAAGAATATGTTCTTCTGAAAGTCAGTCCAAGTCAAAACGTGACTTTATAATCACCACAATTATTATTTCACTAGGCAGCAATTCTCTCTAAACAGTCTAATAATCTCTTTAAGCCGATGCTCTGTGTTTTTGCTGTTATGCTAAGTTAACTATATTAGCTAAATTGGGTCAGTTACAGTAGAAGCCAAAGTCCAGGTTTTAAGGACACTACTGTAAATATGATCATGTTGGTTATACTTGTATGATCCCCGAGGGGAAATTAGGCTCTGCATTTCACCCATCTCTGTACTGAGTATCAGAGAGCAGAGGGCTGCTACTTAAAGCGCCCGGGGAGCATTTGGAGGGTTAAGGACCTTGCTCAGGGATCCACAGTGTTTAACCTAGGAGTCGTGTCGGGGACTCGAACCCGGGTCCTCCGCGCCAAAGGCCACGACGCTACCACTAGGCCACCCACTCCCCATGTTGTGCCTCATCTAAAAGCTAATATGGCAAGGTATGCAACGAAGGCCCAGGCAGGACTCGATCCCACAGACTCCCAGGTGAGAGTCATGCATGCCTACCAGTTAGCCAAAGGAATATCCTCTGTGGCCAAGCAGCCAGGGCGCATGACAATCAGATGCATTGTGACTGGACTCCACACTGTCACAGTAAAATCTTACAAAATCCAGGTACTAAAGTTAACATATTTGGAAGTTTTAGAATTAAGACTGAAACATCAGCAGTAGAAACAACAACGTCTGCTACGGCTAATGTAAACTACCTACAGCTAGCCTCTGAAGCTTAGCTTCAAGTACCTGTCAGCAGATCGCCGTGTTGTTATTTTCCAGTTTAAAGATTTGCAGGTCCTGCACCATCGGTATAAGACACAGGCTTCCCAGGGTTTTGTCATTTTTTAATCGATCTGCTGCGTAAGCGCCACACACCACACCACAGGCCAGGTATGAAAAAGAGAGAGAAATGTCACCATTGCAACCTGTGGGAGTTTGTTCTGCTCCATGTTTGTTTTGATTAAATAAGTGTCTGCATTGTTGATCATGGCAAATTTCTGAAGAAAATGTTCTCTGGCCTCGTTAGTTAGAGTCTTCCTGTAAATCCTCTTTCCTTTCTGGCATTTCCGCATGTTTTCCTCAGCAGCTGTGTGTCCGAACTCGCTGTGAATGAATGGAAGAAACTAATGTTTCCCCTGCAGTAGATGCCACTATGGCGCTCCTCCCCCATAATGCTTAGTGCTCCCATTCCCTACAGAACTTATAAAATCAGAGAAGGCTGTGCAGGGGGAGCACAGAGTGTATACATATAGACATAAAAATGAAGAGTTAAAAGCAAAACAAAAAAAGATGGTCTTCAACTTAGATTTTAAAGGATCCTGGTCAGTAGTATGGTTAATATCCAGTGGCAGTGACCTCCACAGTGTCTGGGCAGCAACTGAGAACGAGCATTCACCCCACTGCTTGAACTTAGTCCTTGCGACGTCCAAAAGAAATTGGCCAGAGGAACTAAGGATTCTGCTGGGGTCCCGGCAAACTAGCTGATCAGTAAGATAGGGGGGTGGTCGGGCCGTTCAATTCTTTAAAAACAAATAAGAGTAATTTCAATTAAATTTGGAAGTAGGCGGGCCTCCGGGCAGGGACGGGGGTTGCATGTTCCCACCTGGACACTCCTATCAGAAATCGAGCAGCTGTATTTGGAATGAGCTGCAGGCGGGCGATGGAAGCCTAATTCAGGCCAACAAAAAAGGCATTACAGTAGAGTCTGGCACAAATAAAAGCATGAATAGCCTTGCACAGGTCACAATGGCAAGGTTTCACCTTAGAGAGGAGATGCAGTTGGAAGAAGACAAATTGATAAAGAGAATAGACGGAATAACAGAAAACAAACTGCAGTCTCAAACAAAGAAACAAAAAGAATTTGGTGGAGAAACTGTACTAGAATGCAGTTACACCTTATAGATGAAGAAAACCAGTAAGGGAGTGTTTTGCCAAACAAGATGGACAGAGTGAAGCTGCAAGTTTTGCCCCCCAGCTTTCAGGTTTTATGCTAAGCAAATCACCATCCAACTGTGGTGAGGAGTGACCCATTCAACTCCACTCCAACCCTTTCTTCCTCAGGCTCTCCTTTGGGATCAGTTGTACTTAATAACCCTTGAAGAACATTATCACTTGTCAGGGAGCATGCAGATCTAAGGTTAAGTGAACTACATAACTTGTGATGAGAACTTGCTCATAATAGCAGGAGATAAACAGTTTCATAACTTCCCAGTTTATAATGAATGCATTATTTAAATGAAAAGTTGGACAGAAGTGAAGGTGATGAGGCTGGATAGTTGGATCCTGAGCTGGAGCTAGAAATATGCAAATCTGCACAACACTTCTAATGATATATTTCTGGCCCAAGGTCAACCATAGAGACAGGACTGTTTTTAAATTTGTGGTCACTTCAGACAATTAAACATGTTTCCAACTACATAAATCAGCTTTCCTTTCAACAATATGTCAGGGGAAGAAATTAGGAAAAGCTGTATGTAAAGGGATCAAGTGCGCCATGCTGCACACAGCAGTGTTCAGGCAATAGAAATTAGACTCCTGAAGGTGATAACTAATTGCTGATAACACAGGATTTTTATGAACAGAATTTCAATGTGTTTAAAGTCAAAAGGTGGCGGGTTAAGCTTTAGAGGCGTTCATATGGTGCTTGTGGAGTTTTTTCCTCCAGGCATATGTGTGTATCGTGTGTGTGGCACCATCTGTGGCCTGTTCACCCTCCCAGAGTTTTCTGCCATTGGCTCCCTTAAAGGAAGATTGTTTGGGGGTATGTTGATAATTAAAGTTGACCACCTCCCACTTTTTTTAAAGCTAGCAGACACAGTGATCCTATGAAGATATTTCTTGAAGCTGAGGAAGTGATTTGGTGAAGCAGAACACTGTGTTGGGTAATAAACAGTGGAACACTTCAACATATATTTTCACTGTTGTGGGGAGGACATTTACAGTATTTGATTATCCACGTTAAGGAGAGCAGAGATGTAGTGTTATGAAGTGAATGAGGTCTGGCTTCTGAAATGAGAAAAGTCTCTCACTAGAGTTGAGCTGTGTATCGGTATGGTAATGGCCATCTGTTGGTAGTGCAGCAGTGCGAGAAACTACTTTTGTTTGTCAGACATGATAGTATGTGCATGACAAGATGTGCATACAAGTATACAAATGTGACCTCTCTTTCATCACAGCAGAATGTGTCCTATCATCTGTGTGAATGTGTGTTTCAAAGGCTTGTCTATAAATCTCTCTTGTGTAAGTCACACAAGGGTCAGAGGAGGATTTAGTCCTAGTGTGCACAAGATGCTTGTAAATTCACAATGGTCACACTTTCTGTATTCAACCTGCACATACGATCCTGTTTCCTGGATAGTGACATGCATTTACTACAATTTTTTGGGCTGAACACTCCACTGTGTTTTGGGTGAAAGGAGCAGTGGTACCCATTCTCTGACCAATCTGATGCCCTATAGGCAAGATTTTAGCTGGCACCCCCTTTTTTGTAACAGTCAATTTCACAATCAGTCTTTATATACTTCCACAGAAGCTGCATGTATGTATTCAAGATTTCTTTTCTCTCAAGTAAAAAAATAACATCAAATAAAATTGAAGAAAAAGCAACCCTTACCAATTTTGCATTTCAGAAAGCACATAAAAATTATTTGAATATAAGCAGTCCCACCTCATTCCAAACACCCACCCACCATTCCCTCCACCTCCCAATGCGAAAGCAAAGGTCTGACAGGCAGGTCAGACCTTTGCATGGGCATGGGCCCCACTGCAAGGATTGGTTGGAGTTTTCATTGAAAATTTAGAGATTGTAATAGTATTTTATTTTGATTAGTGTCTTGTATTTCAGAGTACCATTATCTCAGTCATAGCATTTTACCCTATTGAAAAGATAACAATGCAACATCGATAAGGGTTGCTTTAAGATACTGACAAATGAAAACAAGTGAGATCTTCTGAGCTGAACTGGCATAGACACAACGCACACTAACTACAGCAGCAAGTTTTATAAAGAGCAACCAGGGACCTCCTAATATATCACTTTTTACTGATTCCAACAAAGAAAGCTGCTACATGCTGATTGTAATTAACTCCTCAACAACACATCAAGAAACCCACTTCACAGTCTGACTATTCCGGACTTTCTGGATGCAAAGTTGTTTTTAACTCATCATCTAACAGCTGGTTTGAGACAATATTGTGAAAATATTGATGTTCCATCATAACAATATTGTTATGATGGAAATCCATCTGAGATGTTTGTGTACCATCATAGATCTCTGGAAGGTTTTTAATAAGCTGGAGCTTACATACTGTAAGCTACATATCAATAGAAAGGGAGAAAAATCCTTGAGATGGATGAATGGATGGATGGATGGAGCCCAATTACGCTATATAAAAGACTAATGTTGACTAAAAATTGAAATTTATCCATCCATCCATCTCTAGTGTGAAACTGTGTCCAAACTTTTGACTGGCGGTTTAACTTCTGAATGATATGAGAAAGCTAAAGCTAAAGTATGAATGATTAGTAACACACCATACCTACCAGGAGCATAACATGATGGTGATAGGCCCCCATGCAAATATTTTTTTTGTGCCCCACCTGTAAACACAAACAAGCTCGTGCTCACATGCACGCATGCCCGCTCATGGACGCGCGCGCACACACACACATGCACGCGCGCACACACACACATTCTTAGACTCGCACATGCACAGCTTGTGAGAACTGCTGTTGTCACCGTGATGGATTCCTGTTCTACCAAAAATTCTGCATGCAGGTAACAGGTGACAGAAATTTTATTTAATTCTTCGTGCACACGAGAGTTTTACTTGGTGTGAGTGTGACTTTTTGCATCGCACATCCCCAGCATCCAGCAGTGAGGAAGACGTTTCTGCTGTTGGTGTGATGCAGGAGCAGAACAGCTGAAACCAGGATGGTGGAGAACATCCTACCTTCTTTATGCAGTAATCTCCGAATCTAACCACCAGGTTTCCTCCTCTGACCAGTTTTATAATCCGTTGCGCCGCTGGCTTGAAGATTACGTCCATATTTAAACCCTCTCATGTGCTCCGTCCCCACCTGCTGAATCAAGTTATGTACAAAGGTTCTTTACTCTGGTCCAGCAAAGCACTGGTGCCTGTTTAAAACCAGTTTGGAGAGCAAGGAGCACGTGGCTCTGAACCAGAACCAGCTCAGTAGAGAATGGGCCCATGGTTTACTCTCATTTGACCAACCCACCTGAGGTATTCCATTCAGAAACACTCAACCAATCAGAGTGCTTACAGCTGTTTCCATACACGTGGGCATTCTCTGCGTGGGTGCCCATTAAAACGCATCAGACACCAACCGCTTTGTTCGGTTTTCAGAGGGTTTGATGTGTGTGTGTTGTAGAGATAAAGAAAAGGTAAAGCGGTGTGCATGAGGTAATGCTACATGGACACAGGCATTTTTTTTATTTTCCCTCCCCCCTGAATCTGACTGACAGCTGCTTATTTTTCCCCCCTTTTCATGGGCCCCTGAATGCGTCTGGGCCCTGGTGCAGCTGCACCGGCGACACTTACGCCTGTGATACCTACACTTTAATGCAGATTTAAATGTTAACACAAAAAGGAAAGGCAAAAATCCATTACTCATAAAGGAGATGAAAACTGAGCAACCAGCAGGAAAACACAGCCAACAGGTTTAAATAACACCTGAATAGTTCTTATGTTCTATTTCCAAATGTCCCTGATAAATGTAAAGTGGGGGTAACATGCACTTAAATCAACTCAAACAATTTATTGATTATAAACAATGTTACTGGTCAGCAGTAAGCTAGCAAGTTGACACTGCTCCAGCAACAGTAACAGATCCAGCAACTATTTACCTAGTTCTCTTCATCACACTGATGTTACTGTCTTTCTCTGCCTCTTCCCTTTATTTTCCTTTCTTGGGGGCTGGACTGTTTTACCTTTTTAGACATTTTTATCCTGATGAGCTTCATGTGTAAGGCAGTTTGTCCGTGACTCGACTGCAGCAGGAATCCATGAATATTAGAATGTGCAGCCATCAAACACATGTTTATTTCAACCCTAATCATGTATTTAGCATTATCTAAACCCTGTGCATTTATTCTAACTGTGTTCTATACCCATCTCTTCACCATTTGAGACTGACAGCAAAGAAGAGAAGTGAGGAGCCACAAGTCAGTTGAAAAAGAGCTGCAAGGAAAAGCACTGATGGATGGATCTTGACACCTTGGTGTCCTGCATGAATTATTGCCATCCTCTTCATAAGTGAACAAATCAACAGTGTGTATTGGCCTACAGCAAGATGTCGCAGGTCAACAACACCATTATAGAGCAATGAGGCAAAACGTGGGTGAATGGTGGATGTATATAATTACATAAGTCACTTCATCACTGTGAAGACAAAGGAGAAAATATAGTGGGAAAAAATGTTAATGCTTAATTCAGGGGTGTCCAAAGTCAGTCCTTGAGGGCCACTGTCCTGCAGGTTTTCTTTCCCTTCCTGTTCCACAACGCCTGACTCAAATAAAAAGAATATAACAGCTTATGAAGTTCTGCACAATGATTCATTAATATGAGTCTGGTATGTTGGAGCAGGGAGGCACAGAAAACCTGCAAGATTGTGGCCCTTGAGGCCCCGGAGCTGGACACCCTTGACTTAGTTGTTTTTTTGTTTTTTTTTACCTCTTTTTCATAAAATGCAAAGTTTGAGGCCAAACAGCTCTTATTCACTGTCATTAGCTCAGTTGGTAAAGTGGGGATCGACAAATCAATATCCATTTTGGGGAGCGATTTCTCACATGACTTTTCCAGTATTCAACTTAACCAATACAATTCCTTTAACGTAGTACAGTGAGAATTCCTTAATCTACTGTAGTGCAGAAAGAATTCTTTTACCTAGGGCATTGAGAATTCCTTAATCTACTGCAGTTAGAATTCCTTAACAGAGTGCAATGATGATTCCTTAAAGGCCTCCTTCCACTGAAAACCCATTTAACTTGCTCCTTCTGAAATACGGAGGGTTTCCCCTTGTTTACTTACACATGCTGACTTGCTAGCGTTGCGTTCCCCCCAGTCGGCTGTGCTTTCCATCAGAGAAACAATACGAAGAAAATAGCGAATAGGGAACAGCCTCGCACTTCTACATCACATTGCAAATAGCGTATCCCACGTGGGGTTTATATCTGTCCATTGGAAGGCAGGTAACCCTCCACTACACACTAGAAGTGAAGACAGCACGACTGCAGCTTCGGAGTTGAGAAGCTAATTAGCTAACTGTTTGTTAGCATGGCGGAACAAACTTGTTTGTCGGCTCTATTTCCTGTCTGTAACGAAATAAGAGCGGAGGGCGGAGCTTCCTTCATACACTCATGGGAGGGAGCCAATCAGACGGAAATTCATGAGAAGGACCCGGAAAAGCCTGCTGTTGGACCACAAGCCTCTCTTCTAGTATACAAATACAGCTGGATACAAAGATACCAGAAGGTTTTTTTAAACATAAATGATGCAGAATGCATTCAATTATAATGGAGAACACAGAAATATTAATGAAATGACCACGGAAGTACAACTTTAAAGATTCTACATTATGCACTTTATACCCAATTTAAAACCATTTTTTAATATCTCAGTGAAATGGGCTGTCGCAGCCATGGTATGGTCAAATCGGTCCTTAGTTTGAGCGCAGAGGCTTCTCTGTACAAACCAACCAAACAAACAACCATCCACATCTCCAACCAGGGTCTCACACTCGCTTGCCCTCACAAATCTGAAGATGAATATCTACAAGGACATGGGACGCAAACATTAGCTGTGACTGACCTACGTGTGACAGTGTGGGGTCCTGTCACACGTGCCTCCGATTGATCATGCACCCCGGCTACTTCGCCACAGGGATATGTCTTTGGCTAACTGGTAAGCGTGCATGACTCTCCACCTGGGAGTCTGTGGGATCGAATCCTTCCCGGGCCCCCCATTGTGTACCTTGCCATGTTCGTTAGCTTCAGAGCTAAAATGTTTAAAATCAGGCTAAGTAAGCCGACATGGTAAAATCACTTCCAGATTTTTAGAGGACACGCTCAGATAACCAGATGGCGGGACAATGGCAGTACTCACTGAGTGGGGAGTGGTTACTTCCCAGTTGGACGTCATACAGGGGAAAGCTTTCAGAGACACCCATTGGAGCATACATTTGCTAAGAAGTGTACTGTAGCATGGCAATGAGGGAGCAGTGAAAGATTTTTCTCATTCTTGGGCCACATGCTCCGAGACACATAGGACTGTTCGAATCCCATTAGAAAGTGAATTTTGCATAATATGAGACTTTTAACCTGGTGCAGTTAGAATTGAAAGATGATTATAAAAAGCAAATACTGTAACTACATTGATTTTTTTTTTTTTAATTTTAACCATATTCAACCCCATTGTTGCCACTGGGGATAATGAGTAAAACTAAAATGAGACCACAGAGTCTTCCTCGATTCTTCTTGCTGAATGTTTCTGAGTTATGCATGTAGCTCACTTTTTATAGTTTCGTAGCCTATTTTTGCAGAACAAAGGGTTTTACTGACAGCATCACTGGAGCACATGCCAAATATAAGCAATTGTGTCACTGCTTTTATCAATCTCATCTGTGTCTTTTTTAACCCTCTTAATAATGATCTAAGGCAACGGTGGTGAACCCTGGTCCTCAAGGGCTGGTGTCCCTTTTCTCCCCACTCCAGCACATTTGATTCAAATCAAATGGATCTAACATTTAACATCAAGTTCTGCACAGAGACTCATTGATTTTAATCAGGTATGTTGGAGCAAGGACAAGTGGAAGAACTGCAGGATGGGGCCGATGTTCCCCACCCCTGACCTAAGGTTTCCTCAGTCAGTTTCCCTCTAAATATTTGGTCGGTAGATGATTTGTAACTTAATGATAGTGCACCTGCACTGTTACTGTGTATTGGCTAAAAATATACACAGATGCCACCAGGTAGCAAAACCAGTTTTGATCACTGGAAATCATACAAAAAAATTGAGCCTGCTCCAACTAACCTGACAGTACTGACCTAACATATTCAGACTGTGCTAAAGCAGAAAACTCAAATACTAATTGTGCTGGGACATTTATTTAATTTAATGTGTTCATATTGCGCATTATATTTCAGCTACAATTTCATTCATAGTTATATCTTTTAATCTGCTCTTGAATCTGCCTGAGAATGTGAACGCAAAATCAAATCGAGTAAAAACACAGATGATTGAACATTTGATAGAATTGCTTTTCTGATTTGCATTTTGCACCAAACGAAACAGCAGGGGAAAAAAAATCATTTTTCTGCACAACTTTGCGTAATTTCATCTACAGTGTGGTGTGGGAAAGATAGCTACACAGCATCACCTTTTAATGAAATCATCCCAGCAGTTTGCTCAGTTTATCCAGCAAAAGCCCTGCCAACAGTAGCAAATATCTTTACCAATGATGCGAGCGTTTTTTTTCACTGTGGAAAAGGGAGATAATGATTATCATCTGAGGGCACAGCTGAGTCTTAAAGTGAATTAAGAAGACGCAAGGCCATGGAATCAAATTATATGGATATAGAAAGTGAGATTTAACTGTATTGTTAAAGTAGCAATAGATAAATGGAGACAGAAAGAATTCCAGTTGCATATTAATTGTGTGGATTGTGTGAATGCTCTTTTATAACAGGAGTGTTTGCTTTTGAAATGAACCTATGACGCTGGTTGCAAAATTGTCATGTAAATAAATATTCGAGGTTTATCTTATTATGTTTATGCTGTTTTGTTTTGAGGGCTGCAAACCTTTTAATTTAATGATAAAATAATTTCCCTCCATGACTCAAACTCTCTATCAGCATTGTGTTGCAAACAAGGCATTACAAGTAGTTTCATCAGGCGCTGTTAAGTGTCACCTCCATGTACTGTATGCATCATGCAGTACATACAAGGCTGGGGAAGCTTTTTTTTTGTATAACACATTTCATGTAAAATACTATTAAAAATATTTTAGATATTAAAAGAATTACAGAAGGGTGCAGAGGAAACATTAAAAAGTACATAATTAACAAATTTTAAATAGAAATCAAAGAAGCCAGTGTAAAGATATGAGAACTCGAGTTGTAGATCTACTTTCTTGGTCTTAGTGAGGACTCAAACAGCAATGTTCTGGACTAATCTCTACAAATCATGCAAAAAGGGGAGGTTTGATCTCAACCTACAGCTGCTCATGAGTGACAGGTTAGTTGTTTTTCATGAGTGGCTTGATGACGAGGTATGAGATGTGGTTACAATCCTGTAAGATATCTGAGACCATGCATCCTGAGATATCTTGAAAAACCCTGGCAGGGCTTCATCCAGGTTTTTCCTGACTGATAGGAGAAAAGTCTGTTCCCCACGTGTATGTGCAAGACGGAGAAACAGGAAAAGCTAATCTGCTGCCACTTCATGTCATCTGATCCAAAACACTCGAAGTCAGTTGGAAGCTTCTCACATATCTATCTGGAGCCCTCAGATGGGAGAAATGGAAGCTGCTTTGTTCTGATCGTCAATTCAGCTTTTGTACTGTGAACTCTCTGCAGACAAATCCTACTATTACTCCTTTGATATGGCTTGGCACTTGACAGAATGTCATAAGGGTTTTGCTTCACACTGGCCCTCATTTATCAAACGATCGTGAAATGATCACACATCTGATCGTAAAATGGTCGTACGATTGGACCCACGTGGGCCCAAAACGTTCGTATCGGTCCAATCTCGTCGTACGAACAAAGAAGTCTTGATAAATTCCACAGCTGAAATCATCGTCATTTAAATGTCACGCCCACGGTTACGCCCTTAAACATGCATAATGATGAAGGCTTCACCCGGCGAGGTTGAACCGTGGAGAGGAGAGATTCTGCCCAAAAAGGAAACTTTTGGGGGGATCAAGACAGAATTCCTCATTTGTGAGGTGGGAAAGATTAAAGAGGTGCCGTTTGGCCGTTTAAAACCGAAGTCAGAGACGTGCACAACAACGCTACACGGAAGAGGATCAGTCAGCCTCACCGGTGTGAACGACTCCGGCTGAGATATTAATAAAAGTCTCATTCTGAGCCTGGTTTATATGGTTTATTCGTTTTATTAGTTATGAAATTTAATAATAGCCCACATCCGATGGCAACGTCACAATTCTTTAGCCAATGTGTCAAGAAAAAGTGGTCCAATATGAGGCACACGCCACCAAAAGATGTTGCACCGCCCCCCCCCCCCCCCCAACTTGCGCTCTAACAGGTGACAGGTGGATGCCGGTCAGATCCGAGCCTGAACCAGACAAGGACAGAAAAAAGATTACTTGCATTTGCAAAACTAAGGGACAGTCTGACTGAGCACTTACACAACTTTAAAGTATTGATTAGTTATTAGAAATGACCGATCAGCTGCTGCCTCCTCCATTTAGCCTGTGGGAGCTGCAGGGCGGCTGCCGCGCATCTTCTCCTCTGACTGCGTATCAAAACTCTCCAGCGGTCGAGCGATGTGCAGCACTGCACAGGACAGGAGTGTATTGTAGATTTTCTCAGAGTCTAAAGCAGCGTTTCATCCCGCCGGGTCCGGAGTCGGACCGTCCGACTACCCACCTGCCTTCCTGCAGCCCGAAGCAGCGCTCCACCTGGGCACCTACGCGTGTGTGCGTACTGATGCCTTTCTCCGCTCCTATGTGGCAGTTTTACCAGTGGGATGAGGAGATGCACGAACAGTGCAAACACTTGTCTCCTAGAACTGTATGTTAAAGATTTTTAATAATTTGTTGTGATAAATGGAGGAATTAAATTCAGTCACAGCTTGCAATTTTGGGAATACTTTCTACATTCACTTTTTCCTTTTCTTTTTCTTTGCAAATGGGTTCATTTTTAGTGCTGATATGTGAATACTTATGTTTAAATGGCAGTTTGCCGTTTGGTTAATAAATATTTTCATGTTCTGCTGCGCTGTGCTGCAAACCCTCACTGACTCAAACTTGCGTACACGAACTCAGAGCTGTCGTGTGATTTGATCGTATCCTACGCTCACGTTCAAATTGATAAATGCCGAGTCTTGCGTGGAATTGGTCGTACGCACAGATTTTCGTCGTACGATCGTTTGATAAATGAGGGCCAGTGTGATGTTACATGCATGGAACATGGAATGGGGGACGAGTGGAAAAAAACTGCGCACAGTGGTTCAAAAATCACACATGAGCATATATAATTAGTCACAATGTCCTAGGTGTTGTCCCTTTTATTGAAAAAAGATGCCCTTTGAATAGACTGGTTTTGTAACACAACTATGCCTTGGTCAAGGTCAGTATATGTTTAGGAGAGGTTAAAAGACTGTAAAATTGTAATTAATGATTTGGATTCATACAAGCTATTGTGATTAATCTGGTGATTTCCACTTATTCCACTATGATAGTAAAAGCCAATAGTTTAATAATGGACATAAATCTTCTGGGCCATTTATTGACATTGACCATTGAAATGAGGATTATAAGAAATTTGTTTCACTTTTGCCTTTAAGCTTTGACAATAAAGTCCACATAGTAGATGTGAAGTAAATATTAAACAACAGCTGCAACTCTTTTTCCGTTCTTTGCAAAGTGGGCCATAATAAGTAGATTTAGTATCTATTTGAGATGAGTGATATTGATGGCTTTGAATGTTGCTTTATTACTGCAGTTATTGGACTGACCTTTTTTCGTTTGTTTTTAAAACAGGTGCCCTGAGCGGGAAACATGATAAAGGGGGGCGATGCAGCAGCATTCTGCAAAACAATCAACTGCTGTTTGAATAATTGCAGAGGTGAGGATGTAAATTATTGGTGTGGTTAGTGTGACGGGTGAATTATAACAAACCAACTAACAAAAACACAACATGAATCTGTACCAGAACCTTTCCCAACACAAACGGGGTCACTATGTTTTTTTTTCCTTTAATGTTCTCCTGAGTGTTTTTTGTCTTTTGTTTTTCTTTTCTTTCCCCAATGGGCCATTTTAGCTTGTTTATTGCTTTGTTGCATTTAAAAAATTAGAGTGACGCAGGTGGATGATGGGGACCAATGAGGTGCATATGCTCTGAGACATGATTGAGCACTCAGTCCACGAGCGACAAGCCTCAAGTACTACAAAACATTTTTACCGCAGACTTTTTCCACACAGCGATGCAGCTATGTAATAAACAAAAGGAGATTTATGGAGATTTAGGGAATTAGCAAAAAAGGGTGTTTGAATGTATGATATCGATGTTGCACTTTTACTTTCCCCTCTTTTTCTAGACAGCAAATTCAGAGTTGGTTGGTACTAAATAGGCACTTTTTTTCTATGCAATAATTCACAGAAATGTCTGTCTGTGGAAACATTAACATTTGCAAATTGAGAATAATGCACCTTTTGAAGGAAAAAAAGCAACTGATCTACACTGAAGCACCAGAACATTGCTCTGAATGGGATTTTAGAAAGGATTAAACTCACAGACAGGATCACTACCAAGAAAACTGATGATTATTAATGTTTATAAATAGAGAGAAGTAACAAATGATTTGGAAATAAATTTGATCATTCCTAATTGATCATTATAACCCCCTATTACTTAAGGTGATAACTTGCTTATGAACCTGTGATTGTTCAGATGAATTCTGACCTCTTTCTTCATGAATGGTTTCATTAACAATTAATAAAATACATTTAATTCCTCCTAGAAGTAGCGAAGCATAAAACTGTGTAGCGTATGTGTTTATTATGATGATTTACTCTTGTTCCCTGATTAATGCTGACAAATCATACTGGGCAGATACTTATGGTTGAAATATGACTAAATCTTTGCAACTCATTCATTTCTAATTTTCCATTTGCTCACCTTAAAGGTACAGTATGTGGGAATTAGTGACATCTAATGGTAAAGATGGGTATTTGAAAAAAAGGTGTTTTTTTTTTCGAATGACTTCATATTCCAAGCACTGTTGTGAATGTATGGTGGCCATTAGTGGCCAAAATTTTCCCAGATATAAAGGTCTTTCATCTGTGAGTGGATCCTGTGGTCTCATTTGTAGCTGTGACTGTCCATGTTGGGAACATTACTTTACAAAAAGTAATTAATCATAGTTATAATTACTCCTCCAAAAAAGGCTTTGTAAAAATAACTAATTACTTAGAGTTCTGTATATATTATATATTTCATTCATTTATTCTTTCAGTTTGTTTTGGTTCTCTTGTTAAACTACCTGTTAAACTACAGCTACCTGCTGTAAGACATTTGATGTCTGATGTGAAGCCTTTGGAGTTGTTTGTGACATACAAGTAAACCTGCCCTGAATAAATGACAGCCTCAACAGCTTAAAAGTTATAAGCTGTTACGTACTGCTATACAAAACTGAGAATTATCATAGTTTATGGGTTTTCATCCTCTATTTTTTCATTTTTATTATCTTTTTCGATTTTACCACATTGCTTTGGGTTTTCGCCAATCAGCTGTTTTCTCTTTGTCATTACCACCCTCTCCACTCCCCCTCAGCTAGTTAATTGTCTCACCTCCTGTTTTTCGCCTTGACTTTCTGTGAGTTTTTGGAGTTTTTTGTTTTTGTAATTTCAGACACCTCGTGTTGCCCAATAGATGCAGCTTGAGTTTGTGGGCTCCTTCATCAAGCTGCTCTTTTAATATTCCTGCATTTCCTGTGTTGCCTTTATTGTGACTCAGCTGTTTGAAAGCATTCTCTAGTTAAGACAGAAACAGGCAATGCACATGGAAAATATAAAGAGTGCAGGGCACCAGTGGAAATAAAGGCCAGTATGGATCTAATCTCCCATGTGGACTGTGCTTCAGTCTTGTGCAGGCTGGTGTTAACCAATGAATTAATGGTCTACTTCTCCCTCTGATAGCTTTCTCACCATTGTCCTGAGCATCCCCCGCATCCTCTGATCTGGCTACTTAAATTCTCCATTATTATTATTACTACTTTATGGTTAGCCTTCAGTCAGTACTCTACATTCTAACTTCTTTGTCTGAACACAAACATCACACAAGCACCTGGTCAATTTGCCACCATCGTCATCTATTAGCTTTCTTCTCTGAAGTACCAACTCCCACATTAACCTTGGACGTTTACCAAATCTTTTCCCTACACATTCTCTTCAGCATCTGTGCTTACAGTGTTTCTCTGTGTCTTTGTGCACCGGCAACTTCAGATTTATTCATTTTACCACCTGAACATTCATAACATTGGCAAGGTTGCTTTTTGTTCAATTTGATTTTAATAATTTAAGTTAAATACACTTTTGAAGCTAGTTGCTTTTCTTGCCTTTGGTGTTTATTGTCCCTGCTTCTGAAAAGCAATAGAACAGATTTCATAAATGCCAGGAAAGTAAGTATGATCAGCTCATAATTTAAACCAAACTGGTAAATTCTGTTTTCAATTACATTGATAACATGATTAAAGAACAATTGCTTATGAGAGGAGATACAGTTGTTGTAATTACTTTGGATGTTAAGTAGTGGGGTACTCAAGATTTTGAATTATAAACTTTTTAACCATCTAAAACTTAAAGGTACAACTTATTTGATGCAGTAGTTTAAGTTACACATTGCAACCAAATGGAAAAATGAAACTCTTGTTGCTGCAAAATCTGCTCAACAGCTGTTTTGTCCTCTTTCTTCTTCATTGTTAAGATGCAGAATGTGATCCGTTTTTTGTTTTGTTTTGTTTTGTTATTTTAAAAAAATAAAAAAATAATCATTGTCCTCACATATTAGTCCCTTTCACACATCAGCTACACCATATGCCTGCAATAATGAGCTCCTTTTTACGTTGGCTTTGCTTATTCACAATTTAACCAACGAGCCGGCTTTATACACCAGCGTGTTTTTTAACATATCACAGGTGATATTACAGAATTATACAATGTTGATGTGGTGTGACAAATGAAATGTGTGTGTGGAATATCCATCATTCCATCTCCCCAGTTAATTGTACGGAGTGTTATGCACAATAATAGTGTTAAAATATTTACTCATCATAAGGTTAATTATTTACTGCTGATTTTTTATGCATTTCAATTCCACACCACGACAGTTATATACATTATAGTTTACATTGTTGTTGTGCTATGATTTCAGCTTGAAGGATGAAAGCACACCTGAGATGTGCTCGTTCCATCTCTGCTACTTACTGTACTTCAATATTAGCACCCAGCGTAGCTTAAAAGATATTGACTTTTAATTGGACCTCTGATTTGTACAACACTGTGTTTAGCCAAGGACGCAGGACCCAGCATCATAATTTAAGAAATTTTGACGCAGCATGTTAGTCCATTGTCTCGTTTAATGTAAGTCATGATGCTTTCCTGTAAGTAGTTTTAATGCCTAACCTGTGTACAGTGTACAGGTACAGTGTAAAACATAAGAGGCCAATGGCAGAAAAATGTGACATACAACATGTAACACATAACATTCAAAACTGTGATTCTATTGATGTGTAATCGCTGCACTAGAATAGCTGTTATGTGTTTATTTTCTTAGAATAAGTCATTTATGTCTACTTGTTGGGGGGTGCACATATGGAGGCGGCCATATTTGTCCCTCCATTTTTACTACTGTGTCCCTGAATAGACAAAACAATGTGTGTGAAATGAGAACCATTTGAACTTCAAAAGTGCTGTACCAGCTTTGTTTAATGGGAGTTAAGAGTACTGTTTGGGATAAGTAATCTCTTAAAAGACATAAGAAGTAGTGACTCATAGTACAGTCATAGCCACACCTGAGACCACTGGATCCACTCACAGATAAAAACATTTTTATTTCTGGTAGAATTTTGGCCATTAACAGCCACTGTTCATTCACAACAGTGCCTGGAATATGACGTCATTTGAAATAATACATCTTTTTTCTCAATTACCCATCCTTACCACTAGATGTCAGTAATTCTTACATGCTGTACCTTTAACAAAAGTGAATGAAAGAAGCAGCTAAATTCCATGAAACATGAAGTTTGGAAGCAAAGTTAGTTTAAATGAAAAACAGTGGTAGTTGAGGCAAAGGTTAAAACTGGGCTGTTTATCTTGAAAGTTGGATGTATAGCTCTATCTCATCCGGTCAAATGCAGAGTTTGTTGCTTATTAAATGAGATGCAAGAAAAAGAATTGTTCTGTTAATATTTGACAAACTCGTCTATTCGTTCTTGTGTCTATTAGCACTAAAAAAATCTGCAAATATCTTTGTTGATACAAATCAAAAGATTTTTTTTCTTTTTTTAAAAATTCAGTAGGTTTGTTGTGCGACTGGGTTTGTCTTCACACACTTAAATACTCAGGTAGATACTGTTTTGCATTCTTGTCCACATACCATATTTCACATTCTAAGTTTCATTGTTCAGTAAAACTTGATTATAACGGCAGTGAAAGCTGATGATCCACATCATGAGAAATCCACAGTATCATCACAAGGCTACAGCACAAAAGAAGTTGCAGAAACTGTGAATAATTTCTTATTATTGAAGGGATTTGGGTATTTGAATAGATGAGCATATTTACATATGGCATTAGTAAAGAGTACGTTTTTTTTTTTCCTTTCTGACTGCTAATGAACGAATAGAAGTGCGTTTGTATCTGGTGTCAAAACTGAAAGCAGACAGAAAAGAAAAAATATAGAAAGTCTGTATTACACTGATTTATGATTATGAATAATAGGATGAAAAAACATCATCACTGATGTCCCAATGTGGTTTCTTACTGTGATAATGCATCCCTTTATATTTTAGAAGCTCCAGATGAAAAAGCAGAGTGGACCCATGGAGAGCCTTGAAAAACAAAATGATGCAACAACTTTGAAAAACATGTTATTTTTCTTCTTTTGAAAATTTGTCTATAGAAATCTTATGTTTCATATCTGCATCCAATAATAATTACAATGTTTTCCCAGTGACTTTAAGGGTCAATAGTTGTGATGTTAATGGGTCTGATCTTTGCCTCTGATGTTTATTTTCTCCAGCGCAGCATGGGTTTCTATGGTGATGCATCCTGGTTAACCCCTTGAGCACTAAGCTGTTTTTCTTATTTTCAAATGAAAATAAAACAGAATAATAATAATAATAATAATAATAATAATAAAGATATTCAGCTAGTTTCATACTCACCCAGAAAAACATAAACATGCTTAAGCTGGATTTGTACTCGCGCATCGTCTGTGTCTGCGTAGCCGGCGTAGCCTCCGTGTAGGTACAGCATAGGTCCGTGGAGGCCTGACGCGCAGCTACCTGTATCTAGACCTGACGTGCATCCTGGCTACGCAAACGCAGAGATGCAGAAGAATTCACTGGTGATTGCTCAGTGTGGTAATGTGATGTTCAGGATGTTTGGGTTTTGTAGCTGAATGAATGAAGGCATGTCGCCGCTACTGTTCTAAAAGGGGAAATAAGGTCCTTTCAGATAGAACGCGGTTTTCCCTGCGCTCACCGCAAAGTAGGGCGCAGAGCCGGTGGCAGAGCACAGCTCCGCGGCATGGCGGCACGCGCTGCCGCCGCAGTGACACATGCCCAATGAATGGGTTTGCTGCACTTTGCGCGTCCTATCTGAAGGGCCCTATACATGCTGCAGCTGTAGCCGAACCATTTGGGGTGAAAAAAAATGCTCTGTGGAGAAACTCTCCACAGAGTCCCAAGTCTCTGGTTCTGACGCTGCTGCCCCAGCAGATGCTGCAAAGCTAATTGCACTTTCCACAAAAGACTTATAGAAGATCCAGCATCTTGGTGCAGATGTTGAATGATCTCAGCTTCCTTAAGAAGTAGAGTCTACTCTGACCTTTTTTTTATAGATGTAGTCAGTGTTCCATAAAGATATAGATGTACATAGCTTGTGTTCATATGCTGATGAACACAAAAGCATCATCATTCTCTGGGAGCGATTTGTTGTTTTACAAAATGTTTACAATGTATCAATGTATTTTCCACAAAAGCTAACAAAGCAAACAAGCTCTGTCACAAAAACCATAAACAGGATAATCTAAACTTGAAGGGATCAACGTTTCAAATTCTTCCACATTTTGAGCACTGCTCCCATGTGGCAATGGAAAGTAAGGGGTGTAAATCACTGGTTTTGATCACGATAACATATTATATCGATACAGTGGAAAGGCGATATGATGTCTGCTGATATCTCAAATTTAGCCACGATACAATTTCGATTCAATTTGATTTAGGATCCACCGATCAATAAAAAAACAATATAAAACAATTTTACAAGTAATAAACAAGGATATTGTTCTAGCTCCAAAATGTTCATCATGTCTACTTTCAAGTAGGTCTGTGTTTTCTATTCAGACATCAATAGTGAAAAAAAGTAAGCGTTTGATCTAAGGGTATTGTTTCTTGACATCACTGTAAGCTTTGCAGAACAATCTCCCTGTGTCACATCTATCCACTGCACAACTATAAACATGGATTTTGTTGTGAAAATGTTGTCAGAGGACCTTCAAAATAAAGCCTTTTTTCATAATAAAAGTGGGTTTGGCATCAATTTTTATATTATATTTTTAAAAAATATTCAGTTTTTGGATCTATCTATGATCAATACATCAATCTGCATCGATGTATTATTAAGTACACCCCTAATGCAAAGTTAAACAGATATCTGTCTCCAAACAATGTTTCTCTAATCCTTTTCCACTCCCTCTGCTCTTCTGTGGTTCCCTCATTCTCTACTTTACTCTAACCTGTTATGCTCAGAGGTTGAAGTGCTGATGATACTCCCTGTTTTATAGACCAAAACGTTATTCATGATGGTATATGTATCAGATACAGGCACATGAATGAGTTGTGAGAAAACATTGCTGCATTTCAACACATTTGACCAGACTGTGGCGCTGCTCGCCAAAACAGGACGTGATGTTAGTGGATGAACCTCTGCAGCTCTATTCACATGAAAGTCAGTGACTTTTAAAGTCATTTTTCCAGTTTCACTGATCAACAGTAACGGCTAAGCTTTTGTGTTGTTTAGCCAGTAAATGTTGAAATACTGTAAAAGCTTGTAAGGATGGCATTAGTTTATTGAGTTTCCTACGGATCCTGATTTTTTGGATTGGAAGAGGGTAAAGAAGCAGGTTGCATTTACTGGTTTAGTAATTGGAGCCCCCCTGCAGTCTCTGCCAGTAAAGTTCTCCTGTCTGTAGCCATCTTTTCCTGGACATGTTGAGACTTCTAACACATGGAACTGCAGTCATGTCTGCTGGAATATTTTTCCTTCACCAGCGTTTGTAACACAAAGCAGTGATGCAGAGAGATAGCTGCTCCTCGGGTCTTCACAGGATATCTCCGGCTGCTTCCATCCTTCCCTCTGAAGGACAGAAGCAAACCAGTTCTAAGCTAGTTGCTCTGGAACCACCAGTGCTTCTACACTGCCTGGCCAAAAAAAAAAGTCACCACCTGGATTTAACTAAGCAAATAGGTACGAGCCTCCTATTGAGTAATTACTGCATGGGTGATTATCTTTCAGCTGGCAACAAGTTATTTAATCCCAACTGGTGCAATGAGTTTCTTCTCATTTCCTAGACAACCATGTGGAAAGACACATCCGTGGTCGTGGAAAAGATGTTAGTCTGTCTGAGAAGGGTCAAATCATTGGCATCAAGAGGTGAAAACATCTAAGGATATGCAGAAACTACTAAAACTGGGTTCAGAACAGTCCAACGCATTATGAAAAACTGGAAGGGTAGTGGACCATCGTCTTCCAGGAAGAAATGTGGCTGGAAAGGCAGATGAAGTGATGCAGCATCATGCCTAGTGCCTACTGTATGAGCCTGTGGGGGCAGTGTGATGATCTGTGGTTGCTGCAGTTGCTCAGGTCCAGGTTCAGCAACAGTATGAGCTCAGATAATGAGGTCAGCTGATACCTGAATATACTGAATGACCAGGTTATTCCATCAATGGATGTTTCTTTCCTGATGGCGCGGTCATCTTGGAATATGGCCATGTAATTTAATTTAAATGTAATTTAAATTCTAATTTATTCAGAATTTATCGGGCTCAGATTGTAAAAGATGGTTCAGGGATCATCAGACATCATTTTCACACATGGATTGGCCACCAGAGTCCAGACCTGAACCCCACTGAGAATCTTTGGGATGTGCTGTGGTCAGACTCTACAATCATCATCAAGATCTTGGTGAAAAATTGATGCAACAGGATGCAAATAAATCTGGTGACATTGCAGAAGCTTCTGGAAACACGAATGCTGCCGCAATCAAAGCTAAAGGCGGTCCAACGAAATGTCAAATGTTTGACCTTTTTTTTGTTGGCGACTTTTTTTTTGGCCGGGCAGTGTATAATGCAAGTAGAACAATCAGGTGACTGCAACTGCTTCTACTAGTGAAATCATGTCATGGAGAGAGCTATTGCTAGCTGCGGCTACTGTACGATGCTCTCGTAAACATCAGATATTTACATAAAAGCAAATTTGATTAACTTCGAACTGCACAAAACTACTTATTTGGTTTTGTTGTATCATTGTAGGCCTATTGCAAAATTACTTGTAGTTAAGGTTGTGTCATCAGCACGATAAGCGTACAATCAGATACAGTTTTTAAAAGCATGGTTAGGGTTAGAAAACTACAGCGTTTGATGATTATGGCTCGCATCTCCTGGTACATGATGCAGCGCTAGCTGAAACAAAACAACTACCCTACATAATGCCATCATTTCAAGTTTTTAAGCCCAGGTTAGGAAACTAAAATTCTTTGTACATGTGGAAAGTAAGACATCCAAATTTCACAACTTCTTGATAGACTTGGTTAAATCCTTCAATTTTACTTTCAGAGTGTATCCCGCCTCTCACACTGTGTCAGCTCAAATAAACCCCTGTACCGTCTTTACCCTGAGTAGGAGGCACCAGGTAATAAAAAGAGATAAATGGATTCTATATTATTAGCATTTATTTTTGTCAATCAAACACAAAACTGATCATAGTTTTGTGTTTGATGTCTTCAGGTGTGATCCTGCACAACACAGAGAAAAATTAAAGTATCACCCCCAAATGAAATCCTTTAATTTTCAAATGTATGCAATTAGCACAGCAAACCTGTCATTTACTTAATTACAGTACCACTGCAGCCTTAGCCTTTGTTTGAAAATTGCTGAAAGAAAAAGTTTATTTGCATCTATCATTTAAGTTTGCATGTTGTTCATCTTTTTCTCCAACGTATTTTATAAATCAGAGCATATTTTTTTAAAACATTGAATGCAAATATGAGGAAAGCTGATGTTCAAAGCACGATACATTAAAGTTTACGCTCACAAAGTAAACATGGCAACATGTAGAAACACACAGGCAAGAATATTAATAAAATAAAAGTCTCCTTTCATCCAAGCTCTAGTCCTCTCAGTAAATATTCTCAACTTCTCTCAGCATTGACAAGCACAATTATGCATGCATAATCACTGTTACACAACGAAATGGGTTACTGGAACATGAATAATTTGTATTTGATACGCAGCCATCACCCCCTAAGTTTTCTTTTTCATTGTTTTTGTCTTCCCTTCGTACGGTTTTGCATGTTAGGTTTTTGTTGCATCTTATTGTTTTTCCAAGGTTTTTAGTATCATTGTTACTTCAGTTATTATCCAGCACACTGATCCAAAACAAAAGGTCTGAGTGGATTCTCAGTCATCCAGGTCACTTTTTCTTTTTTTCTTTTTTTTTCTTTTTTATCTATTACATTTTCAAAACACATAAAAAAAGGGGGACTCTACACTGTGTGACAAACACAAAATATACATTTGGCTCACATAAATTCGGATTTATACAGGTAAGGGATTCAGGGGTTGTCTTACGTAAGTCAAGTAAAATGAACCAACACATGATCAAAGAAAGGTAAGCAGAACCAAATTAAGCAGTAGGGTATCATTTACCAGGCAGAGCATTCTCAGCTACAATGCAAACCCTCTTAATAAATAAGAGAGATATTCAAACTAATATGACAAAAGGGTTCCCAAGTTTTACAGAAAACACCATCTTTCATCATTGTCCAAAGCATCATGCTGTGAACATGATATCACTATCCATTTTAAAAGAAAACAAGATTACTTTCTTTCTAGCACAGAAAGCAAGTTTTTGATCATTTTCTTCATGGTAATCTTTAGCGCTTAAATGAGACATCTTCCTCTTTAAGATATGGCCATGCAGGCAGATGTTGACTGTTTCCACAGATAGAATATGTTGTCTCTGGTCATGCAAGCAACATGATATGAAGGATTAAAATGGCATCAATGATGGTGATACTTGTGATATATTTTAGCCAAAACCATGATCATTTTCAAACCCTAACCACGTGACATTATAGCCTAAAGTTAACCAGGAAATTACAAAGACTTTTTGCAGCATAATGTACTTACATGAAGCCATGGCAACCAGTAAAATTATGTCCATGGAGGTTTTTTGTTTTTTTTTATGTGAATTTGGATTATATAAAAAGAGGCCAACTCTTTTTTTTTCAATAAAACCCCTGTATCAAATGTAAATGTTTGAAATTATTGGCCTACCATAAATATTGGCCAATATTAGCAAATTATTGGAATTGGATTTTTACCACAGACTGTATACTGGACAAACCTTCAGTTCCCATAATGTGAAGTGAAACTCACTGAGTGGGTTCCACCGTCATCTTGGTGACGGTGCGTTTTGTTACTCCCCTAAAAAAAATACAAAAACGAGCAAAAAGAGGGGGCTGTGACCATGGGGGCAAATAACTGACAGCCAACAAACTCTAAGCTCTGATCAAACTGAGCTAACCCGAAACTAATGGGAGCTAACGGAGATAAGCGGGCTAAAGATAAGGTGCGCAGTTAGTCAGCTAAGAACTGCTGTTATGCTACTTTGCTACAGACTGAGCCCTTCCTGGGAGCAAGCAGGGAGCTAGCCACCAGCACCAGCAACCAATCTGCCACCTGTCAATCAAGTGGACACACTCCTAATTATGCATAGTTTCAAGAATAAATAACATCTAAACGGATGAGTTAAAAGAAAAATTCACCCCCTCACAGTTGAAGTGAAGGTAAACTCGACCTTTTAAACCTAAAATGACTTGTTTAACAAGGCTGTAAACATGTTTATTTCTGCTATGAAGTTGGCTATTTTAACATGGGCTTGGTTCACTTTTGCAGTCAGCCCCTCGTGGATGAGGACTGAACTGCAATTTTTTGGACTTCCAGGTCGGCTTCACTTGTCTCTGCTGGAGTTTACTGCTTGGCTTCTACCTTTTTAATAACACAACTTTTACACAGCATGAACTTATTATACATCGAACTGTTTCTCTGACTCAAACTGTTAAAATCTGACAACCTTACAGTTGTATAGTCAAATGTTGTTTACATTTTGTGAAGGAGAATTTAGCCCTATGCAGTTGGTATTTGTCAGGATCATATCACAGAGAATATGACCCAAGCTGCAGTTGGAGACAAAATGTATATGGTACTTTTCCCCATGGACTAACTTAAACTAAAGTAGTCATATTTTTGCACGGATAATGTTTGAAGTTTATTGTCAAAAGTATGCATGATGTGCTAATTGCAAGACAGGAAATGTGATCTTAAAAAAAAAAAAAAAAAATCAACGCATAAATTGGTATCAGTTGATACCAGTATCAGAAATTAAGAGTATGAAAATATTGGTATATCAGATATCAGTTAAAAAAAAAAAAAAGAAAAAAAAAAAAAGCCTGTGTTGAACATCCCTTGTACCGCTTGATGCATTTACAACGGTATCCCAGTAGCTATATCAGCTTGGGGTAAATATAGCCCCTTTCAGACTTTCTCTGGAAAGCTGTAATATTGCGGACTCTGTCCTTTAAAACGTTTGCATTCAGACATGCGTTCCGTTCTTTCACCTTGGAGATGTAAAAAAAAAAAAAAAAAGCATGTATCGGCTGGACCTAGTGTCATAAGAGCAGAAATGTTGCGATATGTCATTTTGGCTGAACGCACAAGAAAATGTTCCAGACAGGGATGACGGGAGAGTGTGGCTGTGCGGACTTATCCGCAACATTTCCTGATGTCTGAAAGTGCCCGGGATGCAGTAAGTCCGTAAGGAAGTGGCACGTTTCAGAAGACGAGTCCGTTTAAAGAGCGGATGGACTTTACCGCTCATGTTCCGCAAGTCTGAAAGCGGCTTATGGCAAACAACAAAAAAAAAGTCGCATTGCATGTTAACATTGGCGGCCATCCGTCATACAAAAAGCGAGGAAACTAGAGAACCATGAGAGGCTTTACATAAACTTTACATAAAGTCTTAGTTATGTTGAAGAAATATGGCAATGGATTTGACTGTATTTCCTACCGTTCCTATATTTCATATACAGTATATATATAAATATATACACACACACACACACATACATATATATATATATATATATATATATATATATCTGTATACACTGTATAAGCTGCATCAAAGAAGTGAAAGAGAAGAAAGGATGCAGGTCAGATAAAGCTGTTTGGAATGATGAATTAAAGAAACTCAGACAGTGGATGTCAAAATGAAGCTATCAGTAAATTTTTTGGTCTACTTCATAAAGAGGCCAAGGTTTAAAAGAATTATTCTCCTCAAAATCCTCCACACGCCATTTCTTCTGACATTGTAATCATCATTGCGTTTTGTGGCTCTTGTTTAGTTTTCACATTAGGAACGTGTAAAGAACTCATTTTGTGACTGCCTTATGACTTACACAGAGATTTCTAACAAGCTATAGCAGCAGTGGGAGGGAAACTTCATTGACAAGAGGTCACATGAAAATTAAATCAGTTCTGACCAAGGATATATGAGAATAAACAATACACGAGGTAAGATAAGCCTCCTTTTTTTCAACATTCTGTTGACGGGATTGGGGTGGAAAGAAAGAAGAAAGCACAGTCACTGTAAGCTATTAGACAGAGAGCTGCAGGCTGTACAACTCAAACTCCAAATTGCCTTTGCAATTTTTATCGACTGGCTTCTTTATTAAAAACAACACAGGCCTGTTTGGCAGCACCATGAGCAAGTAAAACTTTTGCTTTTCTGTTGTCGGTCTGACAAAACAACCTCTAAAGAAGTGTATTCAATTAAACCATATTTCCTGCTACCGTAGTTACCACAGGTGTCAGGAAATGAACTGTCACTAACTCCTGAAATTATATTGATTATTTTTCAGCTGTTTTTCGTAGTTTTCAAAGATCTTGGCACAGTCACAGCTGTGTTGCAGCGTCTCTTCTGCATCTAACTGGGGCAAGATCCGCTGGAGGATGAGCATGGATGAGTACTTTTCACAACTTTAGAGAATTTAGATACAACTGTGGCCAAGTAGACTTTTCTTTTTTAAAAAAAAGAAAGAAAAAAACGCCACCTAGTTTTTGATTAAAAGAGACTGGGAACTTTTACTAAAAGAATAAAAGGTTTCAAACACAAGGTGAACAGTGTAAAAAATCAACCAAACAGACCGAGAAAACTATATTTAAAGAAGTAATTTCTTACAAAACCTAAAACAAATAAATTGGGCCCAATGTTTTAAACTCTAAATTAAGAAAAGTCCTTAAAAGAAAACCGGGAGAGGATGGTAGGCTGACGGAGTCCTGGTGACGTGGCTTTACTCGCGCTCCTCTGCTAACAACACGGCTGGACTAAGCTTCCAAACTCTGTCCAGTGATAAGCGTCACGTTGCTTCTTCCTGGGGCAATAGTTTTCCATCACCGGTCCTCCCGACGGCGTAGCCGCTGTAGAAAAGGACATTCCGGCAGTCAATCGTCCAGACACAGAGCAGCTAACATGCAGCCACTGCTGCGACCATGGGGAGTACGGAAGCGTTACTTAACCTGTGTTCACACCAGACGCGAATAAAATTATTTGCATGAATGAATTACATGTTAAATCAATGTACAGATGTGAATAGACGAGCGTTTGCTCGGGACGGCGCATTTGATGAGACTTTGTGCAAATGTAGTGCGAGTAAGATGTGTATTCAGTTTGGCAACTAGATGACTCTTGAGTACGAGGAGTTCAG
>JALJCO010011886.1:0-45001 GCA_023101725.1 Atherinomorus stipes
ATTGCTGTTATCACTAATCCAAGTGGGCTGTGTGTGTCTTGTATGTGCATGAGATTTTAGTATTTATTTGTGAATTTTTTCACTTCATATGCGAGGCATTACTCATCTGTGTGTGAGGACATGAAGATTTTGCAAGCATTGCCTGGATTTACATTAGTAGTTGCAACTGCAACATCACAAACTCCTGGAGGACTGCTGTCGAGTCACTGTTACATGTGATCAGTTGAGAGGGGATGGCCTCAAATGGGACGTCTAGTATGACCAGTAAAGAGCGGACTCATAAACCTGACTGAGTTTGGAAAAAACACATCCAGATGACATCAGACTGATGTGGATTTAAGGATCAAACTGCTGCTTCTAGAGTTATTGGAGGATGCAGGATGCTGAGATTTGATGTACTGTTACACAAGAATCAGATCTGATGGTTTAGCAACAAAGATTCAGTTAATTCTGAGAAATCATGATTTGATTTTTACATTTTAATATTGAAAACAACTTACTGTCTGTCAGGTCCACGTTTCTGTTGGAAACTAATGAAATCATCCTTTGACTGGTCGCTCTTCATGGACATACAGCTGGGTCCAGGTTCAGGTTCTGGTTCTAGTCTCTGGTGAATCCTGACAGAGACGCAGATATTATATTAAATACCAGTGTTCAGCCTAAAACACATGAGAGACCTGCTGAAGTTCAGAACAGATATTTGAGAAATTGATGCAACATCACACTGAGCAGAATTAAATAAAGACAGTGAAGCTCAAAAATACTGTAAAAGAAACTTGGTTCTGGAAGATTCTCCAGTTGCCTTGCCTGCTACATTTTCAAAGGTGAGGGTGTCAGGATTGGGTATAAAAGAATTTAACAAAATTCTGAACAGATGAGTCATGGTTCAGCACCTTTGGTTTAAGCTTCATCAGAGAATCATCGATAAGTTCCACAAATATTTCTAATTGACAATTTAAAGAACTTTGGTCTTTCAGCATCTAATGTTTTTCTACTGATATTTGGTCATTTGCACGATGGCATGGTGGTTAGCACAGCAGCCTCACAGTTAGGAGGTCGCTGGTTCGGTTGCCGCTGGGGAGGGGATTCGAACAATTCCAACTGTGACCTTCCTGTGTGTAGGAATGTTCCCCCCATGTATGCGTGGGTGCTGCGGGTACTCCGGCTTCCTCCCACCATCCAAAGACATGCATGTTAGGTTAATTGATCACTCTAAATTGTCCCTAGGATTGAATGTGAGTGTGAATGGTTGTCTGTCTCTCTGTGTTGACCCTGCGACAGACTGGTGACCTGTCCAGGGTGTACCCCGCCCCTCGCCTGATAATAGCTGGGATAGACTCCAGCAACGTCTGCGACCCTGAACTGGATAAGCGGTACAGAAAATGACTGACTGATTTGGTCACTTTGGACAACTTGGCAGTACAACCTCTGATTCTGAGAATGGCCAGCTTTGATGTTTATATGTTAATACCAACAACTTACTGTCTGTCAGGTCCACATCCCTGTTGGAAGTTAATGAAATCCTCCTTTGACAGATTGCTCTTCATGGACACACAGCTGGGTCCAGGTTCAGGTTCTGGTTCTACTCTCTGGTGAATCCTTATAGAAAAGCAGATATTTTATTAAATCTCAGTGTTCAGCCTAAAATGTATCAATGACCTGCTGACGTTCAGAACAGATGTTTTAGAATTTGATGCAACACTTAAGCACACTCAGTAGAACTTGGTTCTGGAAGATACTCAAGTTGCCAGATTATATTTTCACAGGTGAGGGTGTCAGGATTTGTATATAAAAGGAGTACTTTGGTTCTACGCTGCGTTCTACGCTACGTTCTAAGCTACGTTCTAAGCTACATTTATCAGACTAGACAGGGGGCAAAGTGGACAGTACATAGACCGTTAGGAGGGGGGGGGGCTGTTTATAGTGTGCTCCTAATTGGAGCAATTGAACTACGTAGAATGATAAGCTGCTGTCTGATTCACTGTGTCTGAACAAGGAAACAAAGCTGATTGCCCATGAACAGGAACTTTGATTCTCACTCTGGACATTCACATGGCCTCATCAGTGCACAACAGATCATATTATACACCCAAACCCCAGAAAAGTGAAATTTGATGTCAAGATATTCTATGATCTGTTGTGCACTGATGAGGCCATGTGAAGGTCAAGAGTCCCTGTTCATGGGCAGTCAGCTTTTTGTCTTTGTTCCAAAATGGTTGAATCAGACAGCAGCGTTTCATTCTACATATGTCAGTTTTCTGTATAATTCATAGTCTCCAGTCTTGGCAAGCCCAGCTGCAAGAGGCGCCTGCAGAGATTTTTTTAGGGATGATGGCCATTGGGTGGCCAGAGAAAAAAGCAGGGTGGCAAAGGGTTGTTAAAGGATAACTTTTGTTTCTTTCCCACCTGGACTTTATTTCTAGGGAGTTATACATGTATTTACTCACAGTAACATTTCTGCATCACTCAGACTCCTTTGGATGATGCTGTAGAAATTTAGATTAGTCGTAGATTCGTGTATCCATACAATGGACGTGAAGAGGGCAGAATGAATGGGCCTCTTTATAAGACATTATCTGCAGCAAACGTCCTTACTTTTCACCAATGCACTACAAAAATCTCAGATTTTACCAAGTAAGTTTTTCTTATTTCTATTCAAAATATTTCATTACACTCAAAATAAGACAAAATTACTAAAAAAAAAAAATATTTCAGTGAGATATAGGAACTTTTGTTTTAAGACAAATGCATCATATTTCAAGAATTCTTTTAAGAAAATTTCACTTGTTCCATTGCAGAAATGTTTGCTTGTTACAATCAAAAATATATCTTTTTTTTACTTATTTTTAGAGTGGCCAAGATTTTTTTTTGCTTGTAATAAGCAGTTCAGTGTGTGTCGCAAACAAATGACTCACAAAACTTCACTATGACGACGTCACCCACACTGAAAACTGTTGCTGACGACGCCTTAGTTGCACTCAATTTTTAATGTGAACAAACTAAACAGGGGTAGTGTGGTGTCGGCCGGGCTAAGTAGATGCTTATGTGAAAGGGGCATTAGAAACTGGTTGGGGCAGTTCTGGGTGGCACCTTCCTGGATGAATTTGCACGAGAAAGGCCGAGTTGATTAGGCATGATAGACCTGCAGGGGACGACGGCAAAAGAGCAATGGCAGAAAATGTAGGTCTATTGTAATATTTATCTATTTTATTTTTATTAGCTTATAAAGATGTTGACATTCAAATATAAGCAAAGCATGCTGCAGCCTTTCAACAGTACATAAAAGTTGATATAAATGAAAAAAATATTTCTGGCCACCCCCTTGGGGGCGCCACTGCCCAGCTGATGCACCTCTGAGTGGTTTTAGATGAAGGGACTTCCTCCTCTTCCTCTGGATCCATGATGCTTCACACACACGTTCTACCTTCACCTGCAGAGACACACATTCATCTGAACACCAGCTGAAATCCTCCTGTCCATCATCTGCTCTTCTCATTGGCTCTAAGTTTCTGCTTCATACCAGAGTCAGATGGATGCAGTCAGATGGCAGTGAGGAAGAGGAGGCTGCCTTCAGCTACTCGCTGGTCCTGCAGAATGTAGAATGGGGCAGGCTTGGATAGTGAGGTGGGGTTGGACAACTGACTTTGCTCTCAGGACATTTTGGTTGGTCTGTCCATCTCCATTCTTCTGTGCTTTTGTATTCTCATCTAGTAAACAGAAAGGGAATCATGAGGTATGGACTGGAACCAGCAGAGTTTATATACAATGTTATAAGCTGCTTATCTTCTAGGGGAGCCGAACCTGAATAGTGTATTCAGAATGGCACGAATAACGTGTTTTTTTTTTTACAAATACTTGTTTCAAACAAATATTTGAAAGAATATTTGCATTTGGGAAGAAGAAAAACATCAAAAAGCTGTGTTTCCTCATGAGAGAGCAGTGCATGCCTGGATGAGTGAATGAGTGATGTTCAGGAGAGTGAAGAACTCAACACACAGAGGTGACATTGCTCCTTTTCCATTTCATTTCCTATGGAACATGCACGATGAGACGAAAATTGCTTGCTCTTTCCAGCCAAGCGACATTCATGCATATAAAATTCCACACTCGTTCACGTAGATGTGCACACGGGGGCTTGTGACGTTCAACTTTTGTTGCCATCACCTTTCTTTTGCTGATCTAGTGCTCACGGACATAAACCGGATCATTTGTAGGTTTTTTAAAAATGTCACCAGTTATCTAAGATTTCAACTTCAGCATGACTCCGCTGAATGAAACTGTTTCATCAGGACTTCATTCTTTCATCAGGGGATTTTTAAATCACCTCGTTTCAGTCATTTCTGTTAAATTATTCCAATGATGAAGTTTAGAAATGTGACCTGATTACACAGCATTTCGCTGTCGCATTATTGAATGATTTGGTTATTATATCATGTGTTAGTAATGGGGAGGTTACCTGTTACAGGTAACTACATGAACAGATGCTCTTTAAGGTCGTGCCTAGCAGTCTAAGCCTATTTTGAAATTAAATGTGTAAATTAATGTCAGATTATTATGGGCTACATAAGATGCCATGTTACCCTGTCTCTATTTCAGCACAGGGGGTGGGCGGGTCCCTGGCCCTCAATCCAACACCAACAAATGACAAGTTGGCCCTTCAAAAGCCCCTTTGAAATCCCACGATGTACAGGGCAATTCAATGTGTTATTTCAATTTTTTTTTTAATTAGTTTGACTTCACAACATAAACATCAGCACCAGGACATCATCACAGACATCTGACTCTGCAATCACCTATTAGCTTCATTTAATGCAAACGTAACGCAAATAAATAAAACTCCTATTTTAATTTTATTTGAACACAAACTCAGAAATAAATTCTCCATTCAGCCTATAGTTGATCTGGTTGAGATAACATCTCCGGAAGGCACACAGAGATGCTGTTTCTGAACAGTTTTCGCCTGATACATCAACTTATCTGTTTTTATTTTCTTTCTCCATCAAACACAAAGTAGGATGAATGCCTCTCTGATATTCATCACTTTGATATTTTAATAACAAATTACATTTTTAAGTATTTAATGTCTCTCTCACTGATTCTGTTAACTATGCATGGTTTTAGTGGCTTTCAGAAGTTATATGTTGATTTTCACATTGAAGGGAGCAAAAAAAATTGTGGTCTTCATGATCTTTGTGGGCCGGTCTGGGCCAAAATGGCAGGGATGATTTTAGTGCCAGTCCAGTCCTGGTTCCCAGTAAGCTAAGGTATGCAGTAAGTTCCTGTAAAACACTGGAGGCCAAGGCCTTTTGTTTTGCAAGATGGAAGCCTGATAATTATGAGCTAAATGTGAAACATTACAAGAATGATCCCGGAGATAATGTTGCAATGCAGAAACTGACAATCTTGAAAAACCCGTCTGACTCCTGTTCCTGTAAGTCGCTTAACCACAGGTGTGCCGGTGCCGCCCACAGAGGCAACTGACACCAGGCAATCTCTGACTCTGACATTGCTAACTGCTGCTAACAGCTAGTTCCCTGTTCAGCTGGTCAGCTGGTCAGGTGCAACACTGTTAAAAATAAACTTGGCACACCTAGTATTTGCTGGTGCACACCCCATGTCTGTTTTCTGGCTACACAAGTGTTGTAAATAGAAAGTCAGAGTTAGAGTTGTTCTGCAGAGCAACATTTCATCACACGTCAACAAAACCAGTTTGATCAGGCGTGAAAAATATTACACGAAGCAGTAGGAAGCTTACTTTAATGGAAGAGACGACGGTTTAATTCCAGTTAGTAGAAACATGAAATCTATCCATCCGCTGGTTATACCCACTTATTCTAATGCAGGATCATAACAAAACAAGAGAGGTTTTAATCTTTTAAAAGTTACAATTATCTTGTAAATGAATCAAAGTCTATTTCTGGTTGTTAAACAACAGATCAAAGTTTGAGCTGAATCAAAAGAGAAGATACTCTCCAAATATTCCAGAAGCAAAGAGTAAAGTTCAGACTTACAGTTTGTTCAGAGTCCAAAAAGAAGAATGTTTACTGATACACCTGATACACATGTGAGCTGCTTCCTGGAATGAGTAGATTTCTACCTGTGATGGAGGTAGGACAGGAGGGAGGACAGGTAAAACAGGAAGGGCATCATCATACCTTCTTCTTCCTCTGTAACAGCTGTTCACAGCCTCATCTGAACATGGCTGACATGTTTTAGTCAGTTTATTCCTTAAGAATCTCATTCTTCTCATCAGTCCTGTTGTCATGACCACACATCCCACCTGTCTTGTCCTCTTCTACCTGGTTCCGCTTTTACTCTGTCAGCTGCACTGGAAAATGGCCTGTCCATTCTTAAAAGCTCTTTGTGCCTGTAGTGGTGTACGGATCATGAAAGGAGCAGACAAAGTTTTTAGAGGTAGATGCTCTTTTTGAGTCCTGTAGGATCCACACATTGTTTTTCTACCTGATTCTCATCAAACGTCTCAATGAATATCAGGATATTGTTTTCAGTTCATGTTCAGCTGCAGCTAGTTTCACTTAATTATGCTGGAAATGAAAACCTTCCCACTGTGTTTATTTTTAGTTTGTTTGTTTAACCTCTGATCCCCTCTTTTAAAAAGTTCCAGTTTTGCACCCTAAGCACAAAAATGTGTGCATTGACAATCATGCCATAGAAAGAACAATCATACTTTCATCATTTTTCTTTTTGACTTTTTATTCTTCAATTTAGCATCAGACCTAACCATACATATAAAAACTAAGTGAATTTTTAAACCTTTCAACCCTCTTAAAATGCCAGTTTTGTCATGACGCAACTCTATAATGTGCTAAAATCACAAAAATGGATAGTATTTTAACATAATCTATGCAAACTGGATTAGTTGTGGATTAATTATTGCAGCCTGTTATAAGGTAAGATTAAGAACAAATTTAATTTATGTACATTATCAGTTTTTACTCCCATTATGCAACTTAAAATACATATCAAAAATATATAACAATAAATAGTGTTATTATTCAAAATTTTTACTTTTTATTCTTCACATCAGCATCAGTCCCAACCATGCATGTAACTTTAAAATTAAATGAGTTTTTAACCCTAAAACTCTTAAATAGTCCTTTAAGCCCATATTATGATTTAAAAACACAAATGAATTTTTTGTTACCTACTTTTTGCAAACTGGATTACTTGTGGTTTGATTATTGCAGCCTGGCATTACGTAAAAATCAGGGAAAAAGCTTGAATTTATAAGCATTATTAGTTTTTGCTTAATGTCAAATACTCCTCTTATGCACCCTAAAACACATAAATGTGTCTTTTTTTTTTAAATGTGATGATCTTTTTGCATAATTTAAAAAAATTTTTCTTTTGTGTTCTTCAAACTATTTATGTCAAAACAGAATAGATTTTAACCTTTAAAACCCTTGCATAGACAAAATTTGGTAATGATGTAACTCCATATTTTGGTCAAAAAACAAAAATCATTGTTCTTCAATATAGGTTACTTGATGCAAACAAGTTTTTATTGTTTAATTATTTCAGCCTTGTATAAGCTAAGCATTAGGAAAAAAAAACTAGATTTTTTTGCATTATTAGTTTTCTCTTACTGTTAATTACTCATGTCATGCACCCTATAGCGCATAAGCCTACATGTGCACATAAAAATCAAGTTATACAATATACTAAATTAACTGTAAATTGATTGTTTTTGTTCCATTTCTTAAATATTTTAAACTTTCTTCAGTCCTAATCATACTTATAAAACAGCCAAATAATTTTTACACAAGCATTGGACTGCCACATAGCGGGACCAGTAAATGCCTACCAGCCGGAGACCGACGTTAGCCTGCACAGTAGCGGCCTCAATATCCTTCAAGTCTGTGACCATCCTGCTTCCTGCAAGTTAACATATTAATATATTTATAAATAACATATTTGATAATCAAACTGATCAGTTCTGCAGCGAAAAAAATAAATTGAAGCCATCAACCAGCTCATCAGCTATTTAGATGGCTTGAACAGATTATGTCTCATTTATACTCATTGTTGCTTTATCAAAAGTGAAATTTGCAATGATTTTATTCTATATTAGTTGACCATAACTGCATTAAAAAAAAGCAGATTATTAATACATTATGGCCACCTCTGCACATTCCTACGCTTCCTCTTGGCCATCCCAGTGAAAAATTCCTACATTTGCCTTTGCTCAAAAGGAAAATGTCTGTAATGGGTCACAGAGCAAAGACCCACTCCTCATTTCTTTAAATATCAGCAAGAAAACCCTGGAAGCTTTATATCAGTCTTTGGACTGGAGTTGTGACTGGAGCCACTGGTGGGTTCTCATGAGTGGACCAACATGAAGTCAGGAGGAATACAGCTCAAACAACTTCAGTCGTCCTCAAAATTATTCATACCCTCCAATTAAAGAAAAGGCTAAATTCACAATAGTAATTCAAATAAAAAGAAACTAATAAAGATTTACAAAATTATAATTTAGTGAAATAAAACATTTCTTTTGAATTGTGGTTGAAAATAATCATTTTAAAAACAAACAAAACTCTCCCAGAAACATTAGAGCACCTTTCCATGAACAGTGGACCAAAATACCTGTTAACAGGTGTAGAAGTCATTTTGAACATTAGAGAAAACACGACTGCATCGATTGCCTCAAAATGTTGCTCAACAAAATTCTAGCTTCAGAGTCCCATCATGCTTGTTTGTATTTTTTGTGAGTTTGTTTTAGCATTTCCTTCAAACCACAATTGAAAATCAATGTCACGATTTTCATAGAATTTTTATGTATTATTACTTTTGTCAATTTCAACTTATTTCACTGGGCAGGTGATTTTTTCCTTCTTTAATTGGAGGGTATAAATTATTTTGAGGACGACTGTATTGTATAAACTGGTTGTATCCTGCTAGAATTATAGTTACTACAGTATTTTCAATCTAAACATTAGGAACAGTAATTTATCACCAGCATAGATAGTTTACTATATTGTACTGTATTGTATTAAATAAAAACTATTGATCCCAGTAAAATTGCATACTATATTAATATATACTGAATCACAGAATAAATTCTAGACAATATTCCCCCAAAGATCATACATGCACCAAAAAGACAAACAAACAAACAAATAAATGATTACAGGGTTTTCACAGCCATATTTGTTTATTATCAGATGACTGCAGGCAGGTTTCTACCTGTACAACCAAAATGAACATAGAAATGAAGCCAGCTGTGGTCTAAAATCAACAGAAATGGAATAAAAGTCATCCTGTGGGCATCCATCTCTCTACCTTTAGCTCAGTAACACATACACACACAGTGTGTGTGGAATGATCTGTACAATAAATAGCCTGCTTCACGTCACTTTATAGTTACAAGAAAGAACAAAAATAAAGACAAATACACAAAGTACATGACAGAAGATGTTCAGGATTAAATGTGTACTATTTTGAAGTAAAAGTGACCCCATACACACACTTCATGAAATATAAACACACATTTAGAAAACACCTGTAGCACAAACTTAAATAAAGCACCATCTAGGAAAAGCTCGGTGTCTCGTCGCAAAGTGCTCAAAACATAAGTGCAAAAATAAAGTTTACATGAAAAGCTCAGGAAGTTTCTTCCTTTAAATCACACTCGTACAGCTCAACTGCTATAAAAATGTACAAATAGTTTTTATTAACTCTATAAATAATCCTGCAGCTATTGTTAACCAGTTAAATAGAATCTAAGTGGTACCTTCACCACTCTGCAGCCACGTCTGTCAGCTCTCACAGAACCTGGTGGGTTTCCATCAGAGTGGGTCCGCACAGTCACATAACCAAAGCTGCCATGCAAAGTTGATTTTTATTGTTATTATTCTTTTTTTCCTTCAATATCTTCAAAACTTTTTCTCCATAAAGGGAGAAAAAACAAAGATACAAGGTAAAGTCAATTCCCACCAACAACTACTGTTCAGGTTAATCATCCGGCTTCATTTTGACTCATTTTCTGTAGTTTTGGAAACAATTTTGATGAGTTACATTGACGTTAAACAGGCTCCAGAATAGCCTGATACACCGGCCTGAATAACGCCATGTATGAGATACACAGCTAAGTCAGTCTGGGTTCCCTTCAGTGGGAAATGATTTCCACTCCGGTAAAAAATTGACCGGACCAATCACAGCACAGCAGTAAGAATTATTAACCAGACTACAAAACTACGAAAAATGAGCCAAGTTGTAACAAACCAGGAGAAAATATCATTTTGTCAAATCAGAGATGTTCTACAGAGCTCTAACTGCGTCTGGTTTAGCACCGTTCCAGAGAGGTACCGATCCGACGTCCCGATTCGTTTGCCTGGTACACCAGCCTGATTGACGCCACTTAGGAGAGACATGACCGAGACCGATTTCCAATTTGAGATGAGAGGCAGGACTAACAGAACAAATCAAACCGGTGGAGAACCAATCAGAGAAACAAGCTGGGTTTCCATCACACTTTTTTCAAATAATAAAAGCGATATTTCTTTAATTTCAAAAAAAAGCTCAATAGGGATATGTAGGTGTTTCCATTGAATGGTGTAAGCCATAATTCTCGTAAAATCCGTCCCGCAAGACTCCACTTTGAGGAGGATGGAGATATAAACGTGTTGTGTTTCAGAGCTGCTGCTCCTCGTCAGGAGACGAAAGCAGTGGATGATGATTCAGAGAGTAAAGTCCGTATGCAAGGAGCCTCTGATCACATCAGCAGCAAAAAACACTCGTGGCGACTTCCAGGACAGACGCCCGAAACGTAACACGAATGAAAAACCTCAGGATCAACTTCTGGAGTGTGGATGTCATTTCTTGATCTTTATTCCACTTCTATCCGGAACCAGTTCCTGACTGATGTGGTGACAGTGCTGCAGGCGCAGTCATACGATGTTATCCGTGGTCACTAGGGCTGGACAATTAATCGAATTTTAATCGTGATTTCAATTTTGCCTTTTCACAATCATAAAAACACTGTAATCGAAGAAAATGATTAATCCTGAAGTGAACAAACAGGTGGAGTTATAGGAAGCAAACTGCAGGGAGTATACAACAGGAATGCATGTAGACTTAGTATTCATTTTTATTGCTATTATTATTTTGAATAATATTCTTTATTTTACTCCTTTACTTGTTTCTAATTTATTTTCGGATTAATTTTTATAAAAGTTTTATTACAAGTTGAGTTATGTGGTTCAATAAACACTTTTTTAATAAAATCAATAAATAATCGTATATATTAATCATGATTTCAATATCAGTCAAAATAATCGTGATTATAATTTTTTCCATAATCGTCCAGACCTAGTGGTTTCGTTTTATTAAATCCTGGTGAAATATAATTAAAGGATGCGGGAACGAGATAACCGAGTCGTGGTGTTACAAATGAGTGCAAATAACATAAACAGCTTGTGGCCAGTCATTAATAAATGAAGAACTTAAACCATCTGTATAATGTCCTAAATGAACTCAGCTTGCTGAGTTACGGCGATTTGGGGGTTTTTCATTTATGTGACTGATAAAACTTCCCCCATCACTCCGATTTCACAGTTAGTGCTTGTAAATGATCATATTCATCATAATTAAGAAGGAATAACTGGATTTTACCCTCTCATCACGCCTGAAGGCGTGTAATTGAGAAAAATTTCCATTACACTTTGTGTAAACTGCTCTATCGAAAAGTCTGGATTTACACTGCATGAAAGTGTAAAAGCTTTTTGCGATATTTGAGAGTTTTTCTAAATGTACGTGTTTCCATTAGCAGTTTTTAATTGCGATATTTAGGTTTTGCGCAATTCCAGGTGTTGGAAACCTAGCTACAGAAGTGATGCAAACATCTTTCAGTGAGAGGAAGCCTTCAGAGCAGCAAGCTGTTCTGGTTTTAAGGACGTTTAGCCTATTTAAGGCATCAGAAAGGGCATCGTCATACCGTCTGCTCCTCTGCAGTCGCTATTCTGATTGTTTATGGTCAGAGAACAGAGCTCCCAGAGAAAGACCGATCATAAAGTTCCACCTCCTGTGCTGTGATTGGTCATTTTTTTACTAGCGTGGAAATCAATACTTTCCAGCAGAGGGAACCAGATTGACTTGGCGGTTTCTCAATAAATGGCGGTATCAGGCTGGCGTGCCAGGCTACCGATTCGTCCCCCCGGCTTTGTTCAAACCTTCTCCGAAGTCGTCTCAGTCAGTGTTGAGTTCAGCATGAAAGCATTTAGTGGTTTTAGTTGCTGGTGCAGGTTCATCAGTGAGCGCACTCTGGGCAGGCTTCAGGACTGGGCCTCTGGGAGGGGCCGGCCCGGCTCGCATGGCACGGAGGGCCCCGCCACCACCAGGCCGCTAGCGCTGCGACACAGGAGGTTTTTGGCTGCTGACGGGGAGGTGCTGCTACCAGTAATGGTACCGTTGAGGTTTCGGTACGGCCGCTGACGAGGTAAAGAGGCCCTCCGATGGGGGCCAGGCACAGCGGCGGATCCTCGGAGGCACACTGAGGGGAAAGTCAGGCCCACCAAACAGCAGCCGGGACAGGAAAGGACGTCGTCTTGCTCGGAGTAGCTGGCGGCCGGGTCAGAGGACAGCACCTGGGCCCCGCTGTAGCCGTTAGAGCGCCGCCCTCCCCCCACTGACTGCTGGCCAATCACGAGGGCCGAACCGTTATTGTTGTCTAGTCGAGGAAGAGGAGGCAGAGAAGGTGGTCCGATGGAGACAGGAAGCCTCCAGCCGTTGGTCCCTAGGGAGGAGGAGGAGGTGGAGGTGACAGTGGTTTCACTGGTGATGAGTTCAGGATTCTCTCTGAAGGCTCGGGAGACTTGCTGCAGTCCATGGGTTCAGTGAGGCAGGCGCCCTCTTCCTCCTCCCTCCTCATCCTCCTCGTCCAGCTTCTCCAGAGACACCATCTCCAGCCTCAACGGGAAGACCTGAGTCCTCCTCTGCCCCGTCCTCCTGACTCCGTAGTAAGTCTGTCTTCTCAGTAATGTCTGGACGCTGTACATCCCTTCCCTTTCTCCCCCCATCTCTTCTCTCTTCCTCCTTCATCATCCTCACCACTAACCCCGCCCCTACTGAGTTTTCCTCCTTCTCCTCCTCTGTGTTCACTGGGAAGGCCAAAGTCCGGCTAATTTCAGGAGTGCAGGGGAGGGGACTGGCACCGCCTGGGGGCGCCCGTGACCCCGGCGTCCCTCTGAGGAGGTGGGGGGAGGCACACGGGTCCCGCAGAGCCGGCAGGGTGAAGGTCAGGGAGATGACCGACTTACCATGGCGTGTCCAAGAGTTTACAACGTCCGCCGTTCAGGTCCTGCCTGAGAGAGAAGGGGTTCACCCGAGCCGGCGTCCCCCAGGAGGGGCGGGGGTCAGGGCCGCGGGGGGCAACATGTCCGACTGGCTCCTCGCCAGGCCCTGCCGCGCCTGGCTGCGGTCTCCGGGGTGACAGGGAGAGCTGCCGGCGGATGTACGGGCTGACGTCCACCGTCACTGGTTCTGAGCAGCACAAAGACACGAAAGACGCGAGGTCAAGGAAATACAAACCATGCAGGACATGAAGACGGTCCAACTGTGGGTGGGAGGTGTTCAGGTCAAACCACCGTGTGGTCTGATGTGGAAACTCAATCTGGATTAAAACTAAATCATCTTGTTTGTTTTACCGAGTGAAATGGGAATCCTCCCTTCTCCTCTTTTCTCCCCATGGCCTCCAGAGTGAAGACGATGTCAGAGAAAGATGGACGCCTCACTGCGCTCATCTGCAACAGAACCATAAAGAGTCCTTTTATTTTCTAACGTTATCAGTGAAGACATGATGGTGTCTGACCGTCTCTGATCATAGATGAAAGTGTGGCGGGAGGGGGCTTACATTACAGCAGGTCACAGCGAGGCTGAAGAATGAAGATGGACAGTCTCCAATCATGTTCTCGAACGTGTCCACATCCAGACCAAAAGTCCTACAGGGAAAAAAAAAGAAGACTTGTTTTATCCAATCGCCAGATGGACAAAGTTCTTCCCAGATCTCCTTTTTCATGTTTATTCGTACACAAAACAATAAAAAAGCTTTTCAGCTGTTTGGAACGCAGATAATAAATAAACCGTGTTCATCCACCTGAAAGCAGCTGCACGTTCTGTCTGTGAGGAAGACCAACAATCACTGCCCCACCCAAGCAGAAGCAGAAGAAAAGATGACGTTGACACATTAAAGGTTGTCCTGAGACCTGGAGACTGGTTTTCTACTGGACAATAATCCCACAAGGACGGGAAACTTTAAAGGGATATTGTGTAAGTTCTCCTGTGTTTTATTCACAAAAACTGATTATTTGGTTCAAAAGTGTTTTTTCATTAATCAGTTATCACTCCCATCAACAAACTGAAGTGCTCCTCTAAGTTCTAAATTTGCCGTTCGTATCATTCATTTACACATCGAGCGGGGCGGCTCGGTGGAGGCTGCCATGTCGTATCGCCATGTTTTTGCATTCGGGAGAAGCGTGACGGTAGGAAAACACAGAAACTCACCGGACACACCGGAGTTTTCAGCTTAGTTCGAGGTAATGCCTTTGAAAAGTCACCGCGCTGCAGAGGGGGCGAGACTAGCGTCTCACTGACGCTGGGTTCACGTGCAGTCGGGCAGACGGCCGTTGGTAACAAACCAGATGTCATTTTAATCAATGAAGCCGAGCGAAAGACGGCAAAACATGGGTAAGTGGAAAACAATACGACATCGCCATGACAACCGAACAGATGTGGACTGATGTCCACAGTGATGTGTCACTGTAACTGACGGACCACGTCTTCACATAGAGGCCAGTGATAACTCTACATGCAGCGGATGTCGTCGGGTCTGCCCGGTTTCACGCGAATGCAGCATGAAAAGTACGAGGGAGCTGCTCGCGATTACACAGTGTCCCTTTAAGGTTGCTGTCAGAAGTCAAATCAAATCAAATTTGAAAATAAAAATAAAAATAATCGAAAATAGAAAAAAATAAAGAAATTAAATTTTATTCCATTTTAAAAACATCAAATAAAATTGAATTGGATGAAGAAATTAGATTTAAAAAAAGAATTAATGGATAAAACATTGAATAAAATACAATAATGTAAAAAATATTAATGAATTAAATCAAATGGAAAAATCTAATAAAAAGATCCAATGAAGAATTACATAAAATAAATTTAATCAAATTCAAAATAAAATGGAAAAATCAAATAACTAGAGGTAAAACAAATGGAAAAAAATAGAAATACAAAATTGCTAAGACAAATAACTAAACAAAATTCATTTACATTTTTTTAGAAGTTTAAATAAAACAATATCAAAATAATAAAATAAAACAATTAAATTATATCAACTTAAATGGGAAAAATAAAATAACATGTAAAAATTGAATGAAAATTGTCAGACTTCTTAGTGACATGATTAATGAGCAGGTCTTCAGGGTTCCTGTGTAGGAATGATAATTCTGCATGTCTTCTGCTGCACATGGACTGTTTTCAGCTCATTTGTCCACTTTTGGATCGAGGTTTCAGTCGTCATCTGCACAGCTAATGCACAGGACTTTTCCACCAACACAAATCTTTGCCTTCTGGTTTAACTACAAGACAGTTTTATCACACTTTATCGTCCTCAGTGCATCACCTAGTACAGATGGAAATGAGGCTGCACACAGTTCAATAACTTACACACAACACAGTGTTTTCATGCCAAGAAAATCTCTCAGTGACTTCAGTTATGATGATTTATTTTCAGGTATGACGACAGTCAGCAGAGTTCAGGTTTCATTGAAGCCCAGAACTGAAATGCAGACTTGTTCTATTTCTATCAGTTTTAAAACATTTAGCAAGTTTTGGTTAGAACCTTGCAGACGTAAACACTGAGAAAACTGCTTTAAAAAAAGCCCTGAAAACACAACTTATGTTGTTTAATCAATTTAACTTGAGCTGAAACGACTGGGTTGCAGAGCCCTACCTCCGTCCTGGGTAAGAAGTCAGGATCAGCTTCAATCCGGGCGATGATCTCACACAGGATGATGCCGAAGGCAAACACATCCACCTGAACAGAGGAGCAGAGGAATCAGTCCTGATCATGGACACCTTCCCTCAGCTTTCAGCCAAACCTCCCATCCTGGAGGCGGATTAGCGTTAGCGCTCACGATGAACTGATGCTGAACTGTTCAACGCTGCTTTTATACCTCTGACTAAGGAACCGAATTAGAAATGTGCATAAAAACATGCAAACACTGAACATATTCTTCACATGCTGGACAGCGTTCAGCCTGGAAACTGATGAGACTTTTAGATGAGGACGTGCTGTAAGTAGTTTACCTTCTCGTCATACAGCTCTCCTCTCAGGACTTCAGGAGCCATCCAGTACGGAGAGCCACTATAGCCAGCGGCTTCTTCTCCACGCCGTTGCTGCAATCAAAGTCACGTACGCCGTCATCAGGGAGGAACATTTAGCAGATTTACCTCATGTTTAAATAAGCACACTGTTAGAATACAGACTGGAGTCATACTGTTTATCAGTGATGAGACCCCAGCAGTGGGGAAAACCTGATCCCGGGTGCTCCCCCCCACCCACCTGTAATCAGGAATCTTCTCAGCCAGGCCGAAGTCTCCCACCACAGCGGTGAACTTGCCGTTATCACAGCGAACCAGACAGTTCTGAACAGAGAAACAGACAAAATGAGACATTCAACAGATTTCTGTTACTGATAAAAACCACTGAAGTAGAAAGTTGCTAGAAAGTGCACGCTACAGCAGTAATGCATGAATAACACGCTCAAACATCTGGACCTGAGTCTGCGACGGCTCCGTCATGGATCTGACTTTTCTGCATTACAGATTTCATTTCATGGATAAAAATAACATTTGACTGTAAAATGAGACCCTGCAGTAAAGCACGGTGGTGGTAGCATCATCCTGCGGGAGCACCTCACATGCAAGGAGGCCGATAAGGAAATAGGACAACAGCCGCCAAACACAGAGGTCTCAACGGAAACTGGTCCACCAGAGACATATACCACCCGAACAACATCAGGGGACGAGTATGGGACAGGACAGCGGCATGTTGGGACAAAATGAGATGAGTTGAGGACAAATCAGGACAAGTTGGGGATGAGTCAGGGACAAATTGGGGACTAGTCAAGGACGTCTCAGGGACATGTTGGGGAAGAAATGGGACAAGTTGGGGACAAGTTGGGGATGGGTCAGGGACATGTTAGGGACAAGTTGGGATGAGGTTAGGATGAATCAGGGAATTGTTGGGGATGAGTTGATAATAAGTTGGGGACAAGTCAGGACAAGTTAGGACAAGTCGGGGACGAATTGGGGACAAACTGGGGACGAGTCAGAGCGAGTTGGGGATGGATATGTTGGGAGATCAGTCAGGATTAGATGGAGACAAATTGGGGACGAGTTGGGACAAGTTGGGGAACAAGCCAGGGACACGTTCGGAACAAGCTGGGATGAGTTGAGATGAGCTGGGGATAAAACAGGGACATGCTGGGGATAAGGTGATTATAGTTAACTAAAACTAACGAAAAAAACGAAAACTAAAATGGAGAAAACATCTTTGTTAAATGAAATAAAAATGACAGTTTTTAGAAAACGATAACTGAAACTGCATTCTGTCTTTACAAGACTAACTAAAACTAAAATTGCTGCAAAAACATCCGTAGTTTTAGTTAAATTTATTTAATATATAATTTTTGGTTGTTATGAAATCCATTTCTGTTTAATCTATTTACTTTTACTCAGTGACTTTCTGATGATTTTGTATGTCACACCAGACAAATACAAATAATTTACTAAAAAAACAAAAAACAAAACAAAACTAAAAAACCAAAATTAACACTGAAACTCATAAAAACTAAACTAAAACTAAGCATTTTCCAAAAAATAAAAACGAATAAAAATTAGCAAACCTGCTCAAAAAAACAAACTAAAACTAAGTAAATTGAAAAACAAAAAGTCAAAACTTAATAGAAACTGAAACAAACTAAAAATCCAAAACTATTATAACCTTGGTTGGAGATATGTTGGGAATGAATTAGGATGAGTTGGGGATGAATAGGGGACAAATTGGTACGAGTTGGGTATTAGTTGGGGGACAAGTCAGGAACAGGCTGTGAACAACTTGGGATGAGTGGGGATAAGTTGGGGGACGAGGGGGAACAGGTTAGGAACAACGAAGAGTCAGGAGTCATTGGCGTGAGGTAGATTAGACGAGTCAGGGACGTTGTAAACCACACGATCTCATCTTTGGCGTGTTCACTGCTGATCTGGCCCAGATCTGGCCCAGGTGTGGCCCAGATGTGGCCCAGATGTGGTCCAGGCCTGGGCCATTTTTCTGGCATCTTTCTGTTATACTGAGCTGGAGATGGTTTAAGACGCTGACAGGTCTCCTGGAGCAGCTTAGTAACAATCAGGAACCTTTGTTAAAGGCTACAATAAAGGATCTTGTATAAATGACTTTGTGATCATTTGAAGACCGTTTGATGAAAAGAACATAATAAAATTATCAGTTATTTTCCATTCTGCACATTTCACTGTCTTTTATGGAAGTGAACAATGACACAATCAGTCAAATGATCGTCTCCGACATCGATACTGGACTCTGAATAATTTCAGCTTATGATGAAAATCTCTGTCAAAGTCAGCAGATGTGATTTTACTTTGCTTTATGGGTTTAGTGGATATAAAGTCTGTTTTTAAACCAGGTAAAAATGAAGTTTCAGTGCTTCCTAAAATGACCGCTTCCATGAAGAAGAGGAAAAGTCTGGATGATGCAGCAGACTGATAGACGGCAGGATGACGGCTGAGATTCAACTTTTTGGTGCCATTAAATCTTTCTAGGTCTGATGAATCCACTAAGCTGTCCAGTCTGTAGCATCTACAGGAAGAGGACATGCTTACCTTGGAGGTGAGGTCTCTGTGGAAAATGCCCTTGCTGTGGAGGTAGTGGAGCCCTCGGGGCGATGTCCAGAGACAGCCCCATCCTGACCACCCAGGACAGGTACAGATCACTGTCCAGCAGCTGCTCCAAGTTCCCTCCGTTTATGTACTGCAGAGAAGAGACGGCACTTCAAACATCCACTCCTCTTCATCAGGAAGCAGCATGATGAAGATTTTGCAGCTGTTTCTTCTTCATAAAGGAAAAATGGAATTTGTGAATATATGTAGTGAAGATGAGGAAGGATAAGCAGCTGTACCTCAGTCAGAGCGTGAAGCTGTCCTTCATGCACACAAACGCCGAGGAACCTGAAGATACATGCAGAAATATGATGAGGTTTTCTGTAACAGTAACTTATTAATCGTCATCATTGTTCAGCAGGGGGCAGAAGAAAAAAGTCTCCACATAAACGAGCTGAAATGCGTTGAGTATACGCCCTCTGGTGTTCAGCAGGAGGAACTGAAGGAGTTGATGAAAAGCTGAAGTAAAACCAACTGATCTAAAATCTTCAGCTGCAGGCTCTCCCTTTTGTAAGGTGGGTGATACTGGATTAAAGCACAACAACTTACCCTAATAATGAGTCTAAATACTTTAATAAGTTTATTTTACTGGAAATTTTGTAGATTAATCATCGCTGAAACAGTGTATGATGTAAACATGGCAGATTATCTTAAGAAATGTCCATTTCCATTTTGGATGATTTGTGTAAACATCATACACAACGTTTAGTTTAAATGAATAATAATAATAAAAGGTTTACAAAAGACAAACCTGCAGCTGTGAGAATAAAAGATGATTTTTCAGCTTACATCATGTACATTAAAAAATTCATTTTTCATAGAATAAAAAAATCATTCATATTCAAAGTTAATGTTTCTAGAATTTGTTTGAGCACACACACGACTTGTTTTAAGGCAATTAATCTTATTTCAAGAAATCTTATCAATAAACTTTCACTTGTTCTATTGGCAGATTTTTTTTTTTTGGATTACAAGCAAAAAAAAAAAAAAAAAAACCAGATAATGAAAAAATCTTTTTTTACTTATTTTAAGAATGGCCATGCTTGTAATAAGTAAAAAAAAAAAATCCAATAGAGCAAAGGAAATTTTCTTAAGATTTTCTTGCAATAAGACGCATTGCCATAAAAACAAGTTCCTTTATCTCACTGAAACGTTTCTCTTCAGGTAATTTTGTCTTATTTTGAATGTGATGAGAAATTTTAAATAGAAATTAGAAAAAAATATACTTGGTCAGATTTGAGTGTTTCCAGTGCAGAATTTAACCACAATAGCTGTGTCCTATGTTGCAGTCTGCACACTGTGAAGTGCGCAGACTACGGATGGCTACGGAGTGTGAAACCTGGTCGTACACGAAGCAGTGCTTTCTGAAACAGCAGGCTGCTAAAATGGGACTTATCCTAGCTGACACGACTTTCCCATAGTGCTCCAGTCCCACTGCCTAGCAACGGACCTTTTTCACAAAAAACCAGAAGTACGTAACGGTTGGGAATCTTGTCTTCCTGTGAGGGCCAGACTTCAGTCAAACGTCAAAAATGGATCATGTTTCCACTCTGGATGTTACATTTCGCCCCGTTTACTCGACTCTGCCTCGATCTTAGCACAAGTTTGTTTCAGTCATGTCACCGCATCAATTTGTCATCTGCACGTGTTGAGCTACTCCCAGGATTTTAAAGAGAGGAGTTTGTTAATATACCAAGCTTTAAATGTAATCCAATCATGTCCGAAACCGAACGTTTTTTAGAGGAGGTTTTGATAATGATGATTCATCATTTCTGATATCAGAGAGCATCAGATTAGAATGAAATCTGCAGAGGCGCTCTGAAAACATTGACAGGGAAATAAAAAACGTGTCCATGCAGGTGTCATTCATGCATCCAGTACGTGCATAATGTCTGCATAATAACAAGAGGACAACCGATAGTGGATTTTTAAAGGACGATATAATAACGATAGTTTGGAACAGGAAAAAGCTGATCGCTGATTAATCGGCCGATAACACACACACACACACACCCATGCAGAAAAAATTTAATGTTATATAAAGGATGGATAAATATATAGGCCATTGGATAAGATTTTTTTAGAAATAAAAACATAGCTATTAAAAAAATCTTGAGGTCAAGTTACTCTGCCATAAAAAATAATAATCACAAGACAACTTGTGAAACAGGCGTATAGTGAAGGAAGTTGAACTGTGGTTTTCTCATCCTCAGGCTGCATCAGCTGTAGGGGAGGTATGTTCGGATTTTATCTCTATTTTATCCATTTTAAACAGTCCTGTTGTTAATCAACAAAGCTTTTTTTTTTTTAAATTATCTTTGTTAAAAAGAATAAATTTACAACGGGAATTCATTTATATTCATAACTACGTTTTTTCCACCGCAGCAACAGCAAAGTCACTATAAACTCAGTCATATCTGAACACATATCGAGGGGGGGGGGGGGGGGGGGGGGGCTGGTTTGTCTTAGTTTGTCTTGCCAAATTTTAAGATTAATTAAGATTAATTTTAAGATTAATGACAAACTAAGATCACATCAATCATACGTGTTTTCACATAAATATGTGATGTTTAAATGACCCCTGAAGCGGCTGGAAAATTTTAAAAAGAGAAAAGTAAATAAATAAATAAAAAATATAAATATATATATATATATATATATATATATATATATATATATATATACGAATTACTGAATTTAAAAAAATCTTGTGTGCAATAAGGTGAGGCCATTAAGCATACATTGCCAGTATTCAGGCCAAACTGAGTGCAGGTTTGTAGGGTGGATTCTGAGTACTATTTTGATCCCGAGGGGGGAATTAGGGCTCTGCGTTTTACCCACGTCTGGGCAGTAGTACCAGAGAGCAGTGGGCTGCTACTTAACGCGCCCCGGGAGCAGTTGGTGGGGGGTTAAGGACCTTGCTCAGGGGTCCACAGTGGTTTACTACACTGATAGTCTTTTTCTTCGTAGTTTCATTTTTAGTGTCTTTCAGTTGATCTGGGTCATTTGCTGACGGCAGAAGAATCTACAACTATCCCTTAGAGAGTTTGAATTTACCGCGACCGTCTCCTTCCTGTATCAAAACTGATGGGGATGCGGATGTAGCGTCATCTCACGTCACATCTGCAGGACGGCGCGGGAAATTCGGCCACCGAATTGCAGCGCATTATGCAGCACAAAGCCTGTTCAAGGCAACGGAGAGAAACGTGGGTGGAAACGTCTTATTTTTGTTTTTTAGAGCTTCATCACCCATTAGTATTAAAAAACTGGACATGCTTGTTAATTCTTCCACAATTCCTGCCTCTAGTCCCTTTAAATGTGAAATTTTGTTGAATAAATCGAGTTTTACATGAAGACATCAGTTGAACACGTTCTGAGCTCTGAGACAGAACCAGTTCTGGATCTGAACCTGCACTGAAACCGCTCTGTTGCAGAAACCCGCTGAGTCCAGTTTCTGGATGGATTCAGTTAAAATGCTGCTAAAGTCAGAGAATAAAAGCTGAGCTGGTTCCTTCAGCAGGAAGAACCTTCAGCACATAAAGCTGAACTGGATCAGACTGGACCTGCTGGTCTTCCATTAACACACACATACACCACTCAGTCATTGAAGTAGGGCGACTGGACTTGGGAAGATGAAGCCGTGTTTTCCTACCTGAGTATGTTGGGGTGGCAGAGTCTGTTCATCAGCTGCACCTCTCGCAGCATGTTAGCTTTGTTGCTGGCTAGCTTGTTCATTTTCAGCGCCATCACCTGTCCCGTGATCCGATGCTGCACCTGGAGAGAAACCAGAGAGTCGCGGTGAGAGATGAAGCTTCCAGCAGCCGTCACAGCAGCTTTTACCAGTCCACAAACAGCAGCGCACAGGCTGGCTCCCAGTAAGACCAGTAGACTCTTCCATGGTTCATCTCCAGTAGACTGGATCTCTAATGGTTTTTTAACTGGACTTCCCAAAAAGATCAAACATGTGCAGCTGGAGAGATCTGAACACACCAGTGTAACATTTTACACTGGTTTCCAGTTTATACTGGTTTTCAGTCAGTCACAGGGTCGATTTTAATTCCTACTAACAGTCTACAATCCCAGACTGGTCCAGACCCAGAATCCATCTGGGATCTGATCAGAGACTAGAAACCCAGCGAGCCTCTTAGATCAAAGGACTCAAGGCAGCTAATCCAGACCAGAACCTAGACCAGAGTCCAGACCAGAGTCCAGACCAGAACCCAGGCCAGAGTCCAGGCCAGAACCCAGGCCAGAGTCCAGACCAGAGCCCAGACCAGAGTCCAGACCAGAAACCAGGCCAGAGTCCAGGTCAGACTCCAGACCAGAGTCCAGGCCAAAGTTCAGACCAGAATCCAGATCAGAGTCCAAACCAGAATCCAGGACCAGAGTCCAGACCAGAATCAGGCCAGAATCCAGATCAGAGTCCAAACCAGAATCCAGGACCAGAGTCCAGACCAGAATCTAGGCCAGAATCCAGGCCAGAGACCAGAATCCAGACCAGAGACCAGAACCCAGACCAGAACCAAGGCCAGAGTCCAGGCCAAAGTTCAGACCAGAAACCAGGCCAGAGTCCAGGTCAGAGTCAAGGCCAGAGTCCACACCAGAATCCAGATCAGAGTCCAAACCAAAATCCAGGACCAGAATCCAGGCCAGAATCCAGGCCAGAGACCAGAATCCAGACCAGAGACCAGAACCCAGACCAGAACCAAGGCCAGAGTCCAGACCAGAGTCCAGACCAGTCCTGTACTTTCTCATTTCACACTCCTTCACCAGCAGGCGTCCAGCCTCACTCACTCCTGGTGTTTTGCGTTAACTGGGTTCTGGACTGGGATGGTCTCAAATGCCCAGCCTGAATTACCGTCCCAGTCCGACCACGGTGTCAACAGAATACGGGTTTAACCTCCCAGCTAAATCCTTGTTCTGTTCTACCCTGGACTGGTTCTCATGTTCAGTGGTTGATTATCTGGTACCAGTCAGACCAGTTCAGCCCCACATGACTCTTCATGGTGACCTCTGACCTGTGTGTGTTGGACGTCTTTGTTTTTATTCCTATTACAGATTTTTCCACCAATTTATGTGTAAACATGTTTTCCTTCATTCTTCTTTAAGTTTAAGCGTCTGGACCATTACATTCACGATTCTCTGTTGAAGTGTGTGTGTCTGTGTGTGTGTGCAAACATGATGTGTGTGTTCATGGTGTGTGTATTAATAGCGTAGCACTAATAGGCTTTCTGGATTTCCCATCACTCCTCCTGATCTGCACAAATCCACCGTGCCATTACAGAGGCCTTGGCAGCTGCATGCACACACAAACGTAGAGGTGCAACACAGAAAAACAACGGCTGGGTTTGACGTTTTACAACACACACACACACACACACACGCACACACACCCCCACACACACACCCCTTGGATCAAACCCAGAGCTGTAGAAATATGCAGTTAAATCTGTGAAAACAGTCCGCCGCTTGTTCCTGAAATCTTTTTATCATTAGAAAATAATCGGCTTTTATAAAAACTCTCCAACACGAGAATGTTGATGACAATTAGTCAGATTTACGCACGGCCGCGGTGCAGAGCAGCTACTGACCCAACACACTGAGCTGCACATGCAGATGGAAACAGGCGGTGGGATCAGACCTCATTCATCTCCAGAGGGATGAGACGCTGGTCAGAAACCAGCTCTGCAGCACATCAGACCAGTATCACACCTGTCCTGATACGTTCACGGCTGTATGTCCTGGCTAGAATATGGAGTAGGGCGGGGCGATATGCCGGTATGAGGGACGTATGAGATCTACATATACCTTTACATCGCGGTATTAGTTGTGCAAATGTTTTTGTTTTATTTTTTCATAATGACCCGGCTGCACCTCGACTAACCCAACAACACCTTGTGGTCAGTTCTGACAACTAAGGTGTCACCTGATTGTCTAAACGATCTGTCTGAAGACAATCCTCCCCAAGACTTCTGCAAAGAAATCAGAAATGGACAGCCATCTTGAATATTTTTGATTTAACAATCATTTCTAACCAGTACTTTAATTCCATCCCTGATATGGAGCTAGACCTTTACCCTAAACATGGTTCAATTCTAAAAAAACAGCTGTTTGATATGAAATGAAACATTCAGACAAATTAGGGTAAAAATACCGCTTATATATCGTATATCGTTATCTAAAACAAATATATTGTGATATGATATTTGGTCCATATTGCCCAGCCCTAATACAGACACGTTCATGTCTTCACATCCTGGCTGGAATACAGAGACCTTCATCTTTACGTGTGTCTCCTGCTGATCCTGCATCTCACGTTAGGAACAGAACCTGAACCAAAGCCGGAACTAGAAGATTAAATCACAACGCTGTTCAGAAAAATCACCAGATATTTTTGCATGTATCGTTCAGGCTTACTCAGTATCCCCCATCATCATCATCATCATCCTCAGTACTGGTCCTCCCAGGGCTGCATCCTGAGTCAGGTCTACCACACCTTCATCATCAGAGGACAGGACGGTCTCATCAGTAAGTACCGGTAACAGGACCAGGAAGGAAAACCTCCATCCGGACCAGAACCGAGAAGGAAAACCTCCATCAGGATCAGAACCAAGGAAGGAAAGCTTCCATCAGGACCAGAACCAGGAAGGAAAACCTTCATCAGGACCAGAATCAGGAAGGAAAACCTCCATCAGGACCAGAACCAGGAAGGAAAACCTCCATCAGGACCAGAATCAGGAAGGGAAAACCTCCATCAGGACCAGAACCAAGAAGGGAAAACCTTCATCAGGACCAGAACCAAGAAGGAAAACCTCCATCAGGACCAGAACCAGGAAGGAAAACCTTCATCAGGACCAGAACCAGGAAGGAAAACCTCCACCAGGACCAGAACCAGGAAGGAAAACCTTCTTCAGGACCAGAACCAAGAAGGAAAACCTCCATCAGGACCAGAACCAGGGTGTAAAACCTCCATCAGGACCAGAACCAGGGTGTAAAACCTCCATCAGGACCAGAACCAGGAAGGAAAACCTTCATCAGGACCAGAATCAGGAAGGAAAACCTCCATCCGGACCAGAACCAGGAAAGAAAACCTTCATCAGGACCAGAACCAAGAAGGAAAACCCTCATCAGGATCAGGACCAGGAAGAACCTTCAGGACCATCAGGACCAGAACCAGGAAGGAAAACCTCCATCAGAACCAGAACCGAGAAGTAAAACCTCTATCAGGACCAGAACCAGGAAGGAAAACCTCCATCAGGACCAGAACCAGGAAGGAAAACCTCCATCAGGACCAGAACCAGAACCAGGACGGAAAACCTCCATCAGGACCAGAACCAGAACCAGGAAGGAAAACCTCCATCAGGACCAGAACCGAGAAGTAAAACCTCCATCAGGACCAGAACCAGGACGGAAAACCTCCATCAGGACCAGAACCAGAACCAGGACGGAAAACCTCCATCAGGACCAGAACCAGAACCAGGAAGGAAAACCTCCATCAGGACCAGAACCGAGAAGTAAAACCTCCATCAGGACCAGAACCAGGACGGAAAACCTCCATCAGGACCAGAACCAGAACCAGGACGGAAAACCTCCATCAGGACCAGAACCAGAACCAGGACGGAAAACCTCCATCAGGACCAGAACCAGAAGTGACGGTCATGTATCTGGATGTCCTCCGGTCTTCCGACAGACTTTCTCTCCATCTTTGTCTGAAAGTGGGAGTGAAGGATCTCCAGCCATCAGCCGGATGCGAGCGGCTCGGCTAACGATCAGGATTAAACTCCAGAACGTCTCTGCAGACTCGAGACCACGGTTCAGACGCACGGTTCATGCCGTCTGGTGGAGGAAGACCAACCCAGCTATCTAACGCCTGCAGGGGACAGGAAGCTGAGGCTGTCACAAGCACCCACAAGTCCTCAAAATTACTCCTACCCTCAAATTAAACAAGGACAAAATAAGCTAAATTGACAAAAGTAATGATCAACAAAAATTCTATGAAAATCATGACATTGATTTTGAATTGTTGTTTGAAAGAAACACCTGTTGACGGGTATTTTGTTTTTTTTTCCAGTTATTATTTCCAACCACAATTTAAAAGCAACATTTTATTTTACTAAATTATAATTTTGTAAATTTTTATTTATTACTAATTTCTTTAGTTTGCTGTTAATTGAATTACTATTATGAATTTAGGCTTTTCTTTAATTGGAGGGTATATGAATAATTTTGATGATGACTGTCACTAAAATGTTTCTCTTTCGGTGATTATGTCTTACACTGAGTGTGATGAGAAATTCTGATTAGAAATCAAAAAAATACACTTTGTAAGATTTTGAGTTTTTGCAGTGATATCGTCCCGGCTCTGATCATTAGACGGGACTAAATGTATAAAATAACAGATAATCCTGCTCTTTGACCAGCTGCATTTCCAAACACACACACACACACACACCTAAAAACACTGTCATCATTTAGAAATGGCCAGAACTGCTGTGTTCGTGTTGCCGTTTGAGTGAAGGTACATGTTAGTCCCAGTGAAACCTGGTTTCTGGAATCTGCTTCAGGTAACGGAGGAACGTCGTGCTGGAATCCGTCTGTAAAGCTTCCCTCGCTGCTTTCCTGCACGGCTCACGGCGGCGTGCCGCGTCCAGACCTGAGCTGCTGCTGAAGAGGTGACCATTTACATACAGTACGTCCCAACACACAGGTACACACAGCTGGTGTGAGAGTAATCTGATTAGTCTGGAGAGTGAGTCCTGCCGTCCCGTCAGTCTGTCACCTCATAAACTAACGTGTGAAACAGAAAGTGTGACCTCACAGATTACAGCTTTTACTTCGCAGAGTCGTTATTTAAAAACTTCCTGCTTCTGTGGGAATAAAGAGGGTCAGAGGCAGCCAATCAAATTCAACTTCACAGATCATAGTAGGAGCTGCTCTGACCGCTGCATCAGTCACACGGCGTCAGCAATAATCTCAGAGGAGCAACTGGAGCCAGACGTTAATCTGGAAGCGTTACGAGCTCGTTTCTAAATGATCTGCTGCCAAACTTCCCAGGAGGAGACGTCCCAGCGAGTTCAGCCAAAAGCCGGAGCGTGCAGGGTTCAGAGGAACGAACAACCCCAGACTCTGCAGGCCTCAGTCAGCAGGTCAGGTGTTAAAGTTCCTGATGGTCCAGTTAGAAGAAGACTGAACCAGTATGGATTACTGGGAAGGGTTGCAGGAGAAAGCTTCCTCTCTTCTAACAACATGACAGCGCAGCTTCTGTTGTTTCAAACGGATGTAAATATACGAATCCTGCAGATTCAAACATCCGTCTCCTCTTTCTATAACGGCCAGAATGTTTTCGTTCATCAGAAATGAATCTACACACATGAACAGATGTCAGACATGTCAAACATCAGAATAATAAACGCGTAATTAACACAAATCATCAGTGTGACGGTGAAGCTGCAGTGGTGTTGGGCGAGTTGATACAAATATTGATACTGATCGATACTACCGCAGTTATATGAGTACTTCAATGTAAGGCTTGAAAACTATCAGAATCTTTATAAATGTGGAGGATAAAGTGGTTTTTGATGGATTTAATTCACTGCTATGACAAGTAGAGGTGTCACAAAATATCAGTACACTGAAATATCCCAATATTTTATGTTGCAATATCATATCGATATTAAAAAACGCAGCATTTTTTAAATTTTTGCTAACAAAATCTCACATCTACAGTCATCCTCAAAATTATTCGTACCCTCCCATTTAAGAAAATACAAAATTCAAAATAGTAACTCAAATCACAAGAAACTGAAGAAACTAATAATAAATAAAAATGTACAAAAATATCATTTAGAGAAATAAAATCTTGCTTTTGATTTGTGTTTGGAAATAATAATCTAAAAACAAACAAACAAAACTGTCCCAGACAAATTAGAGCACCTTGCTCATGAACAGTGGATCAAAATACTTGTCAACAGTAGGGATGGGCGATAAGGACTAAATTATGTATCACGATAATTTCTGGTTTTTTCACGATGAAAATAAGCTCCTATAAAAAATATCAGTGTAACCTTTTGGATTATGAATCTGTACCTACATTCCGTCTTCAGCCCTAAAATAATACCAGAAGCCACTAAACCACACCAGTTAAGTTCAAGTAGTACACCTGTACTGCAAAACTAAGTCTGAAATATGAAAACAAATTTTACATTTATTCAAACGGTGCAAACAGCAAAAATAACAATATAAAAATAACCGTATATACAACCTGATAAATTGAATTTATTATTTTTATCGTGAAATGGCAAATTATTACTGTAGGGAATTTCTTTGATGATAAATCGCACCCAATGACATATCGCCCATTGCTGGTCAACAGGTGCAAAAGTCTGATTGGGTGTTACAGAAAGCACCTGATTGGAGTGATTGCCTCAAAAGTGTTGCAACAAAATTTTAGCTTCAGAGCCCCAACATGCTCGTTTACTTTTTTTTTATTTTTTGTGCATGTGTTTTTAATATTTCTTTCGAACCACAATTCAAAATCAATGTCATGATTTTCATAGAATTTTTATCTATTTTTCCTTTTGTCTAGGGATGCACGATATTGGAATTTTGGCTGATATCTGATATGCCGATATTTTAAAACTCATGTGACCGATAACGATATAGATACTGATATTAAAGCTGAAAAGAATATGCTGTTATTCCAAATAGCAGTTCTTTTATCCGTTTCCTACACTTTGAAAATGTGGGGGGGGGGGGGGGGGGAATATTGCTACACTGAAATATTGCCATATTTCCATATGCCAATATCAAATCAATCTATAAAAATGTGGTATTTATTTTACTTACAAAATCCCACGAGATTTCATCGTTCCGTTACAAAGTGTCATGATATTGTGTGAATTTCTTGTAAGATTTTGTAATAAAATGATGAAATATTGTGAGATTTAGTTGGTAAAATAGACTGATATCATATTAACATTTAAAAATGCGGTATCAGCATTTGAAGATTTTGTGAAATTTTTGTGAATTCTCCCGATGTTTCATAGTTCTGTTATGAAATCTCGCAAGATTTTGTTAGAAAAATAGATTGATACCGCATTTTTAAATGTCAATATGATATCAGCATATGAGAATATTGCGATATTTATTTTCAGTGTATCGATATTTTTTCCCACCCCTAGTCTTTAGAAGTTTTTAAGTCTGTAAAAAAGAAGTTTTTGAAGAAGAAGAGGAAGAAGTTTTTGAGTTTTTTTACACTTTAGAAACAGCGGGCTGATTGGTTAAATATCAGTTTAATATCGATTAAATATCAGTGGATCAGATGTCCGATACTCAGTTTTAAGGTCAATATAGGTCAATACCGACGGGGGGAGGATTATATTGTGCATCCCTACTTTGCCCATTTCAACTTATTTCACTAACAGCTGATTTTTCCCTTCTTGAATTGGAGGGTATGACTAAATATAAAAAATATTTAGATATTAGGGATGTAGAGATTCACCATCTGAATCGGTGGTCCGATACAGACGTGTGAGATGCGACTGCACCGGTAGCTTCAGTGCAGATCGGATACAACTGGCGGCTAATTGCGCAACGTATCTGACATTTTGTTGAGCAACACTGAGGCAATCACTGCAATCAGGTGTTTTCTGTCATGTTCCTAAAGACTTCTGCACCTGTTGACAGGTATGTTGGTCCACTCTTCATGGGAAATGTGCTCTTATGTATCTGAGACAGTTTTGTTTATTTGTTTTTTTATTATCATTATTTCCTACCACAATTCAAAAGCAAAATTTTATTTCACTAAATTATAATTTTATAAATTTTTGTTTATTATTAGTTTCTGTAGTTTCATTACTATTGTGAATTTAGCCTTTTCTTTAACTGGAGGGTATGAATAATTTTGAGGACGACTGTACGTGCTGTCTGCGGGTTCAGTGGAAAGTATAGTTGTTTGCGATTATAATGCACATAATGTTTATTTTTCATATACTCCTTTAAAAAGAGCCACTGTGTACTTTGTTTCACTATTTTACTAATTTCACATGAACTGATGTCATTTATGGAGAACTGATAATAACTGACAATATTTTGTAATTCATTTCAAATGGACTCACTTTGGTCAATAAATTCAGAAAGTCTTCCGTGACAGATATTCTGGAATATATTTAATGCAGTATATTGATTATTGCAGAATCACCATATTGTGATATCATTATCGTAAGCAAAATATCATGATAGTATCGTATCGGGGGTACCTAGTGATACCCACACCCAATGACTAGGCTCTCATATTCCCTAAATCAGCTTCTCTCACTAAGATAAAGCCAAATTCAGTATTTTAAAATGGCACCAGTGATGATTTTGTTTTTTATGCACCCAATTGTAAAATTCGCAAACTTCATAAATAAGGAGGATATGTGGTTCTTGGTGGATTCAGTTCACCTTGACGTCAAGGTATCTACATGCCAAAAATAATCTTCTCTCGTCGAGATAATGCCAAATTCACATTATTATCGTATGGATGATAATTTGGTTGTTTATGCATTAATGAGTTAAAAATAGTATGCAGATTCTACAGAATAATCTATTTGCATAAATGTGTTGATTTGACAGCCCTATTAAAAAGTATCAGTACTGATATCGGCATCCATATCGGTGTCGTCAATACTAGCCTTTTATTTACTTGGTGTCAGATCAATACCAAATCTTGCTGTATCGCACACCTCTAGTTTGTAGACTCGCAGGTCTTCATCCATCTGGTTGGAAAATGGCTGCAATCATTAAATGATCAGTACTTTAAATCCATGACAGGTGAAGCAACTTCCAGCGAACACCAGGTAAACGCTGAAAACTGAAACAGGTGGAAATGTCTAATCCTGAACTTTATTCATTTATCAGCAGCTTGGAATGATCTAACTTATTGATCAGTGTTTCTGCATCGTTTTATTTTTAATGCATTCTTCACTAGAATACAGTTTATACAGTATGGGAGCTCCCGGGGCATTTTTCAGCACTACACCTGGTGTTGTGCTGTAAAATGCCACTGGGAGTCGGCATGAATTCTGTTGTCTGGTCCGTGTTAGTCTATTTATATCCAAACCACATCCATGCAACAGAAGTTGCCTTCTTTTAGCTGCAAGCTCCTCAGTTTGGGTTGGTCATTTTTTTAAGTACTTTTAAATAATCCCGGTCTAAAAGACGACAGCCACCATCTTCCTCCTCCTTCCAGGGCCGTTTCTTAATATCAATAAATGTTTGTTTATGACTGCAGCCTGCATGGGCATGCAGCGCATCTTGACATAAAATACTGCAATAAAAGCACTTATTATTTAACCTCAGGATAAAAACGATAACGGCACATAACATGACCAACACATCTTGCTTGGAAAAAAGGTTCTGAATAAAACAAATATTTAGTACCTACTACCTTTATTTGTTTAGTATATTATCTCAAACTGCATTTAGCAATTTTAATATTTATCGATGTTAATATTTAATTTACTATCCATTAATTGTTCTGCAGCCAATAGACCTCGACAACTGGCACTGACGGTCATTGATTACATCAGAAAACCTGTCTGTATGACAACTTAGAGCTCAGCATTCAAGATGGGAAATAGCTGGTTACTAGGGATGCAAGATATAATTGGCCCCCTATCGCTATCGGCCTATATCGGCCTTAAAACTGAATATTGGACATCGGCCACCCCACCGATACTTAACCGATCTGCCCACTGTTTCTAAAGTCTAAACGGGAAAAACTTCTTCTTCTTCAAAACTTCTTTTTTACAGACTTTAAAATTTCTAAAGACTAGGGGTGGAAAAAAATAACGATACACTGAAAAATCACGATATTTTCATATGCCGATACCATATCTATATTTAAAAACACAGTATCAATCTATTTTACTAATGAAGTCTTGCAAGATATCATCGTTTTGTTACAAAATCTCACAAGATTTCACGAAATACTGCAAGATTTCACAACAAAACGATAAAATCTCACGGTATTTCATGAAATCTCATGAGATTTTCTCAACAAAACGATGATATATCGCGAGATGTCATTAGTAAAATAGATCAATACCGTGTTTTTAGCTATAGATGTGGTATCGGCATATGAAAATATCGCAATATTTCAGTGTATCAATTTTTTTCCCCACCCCTATTATTTAAACTGTCTGGAAGACAATCCTTCCCAAGACTTTTACAAAGAAATCATTTAAAAAAAACAGCCAACTATCTTTAATTACTTCGATGTCCAACCAGTGTTATGTCAGTTCCATCACTAGAGTGGAGCGATACATTTATGCTAAACGTGTTTCAATACTGAAAAACAGGTGTTTGATATGAAATTAAACTTTCAGACAAATTAGGATAAAAATACCGGTATATATTGTCATCTATAATAAATATATCATGGTATATTTGGTCCATATTGCCATCGAATACCATACAGTGAATAACAGATACAATACTGAGCGGTACCATACCATAAAACACCATGCCATGCAATATCATATTATACATAAAGTTCTTTAAAAGCAACCACAGCTGAAACAGAGTGGTGAAAACTGCAAATAATTAAAAACACACACACATACACACACAATAAAAAGATATTTATGTAAAATAAAACCTCAAAATATTGAGTTTATCGCACCATCAAACTTGGGAAACGAGAAATCATCCTGCAGACCACAGGACTGAATCATGAGCTTCATCACTGAGGTTCTGCTCTTCGGTACCGCTCTGACCCACAAGCTTCACTTCACCAACTACTCAGGACACGAGCCACGTACCTTAAAGACCTCAGAGAAGAAGCCCGAGCCGATCTTCTCACAGAAGAAGTCGTCGATGCGGGCCAGGCTGGACACGGCGCTCCGCAGGGCTCGGTACGAGGACGGCCGGATCCGGTTGGGCGCGTGGATGCTGTGGAGAGGCTGCTCATCCAGAACTCCATGACACTCCTCCGGATCGCAGAAGCAGCAGTCAGCGGGGTAGTCCATGGTGCTGGGAGACCACCAAACCCTGGAGGGTCTGGACTTTCCCAGGAGGGAACCGAAGCGGGTTAAACCACCGCAGTCCTGAGGCACGCGGTGATGGTGCCCCCCACCATCATGGTGACAGAATAATCAGTGTTTCCTGTCAGGTGAGTGGACCACCGATGGGTTACCGGTTCTAGTCTGCTGAAGTCTGTGGAGGACTACAGAATACTACTGGGCTGGTTTCAGGAATCAGTTCTGAGACAACCAGATGACCCATTTGTCCCGGATCCTGACATTTATTTCATGAAGAATCCAGTGTGTCTCCTGGGTTTTATTCTTCCACGCTGCAGGGTCTGCACCGTAATTCTGGGTATTCCTGCAGCCCCTGAACGCCCCCTCACTGGTTCGGTCCCGGTTCGGCCCCCCGGGTCATCCCGGCAGGTTAAAGGCTGTAATGCAGCAGGTAGAAGATCCCCGACAGGTCTCCGCGGAGGAATATCTGTTATCTGCAGGTGGAGGAGGAAAACAAAACAGAATATTGATGCAGCAAACGTCACAAACATCACCATTTTCCTTTAACAGGACACGCAGCTTTTATCCCCCCTCATTTTTAAATAAAACCCCCTTTCCTGACAGTCCGGCCCCATCTTCTTCTCCCTAAGCCACAAGGTTAACAGCCAGAGGGAATCACCTCTCAGGGCGATAAGCCATAACCTCCCCTGGATGACACCGACCTGCACGGCTCACCCACACAGACTAACGGGCCTGATCGGCCGCTCATTTCCCCCCCGATGCCGGTGGGAAGCACCACTCTGACCCGGGATAAATGTACAGGAAAATGTCGCGTCTGCAATGACAACACGACGACTTCCATCTCTACAATAATCGCAGCTTCTGATAGTAACGGGATCAGTCAATGACAGACGGGCTGCAGAGGCTCAGCTCGACGGCTAACCTGTCTGTCCGCGTCGGTCCGGACCACAAAATGTCTGCGGGTCGATTTCTGGGGCCGAACCGAAGCCAGAAATGCGGTTCAGAACCTCGGCGGCGTCAGCTGCTGATAATCCCGTCTGGGTCTGTGTTTCTCCAGCCGCTTGTTGGGACGGAGGACTACCATAATGACACGGCCCGGAATCAAGCGCGTCACAGTGACACCATCAACTTCCGGTTTAACATTTCAGAATAAATGTTTAAAGTATAGTGCCCTTTAAAAAAGAATCGTATATTGTTTATTTCCCCTTTTGTAATTTTTGATCACTTACTTACAAACTGGATCACTACGTTCAATCGTTTTCAGAATTATTTAGTCATTCATTACAAAAAACAAAGAAAAAACACAAAACTGAGGTGATTGGAGGGGTAGCTCCAGAACGGAGGTGGTATATGTGTATAGGAAACCATTTCTTATTAATAAAATATTGATTACAAGTTGAATGAAAAACTATCACCCTTTACAGAAAAACATCTTCAGGGTCGCTTGTCGTCCCACACCTCCATAGTATGGCTGAAATATTTCAGAGCTTCCTGAACCTGTCTATAATTGGAAAAACAGTTTAAACTGATGCAATCCAGTAAAAAATGTTAAATATCATGACCTTTTTCCAAATGAAATGCTGATATTAAAGAATGAATTATTTTAAACTGGGATGACTGTGAGGCAGATTATGTAGCTAGTTTTATCTTTAATCACCTCCAAAGTACCATCCTCTGATTTCTAATAATTCAATTTCTTTCGTATTGAATAAAAAATAAAATAATAATAATAATAATAATAAAGCTTAAAAATGTATTTGTCATGATTTTATAGCATTTTCTTTTCCTTTCTTCTTTTCTTTTTTTTCTGTACACGTTTGTAGACAAAGCTCACCAGAGGGTGCAAATGCATTATTCAAGCATAGAAGGTGCGAGGGATACGAGAAAGAGACTCTGTAAAGATATAAGCCAACAGTGATACACTTTTCATATCACTGTGATAATCAAATGTTAAAACAAAAAGTGCAATCATGTGAAAAAGAAAAGTGATTCAAACATAAATCTACAAATAGAAAAAAAGTGATCGTTGCACTTCTTCAAGACTTTTGTTTTGAAGAATTAGATTGCCAACTTTCTTATCCATGCTTTAATCTAACTCTGTTCACTTGACAGTTGGCGCGCATGCGTCAGGGCTGACTAAGCGGCTCTGATTGGAGGAGATGAAAAGGCAGAGCCGAACCCTGACAGCTGACCTGAAATCAGTTCCTGACGGGATGATCGGAGATTTACACCAAGAACCTGATCCCAGACCAGCCAACTGAACCTGAAGTGAGCGATGACACACTTTCTGAGCCTGAAATATATAAATAAATAAAAACAACCAACATACACAGAAAATTGCACGGTATTAAACGGGGGATGATGTATTATGAATAATATATAGTAGCAGCCACCAAAGCGAATTTAACAGAAGGATGCTGTTAAAATCCAAACAAAATATAATTTCTATTCTTTTAAATAAATTTAATATATATATATATATATATATAATTGGAAATTCGCCCTCCTCTTCCTCTTCCTTCCTCTGTGCGCTACTGACACAGTTTTCCTTCACGTTGGAGGAAGTGATGAGGGAAGTATGCAAAGGCCTCAGGCCTAAACAGCATTCTCTGCTTAACTGCCATTATATTATATTATATTATATTATATTATATTATATTATATTATATTATATTATATTATATTATATTATATTATATTATATTATATTATATTATATTATATTATGTTATTATTATTATTATGTGCTCATAACATTTCTTAAATCTACATTATTCTGAGCTTTTTAGTGTGAAGAAAAATAATCCCAAAGCATACATTCTTTCTGAAAAATGATAGATAAAAGTGACATCATCAGTGTGTAATGAGGATGATGTCATAGTTCAATTTCATCCAGAGGAGCAATAACACCCCCTTGTATCACATTTGGTCATTCTCATCTTATTACATGTGCACGTGTTTGGACCATACTGACTTAAAGCAGTTGAAGGGCTGGACATTATGACATGAATCATGTAATAATGTTTTTCAGAAATCAGAAAAGGGCTTGTTCTGTTTTCATAAAAACATGGAGCTATTATCTGACACTCACTGCTGCTGAGCATCTTTATAAAACTTTTCTGTGGCAGATAGTTTCAGAGCTTCTTCCTCCACTGCAGCAGACATTACTAACATGCTGCCTGTAACACAAACTTCAGACCTTATTTCCATGTCTGCGCTTCATGTTTTTAATGTAATATTTAAAGGAAAATGTTTTTATCAAATGTTTATCCTTCATTTGGTTCTGTTAGAATGACAAGTGACCTTATTTCTGAGACCATGTTTTCTACAGAAGCCACGGACCATTTTCATTGGATGAATGAATAAAAAGAAATAGCCTCTACGATGATGATGATGATGATGATCGATCGATCGATCGATCGATCGATCGATCTATCTATCTATCTATCTATCTATCTATCTATCTATCTATCTATCTATCTATCTATCTATCTATCTATCTATCTATCTATCTATCTATCTATCTATCTATCTATCTATCTATCTATCTATCTATCTATCTATCTATCTATCTATCTATCTATCTCATTTGTGTTTGTCTGTTTGTCCGTCTGTCCATCCGTCTCTCTGAAGTAAACCCTAATATTAAACCCTTAATGGCTGAATTTGTTTACTATTTTTTAACAAACTAACTAAATAAAAAGGAAAAGAATCAGGAAAAAAAACAGGACAGGAGACCACCAGAAACCACCAATCAGGTGCTAAGATCTTAGACATTATAACAATAAATAAATCAAAATAAGTTAAATCCCACCAGGCACAATATGGATGATACAAAAAGTCAATAAAATTTAAATAAATGTAGTAAAATGTTTAGTGATATATAATTTATCTTTCTTTCTTTTTTTACAGAGATAGTCTTTCTTTCTTTCTTTCTTTCTTTCTTTCTTTCTTTCTTTCTTTCTTTCTTTCTTTCTTTCTTTCTTTCTACCGTTTTCTTTCCTTTATTCCCACAATACTCTCAGGCTGCAGCACCAAAATCTCTGAAGGGTCCAGAAATGTTGCTGCAATCATCTGCAGAATAATTTGAACTTAATTCTCCCGTATCAAGAGTCTCCGTGTTATGGACTCTCCAGTCCTGCTGTCCATGGTTCAAAATTTTGTGAGATGACTGATGGATCTGGGGGTAAACAACTGCATGAATTAATAAAAATAAAGGCTTGCTGGTCATTTTAACCAACACAGATAATTATTATTGGACATTCCATAGAGCTCCTAGCTGTGGTTTAATATCTTTATAGTACAGCAACCAAAGTAATGCTGGGGTTGCAAACACAACTACGCAATAATGAGATGTCAGAAATTAAACAGACAAAAACAGCAGCTTGATTTTCTCTGCAGGAACCAGGGTCCTTTTTTTTTGGTAGTACTCTCCTCTGACTTTGTTTCAATTGCAGGACTCGGCAAGTAAAAATACATTTAAGCTCTTTTCTCAGATCATCTTCAACTGCTTTCTGGGACATGACGATGAGTTCACTGTCCTCCAACGGCCTCAACAGTCACCAGATCTCATTCAAACAGAGCAGCTTTGGGATGTGGAGGAACGGGAGGTTCTCATCATGGATGTGCAGCAACTGTGTGATGCTGTCATGTTAATATGGAGCAAAATCTCTGAGGATTGTTTCCAACAACTTGTTGAATCCATGACACCAAGGATTAAGGTAGTTCTGGAGGGGAAAGGGGTCCACATACTGTGACTGTGCATGTCACTATGTCCTTGAACAACTTTTAAAAAAAAAAAAAATCCTGTAATCATTTTAGTAACTCAGTTTCCATTTAGCAACTTTATTTTACTCCTGAGAAACACTGATTTATATTTGAGGTAACAGTGATACAGGTCCACCAAACCAAATCTTCAAGGAACATAAATCATGACAAATGTACTTCCGGTAAAATTAATCTCATCCAATCAGCAGTGATAAAATCTGACCAATCAGCGCTTTTTATTACAAAGTCGTCCTGTATGACCTCCGCGCAACTTTTCCGTCCCTTTAAACCGGTTTGCTTTACCATTTGGCCGACTTTGGACACCAAGCTGAACCAAGTTGACCCGGGTTAACCACTGCATCACAGGAAATTACTTTTCTTCTTTAACATTAAAATCCCGACGTGTAAATGAAGACCAGTGAGAATAACCACAGTACGTAGTTCAATATTAAACATGACAAAATTTTATTATGAAACGTACATACTTTTCCGAAAATTTTTATATAAAAGAAAAATAATGCATACGGATTTTTAAAAAGAATAATTATTTTATTATTTTATTTTCAGGTAAACCGGAAGTCCGCCATTGACGACGTGCTGACAAGCTAGCAGCCATTCATCGCCAGCTAACGGTTTCTTCTCCCTAAACTCCGGACTCGTCACCATCCAGCTCGCATTTCAGCGTCTGGACAGCAGTTTATTTGATAATGGCTCTGCTAACGCCATTATTTGCCTTCCTGTACCACCTGCCGCAGGTGTACAAGTGGCTGCTGAAGCCGTACTACGTCGCGTCTCTCTTCATGTGTTTAGCTTTCCTCGCCGTCCGGAAGACGCCCGGTGTCTGCGACCATCTGTCCACGGAGAGAGGATGGGAACTCCTGCGACTTCGACTGGGTTCGTACAAATAACAGAAATTAGCCCCCAGTATGTGAATCCACCCAGTAGCCCTCTGGCCCAGGTGCTGGTTCTGTTCTCAGATGTACAGGGAGACCCAATAGGACCAACCCGGACCAAACTCCATCCAGAAAACTGGACTTTTGTGTTGTTGAGCTCACTGACAGACATGAGAACTGAGTAACTGATTTTTCATGACATATTGTCATTAGTTATGTTAAAAGATCATATTCGGCTCTAATATCAGTATTTCAAATGTCTCGTTAAGGTAGAAATCTGCACAGTTGTGTTGTTGCTTCTCAATATTGAAAATAAAGGCCAAATCTTAGAGGAACTTCCAGGCATTTCATGAAGTCCTATTAAAGCAAAATAAATCCATGAATATTTAGAGATGCACCAATCCAGTTTAAAAAAAAAAAATCCAATCTCGATACTTAAACTGAGCATATTGACAGATATATGATACCGATCCGATACTGCTGTTGAATGAATAAATGAACTGTATACCTTACTGTGTGAGTGAAGGCACCAGGGTTGACAAACATTTAACCTTTAAAAAAGTAACAAATTATCATGGATATTAATGAACTTAATATTAGGGCTGCCACAAACGATTATTTTGATAATCAACTAGTCACCGATTGTTTTGGCGATTAGTCGACTAATCGTATTATACGAAAATTTGAGCATATTTACAGTACCAGTCAGAAGTTTGGACACTTACTCATTGAATCTAATGGAAAAATGTATCCAAACCTTTGTCTGGTAGTGTGTGCTTATATACAATTCAAGAAATGCTGACCGGACAGAAAGGCAGACAAGACAGCGGAAGGTACAGTGGCAAATTTGAGAGGAAAAACGGAGATTACAAACAAGCGATAATGAGATTAGTCGCCGACTATTTTGATAATCGAAGATCAGTCGATTAATCGGCTAATCGTGGCAGCCCTACTTAATGTTATTTATTAACAAATACCAAAGTGCACATTAGCAGCAAAAAGAAATGAATTCTTCTCTGCTCTGCGTGATGACGTAACTGGCGTTACACGACTACATCGCTGTAATTGATATTTGATCCAGCTAAAAGTCAATATCACAACAGATATACATTCCGGGTATCGGATCGGTGCATCTCTATAAATATTACAATGAATAACTCTGCAACCTTCTTGCTTTGTCCAAAACTCCATGGCTCTGTGTGAAAAAGTGATTGCTCCCTCTGTTTAAAACATAAATTAACTGTGGTTTATCACATCTTTGGAACGCTGAGTTCAATTTCTCTAGCCACACCCAGACCTGATAACTGCCACAGCTGTTCTCAATCAAGGAATCACTTAAATAGGACCTGCCTGACGAAGTGAAGTAGACCAAAAAGATCCTCAAAAGCTAGACATCACATGCAATCCAAAGAAATTCAGGAACAAATGAGAAACAAAGTCATTGAGATCTATCAGTCTGGAAAAGGTTCCAAAGCCATTTCTAAAGCTTTGGGACTCCAGCGAACCACAGTGAGAGCCATTATCCACAAACGGTGAAACCATGGAACAGTGGTGAACCTTCCCAGGAGTGGCCAGCCGACCAAAGTTTCCCCAAGAGCACAGCAACAACTCATCCAAGAGGTCACCAAAGACCCCAGAACAACATCCAAGAACTGCAGGTCTCACTTGTCTCAATCAAGGTCAGTGTTCATGACTCCACCATCAGAAAGAGACTGGGGGGCAAAAATGGCTGCATGGCAGAGTTCCAAGACCAAAACCACTGCTGAGCAAAAAGAACATAAAGGCTCGTCTCAGTTTAGCCAGAAAGCATCTTGATGACTCCAAGACTTTTGGGAAAATACTCTGTGGACTGACGAGACAAAAGTTGAACTTTTTAGAAGGTGTCGGTCCCATTACATCTGGCGTAAAAGTAACACGGCATTTCAGAAAAGGAACATCATACCAACAGTAAAATAGGGTGGTGGTAGTGTGATGGTCTGGGGCTGTTTTGCTGCTTCAGGACCTGGAAGACTTGCTGTGGTAAATGGAACCATGAATTCTGCTGTCTACCAAAAAATCCTGAAGGAGAATGTCCGGCCATCTGTTGGTGACCTCAAGCTGAAGCGCACTTGGGTTCTGCAGCAGGACAATGATCCTGAACACACCAGCAAGTCCACCTCTGAATGGCTTAAGAACAACAAAATGAAGACTTTGGAGTGGCCTAGTCAAAGTCCCCATCTGAATCCGATTGAAATGCTGTGGCATGACCTTAAAAGGCGGTTCATGCTTGGAAACCCTCCAATGTGGCTGAATTACAACAATTCTGCAAAGATGAGTGGAACAAAATTCCTCCACAGCGCTGTAGAAGACTCATTGCCAGTTATCGCAAACGCTTGATGCAGTTGTTGCTGCTAAGGTGGAACAACCAGTTATTAGGTTTAGGGGACAATCACTTTTTCACACAGGGCCATGAAGATTTTTTTGACAAGATCAAAAAAAACCCTTCATTTTAAAAGTGCATTTTTGTGTTATCTTTGTCTAATGTTTAAATTTGTTTGATGATCTGAAACATTTAAGTGTGACAAACATGGGGCAAAAAAAGAAATCAGGAAGGGGGCAAACACTTTTTCACACAACTGTTAGTCAATATCGGGCAGATATTCACCTGTATTGATATTCAAAGCAAATGTTGTCCGAGATGGATGCATGATATAATTGGTTCCCTATCGGTATTGGACATCGGCCACCCTACTGATATTTAACTGATCAGCTCGCTGTTTCTTAAGTCTTAAAAAAAAAAAAAAAAAACTTCTTCAAAAACTTCTTTTTGCAGACTTAAAAACTTCTAAACACTGGGGGTGGGAAAAAATATCAATGCACTGAAATATCTTGATATTTTTACATGCTGATAACATATTGACATTTAAAAACGCGGTATCAGTCTATTTCACTAAGGAAATCTTGGGACGTTTCATTGTATTGTTACGAAATCTCGTGAGAATTCACAAAATATTTTGAGATTTTGTGAGTAAAATAGATCGATGCCGCGTTTTTAGATATAGATTTGATATCAGCATATGAAAATATCGCAAAATTTCAGTGTATCTATTTTTTCCCACCCCTATTTTTCAAAGTGTCGGAAACAGATAAAACAGCTATTTTCAATGACTGCTTATTTTTTTCCAGCTTTGATATCTGTATTGATTTTGGTCATCGGTCACACAAGTTTTAAAATATCGGCATATCAGATATTGGCCAAAATTCCATTATCGTGCATCCATATTGTCTGATACCGATATCGGGCTGATATTATCATCCAGATCTCTAATCTGAACATAGTTGAGTATCAACATATGGAATCAGCATGTTGCTGACCTCATGTTTGTGTTTTCAGAGGGAGGTGGAGATCCTCATGTTCCTCAGCGCCATCGTCATGATGAAGAACCGAAGGGCCAGTGAGTACAGAAAGTCTGTTCTGAGTTCATTTTTCTGACTGGCCAACCACCATTCTCCCATAAAAGTAAACCCTCATTTTGTATGAGGAGGAATAAGCGACATGATGATGATCGTTCAGGGTGAAATCATAATTTTGGGACACAACAGCCATGTTTAATGAGAATGAGGCAGTATGTGGTCCAGTGTGGTCTTGCTGAAATCTGCAAGGCCTTCCCTGAAAGAGACGAGATGTTACTCTAAAACCTCCATGTACTTTTCAGCATTGATGGAGCTTCACAGATGTGGAAGCTGCCGTCGCCAGACACTAATCCAACCCCATCCCATCAGAGATGCAACTTTTCAACTGTTCGCTGATAACAAGCTGGATGCTCCCTCTCCTCCTCAGTCTGCAGGACACGGCATCCATGCATTCCTGAAACATCCTCATATTTTCATCCATCTGACCTCAGAACATTTTTACACTTTGCCTCAGAGCGTTTTAAATTTACAACGTCTCATTTTAGCTGAAACCGCAGCTCGTCTTTTCCTCTGTGTGCTGATTTTAGGCTTCAACAGTTTATATTTATGCTGAATACAGATTCTCAATTTCAGGAAAATATTGAAATTATGCTGCATCATCTCCTGCTGTTGTGTTTGAAGAGTTAAAGACAAAACGTGACTGTGTTTGTGTTCATTCTCGTCATCAGTAACCGTGGAGCAGCATGTGGGCAACATCATCCTGTTCAGCAAGGTGGCCAATGTGATCCTGTTCTTCAGACTGGACATCAGGATGGGCCTCCTCTACCTCACGCTCTGCATAGGTTGGTCCAACATTCCCACTGGGGCTGGGCGGTACGGCCAAAAATATTCATCACGATACAAACGGGAAAATTTAGGATAACGATATAAGTGACGATATGATTGACACGAGACAAAATACGTGAAAACTACACATTTTTTTGCAAATTTATAATTTCTTTCACTTTAACAAGCAGCTGTTTCTGATGTGCATTCAAGTTATAACTTTGTATAAAATCAACTGTGCAGATGTTACAAATTCCTTGCTGACAGTTAGTTTAAGCCAGCGGTGGGGAACCCTGGTCCTCAAGGGCCAGTGTCCCTTCAGGTTTTCCATTTCTCCCCACTCCAGCGCACTTGATTCAAATCAAATGGATCTAACGGCCAATCAAGTTCTGCACAGAGACTTATTGATTTGAATCAAGTGTGTAGGAGCAAGGACAGGTTCCCCAACCCTGGTTTAAGCAAAAAGCATTTCCAGTGGACATTGGCTGCAACAAACAGAGCATAACAATGTATAGACCCTTTCCACTGTGTCGAATATTACCTGGATGTCGGGGCCCGTTTCCCATTTTTTGGGTCTAAGTAACAGGAAGTGTAACAATACTAATGTAGAGTTTGCCAGAAACATGACTGTTGCTTTCTAAATAGACAAAAAAAACTACAGGGACAGTTTGGATGCCCTTCAGGAAAGGTATGACCAAAACCTTTGACTTATCGGTGGCAGAGATCCATATGATGACGACTTTGCCCTAAGTGAGTGGTTGTGAGACCGGAACGCTTTCCCTGAAGTTGCCTATGCGGACATCTTTAATTACCTGGTAACATGTAAAAGCTGGTACATGCTGGAGGAGCTGGAAGCTTGCATAGCCCTCTAACTGTACAGTTATTTTGTACGTGGTTGGGTGATTGACGTTTGTCACGGTGACATCAACAGGAAGACTTTTTCTTGCAAAGCTAAGTCGCACAATGCTACTTTGCACAATGCTAACACAGTCTCCTCAAGCAGACGTGTTGATGTAAATTAGGAAACTTGACAGTTAAGTTAAAACCATGCTTTTTGCTAAACTGCTAATCAAGGTTTCTCCTTATTCCTAATATTTTCAAAATTATAGTTGTACCTACACCTTT
>JALJCO010011887.1:0-73565 GCA_023101725.1 Atherinomorus stipes
CCTTTAATCTATTTTACTAACGATATCGCAAGAGTTTTTAACAGAACGGTGAAATCTCGCAAGATTTTCAAAGTAAAATAGTATCGATACTGCGCTTTTAAATATCAATTTGATATAGGCATATGAAAATATTGCGATATTTCAGTGTATCTATATTTTTTGCCCACCCCTATTTTTCTAAATGTGGGAAACGGATAACAAAACTGCTATTTGCAATGACTGCTTATTTTTTCAGCTTTAATATTGGTAACGATATCGGTTATCTGCCACATGAGTTTTAAAATGTAAGCATATTGGATATCGGCCAAACTTCCAATATCAGACATCCCTATTTAATATCAATGTCTGTTAATATCAGTTAAATATCAATTTGATATTGTGAATATCTGTTAATATCAGATAATATTAGTTTAATATCAGTTAAATATCAATTTATTTTCATTGATATCAGTTAACATCAGTTAGGTGAGGATGAAACAACCTCATCTCTCCTTGGTCTCTGCTTCATCGCTACCTCATTGCAGTAAAAACTTCAGCTACAGTTGTCGTACCCTTCTCCAAAAGCTTGGGTGGAGTTTATTAGTCTACGTTGTGTTGCTGATTCTGATACGTAAAGCACTTTGTGCTACTCTTGTATGAAAAGTACTTTATAGATAAAATTCATTCATAACGTGACTCGTACTGCAGCAGTTAGAAAAGTCCTGGAAAATGTCTGGAAGCGGCATGTAGAGGCGTGTCGGCGCCAGCGTTGCCGGTTCCTGCTCATCAGCTGGTCGTGGGCGGCGTTATCACAGCCAGGAACGTTTCCGTAAACGTTCCTGCGGCTCCGGATGTGGACATGTCGCTCTCGCCATAACGCCGTAATGACCGGCGTTCCTCCCTCACCAGTCTGGAACCGGTACCACAGGAAGCCGGTAGACGAAGAGGTGAGGCGCCCCCACCGTCGTCGTTGGTCCAGCTGTGGGGGGAGACGCTCAGATGCTGCGTGATGTTATCAGTCGGCTTCCTCTTCCTCTGATGAGGGAGTGTCTGTCCCAGGAAATGATTTCAGCCATAATTCAGCTTTACTGGTTCAGAACCAGTTCACTGAAGTCCAGAACAAACAGCAGCACATTCGTCCAGTTTATGGAAATAATGACTCATTTTTACTTTATTAATGCCAGCATTAAATGCATTAAATGTCGGGTAAAATGCCTGCATTTTACCCGACTACATACCGGCTGGAGAGGTTCACATTTGAACCTTAAAATAAATTAAGATAATAACCTTCAATTCATCGGATTAAATACCCAGGTGAAACTGGGGAAGAAAAAACGTGTACACTATTAAATTTCCAGTAAAATAATACAGAATACTGCTTACAGTATTCAGGTTAAATACAGGGTAAAAAGCAAAAATGTGAAGAATTCGTGCATCCAGGTTAAAATCTGAAGAAAAACAACTGCAGTTCTTCAAATTATTCATCCTGTGATCATTCATGCTGTCAATCAAATAAGCTGAAATTGAACAAAATGGTATTAAATTAAAATTCTATGAAAATCATGACACTGACTTTCAATTGTGGTCAACAGACATTAAAAACAAATAAACAAAAAATAAAACCAGTAAACAAGCATAATGGGGCTCTTTAACTAAAATGTTGAGCAGCATTGAGGTGTTTTCTGAGGCATCCAATCAGACTCGTGCACCTGCTGATGGGTATTTTGGCCCAATAATCATGAGCAAAGTTTCTTTTCTTTTTTTTAAGGGTTATTCTTTTCCACCACAATTTAAAAGCAATATTTTATTTCACTAAATAGTCATTTTTAAAATTTTATTTATTATTATTTCTTTGAGTTTCTTTTTATTTAAATTACTATTGTGAATTTAGTATTTTCTTTAATTGAAGGGTATGAATCATTTTGAGGATGCCTGTATGTACAATATGCAAATTACAATTACACAAAACTGTGGCAACAACATGAAATTTGAAGTTAAGAAGTAAAAATAAAGAGTTAAGGCGAGTCCAGAGCGCCCGCCAGAGACTCGATAAGTGTAACTGATGTTGTTACACACCTTGGCCTGAAAAAAGCCATCCTGAGGATGATGATGATGAGTAGCTCAACATCTCTGCTCAGTTTCAGAGGTAATTCCTCTGAATGAACACATGATGGCGGTAAAACCCTGCACACATCTACCGGACATCTGTCAGAGATGTCCCGGCGTTACCTGATGGAGCAGCTCACATTCTTTTCTCCTCAGTTTCACCAGAGCGAGGCTCGGCTTCGGTCCGTGATGGGTGTCGTGCGAGGTTCAGGAAGTCTTTCTGTCCTCTCGCTCCCCTGCAGACACCGTCCATCAGCCACAGCTATAAATACCAGCACGCACATTCCCTCCCAGTCCATCAGCTTCCTTTTCCTGCTGCCCCATTGTTCTCCAGCCTCAGCTCGCCCTCCGTACACCCCCATAAAATCCTCTGCATGTGCTCATAACAGGGCTTAGTGGAGCTCAGCTCTGGTTCTACCGGCACTTCTGCCGGGCTTTCTGATCCAGAAGCAGCAAGTCACAGACCCATAGTTACGGGCTCTCCGATGCTCAGATTTCCCATCAAGATTACGTCAAAAACCTAAAAATATACTCTTTAATATATGAGTTTGTGTGTATAGACAGTCATCCTCATAATTAAAATAAAAAAGACTAAATTTACAACAGTAATTCAAATAACAAGTAACTAAAGAAACTAATAATAAATACAAATTTACAAAATTATAATTTACTTATTTAGATAATTACGTTTGAATTTTGGTTGAAAATAAAATAAAAAAAAAATAAAAGTTTTTTGTCCCGGACACATTAGAGCACCTTTCTGATGAACATTCGACCAACATACCTGTGAGCAGGTGCAGACGTCTGATTGGACGTTCAGAAACACCTGATTGCAGTGATTGAATCAAAGTGTTGCTTAACAAAATATAAATAGCAGGTCTCATTGTGCTTGTTTACTTGTTTTTAGGGATGCACAATATTGGAAATTTTGGCTGATGTTCGATATTTTAAAACTCATGTGGCCGATAACCGATATCGATACCAATACCGATATTAAAACTGAAAATAAGCTGTTATTGCAAATAGCAGTTTTGTTATCCGTTTCCGACACTTTGAAAAATAGGGGTGGGAAAAAATATCGATACACTGAAATATTGCGATATTTTCATCTACCAATATCAAATTGATATACAAAAATGTGGTATCGATCTTTTTCCCTTATCATTTATTTTACTTAGAGTTCCTCTTTCTGCTACAAACTCTCACAATATTTTAATAATAATAATAATGAATTTTATTTAACAGCGCCTTTCTGAACACTCATGGACAAAGTACAAAGCTAAAGACGTATCAGTAAAAATGACAAGATGATAAAATCATCAATAAAAACAGACAAGGTGCAAAAATGGGATGAGAGACTGTAGAGAATAAGCCGTTTTAAACAGGTATGTTATGAGTCTAGATTTGAAGAGAGGTAGAGCGTCACTGTTCCGAATGTCTGGTCCAGTTCCAGAGCTGGGGGGCAGAGCGGCTGAAGGCTCGACTCCCCATGGTGCTGAGGCTGAGCAGGGCACAGCGAGCTGAATGGAGGAGGAGGATCTGAGGGAGTGGGAGGGGACGGCAATATGAACGAGGTCAGAGATATAGGGAGGGGCCAGGTTATGGAGGTAAAGCAGCGTTTTATAAGAATTTTGTGAATTCTCTCAGCAACATTTTAGCTTCGGAGCCCCATCATGCTTGTTTAGTTGGGTTTTTTTGTACCGTACCGTCTTCTTCCACTTATCCGGGATCGGGTCGCGGGGGCAGCTGCTTAAGCAGGGAAGCCCAGACTTCCCTCCCCCCGGCCACCGCCCCCAGCTCATCCGGGGGATCCCGAGGCTTTCCCAGGCCAGTCTGGAGACGTAGTCCCTCCAGCGTGTCCTGGGTCTCCCCCGGGGTCTGGTCCCGGTGGGACGTAGTCCCTCCAGCGTGTCCTGGGTCTCCCCCTGGGTCTGGGCCCGGTGGGACGTAGTCCCTCCAGCGTGTCCTGGGTCTCCCCGGGGTCTGGTCCCGGTGGGTTGTGCCTGGATCACCAGGGAGGCGTCCAGGAGGCATCCTGACCAGATGCCCGAGCCTCCTCATCTGGCTCCTCTCTATACGGAGGAGCAGCGGCTCTACTTTGAGCCCCTCCCGGATGACCGAGCTCCTCCCCCTACCTCTAAGGGAGAGCCCGGCCCCCCTACGGAGGAAACTCATTTCAGCCACTTGTACCCGCGATCTGGTTCTTTGGGTCATGACCCACAGCTCATGGCCATAGGTGAGGGGGGGGGGGGGGCGTAGATGGACGGTAAATCCAGAGCTTCTTCTTCAGCTCCTTCTTCACCACGATGGACTGATGCAGAGTCTTCATCACTGCAGACGCCGCACCGATCCGTCTGTCCATCTCCCGCTCCATCCTTCCCTCACTCCTGAACAAGACCAGAGATACCTGAACTCCTCCACCTGGGGCAGGACCTCCCCCCGACCCGGAGAGGACACTCCCCCCTTTTCCGGGCGAGGACCATGGTCTCGGATTTGGAGTGCTTGTGATTTGTGTTTGTTTTTAATATTTTTTTAAACCACAATTCAAAATCAATGTCGTGATTTTCCTAGAATTTTTATTTATTATCATTTTGCCAATTAAAAAAAAATCCACGTTTGGCCCTACTTTGGTGAGAAAAGCTGAATTTTGGCATTCAGGTGCTTTTTCCACAACTGTTGACATAATCCACCAAAATCCACTTTATCCTCCTTATTTATGAAGATTCTGACAGTTTCCAGCCTCACATGAAGAGGATGGAGTCAGGATGACCCGTGAGATGAATCACATGATTAACCACTCTGGTCGGTCAGTCACGAACACCAAAATATGTTATTTTGGGGGTCGTAGCTGAAAAAGTTTGAAACTACTGATGTAAAGGATGTGAAGAATCACTACTTCCACTCGGGAGGTAATGTCATCCCCAGCGTTTGTTGGTTTGTCTGTCTGTCTGTCAAAAAGTTGTAAAAGATTTGGGTCAGGGAATAATTTTGGTCAAATAATAATCAGGGAATGTTGATCGTGGCAGAAGGAAGAACTGATGAGATGTTGGTGTTGATCTGGATCACTGACTGGATCCAGGAATTTTCTGAGGGATTCTTCAGCATTGCGAGATGGGACCATATGGGGGGAACTGAGTGGCTTGGCGGAAGTCTGCGGTCTCTGAGTGCTTTTCTAGTTTATCATGTTTCTTCTTTTCAAAATTGACTTTTATTATGTTCAGCAGCATTGTTTTCTGGACAATCGACTCCAGAGTTATCCTCAGAATAATTATGATATGATATGGGGATTGGATGTTTATTCGTGATATCTAACAGGCTGTGAAGGTGAAGCAAAACCCTTAAAAAAAAAAAAAAAATCATCCTAAAAACGATGAGTGACACTCCTCGTGAAAATAAAAATAGTAAAAGCATTAATTGAAAAAAATAATTAAAAATAGTAATAAGTGATAAAATGATATTAGTAACAAATAATTCATATAAAAATAAAGTGTTTTCATGCGTGTTCTGTAGACCAGGTTCTAGCCGCCTCCTGATCCTTCTCCTTGTCTACTCATCTGCTTCTGCAGCTATAACTATTTCCGTGAGGATGAGGAGATCTACAAGGAGTTCTTTGACATTGCGAATGATGTCATCCCCACCCTCCTGAAGGAGGCTGCTGCTGCTGAGAGTCCTGGAGAGGAGGGAGAAGGCGGGGAGGGGGTTGACAAGGTGAGCATGCCCATTTGGATGGCTGATATAAGCACACTGGACCTCTCTATGTAGACTTACACTCCCTGCTTTGATACAGCTGTTAAATTTTAGCTCTGTCCCAGATTTCTGGACTGATCCGTTGGGTTTAACTCCCAACAGTAGGGGGCCCAATATGGAGCCTTGGGGAACTCCACATGTAGATGCTGAACAGTAGGGGGCCCAACATGGAGCCTTAGGGAACTCCACATGTAGATGCTGAACAGTAGGGGGCCCAACATGAAGCTTTGGGAGGGGGGGAACTCCACATATAGATGCTGAACAGTAGGGGGCCCAACATGGAGCCTAGAGGAACCCCACATGTAGATGCTGAACAGTCGGGGGCCCAACATGGAGCCTTAGGGAACTCCACATGTAGATGCTGAACAGTAGGGGGCCCAACATGGAGCCTTGAGGAACCCCACATGTAGATGCTGAACAGTAGGGGGCCCAACATGAAGCCTTGAGGAACCCCACATGTAGATGCTGAACAGTAGGGGGCCCAACATGGAGCCTAGAGAAAAGCCATGAGGAATGGAGGAAATGGATGAATCCGCCTCAGCTGGGGAGACCTGTTCAGTAAACCGGTCCGACATGGTGTCTGACAGGAGTTTCAGAGGGACCCTGCACACGTGTCAGAGCAGAGATGGTTTATATGAAGGTCGTCCGGGATGCTGGTCTTGGGCGGGCCGGTTCTTGGTCTGTGGACCTTCATCTGGTGTGATCAGAGCCAGTCCATCTTCCTGATAGACGCCTGTACACATGCTTCGGTGTGTGAGGACCAGATTAATAATGTCTAATGACATTAAAAGCTACCTCCATGACCCTCTAGGTGACTTTGATGTCAGTGTAATGACTGTCTGTTTTCTTCCAGCGGTGGTATGACGCTTTCATCTTCATGATGCTGAATGGTGTGACACTTGTGTTGTCTTCCAGGACAATGCCAAGCAGGTGGCAGCTCTGTCGGCGCTCCAGGACCCAGAATGCTTTGCCCACCTGCTGCGTTTTTACGACGGCATCTGCAAATGGGAGGAGGGAAGTCCCACGCCGGTTCTTCACGTGGGCTGGGCCACGTACCTGGTCCAGTCTCTGAGCCGCTTTGACGCTCAGGTAAGCAGCTGGGCGTGGCCGTGAGGTCACAAATGATTATTTTGACTATCGAGTAGCCACCGATTCATTTCAGCGATTCGTCGGCTAAAGTCTGGGATACATTGTGCGATATTTTCAATCGTTGCTCGCAGCTCCAACTCAAATTGTGCGAATCAGTCGCAGAGTTCAAAACTTCACCGCTTGTGATGTCTGTCCTCACACTGTACGAACCAACGCTCAGATACGATCTGACTACTCACACTGTACGACCTCAAAGACAGGTCGGGTCTGGAACAACCCCCACATGCAACACAATGAGTAGAGGTAGGCTAGTAGTAGAAGAAGAAGAAGACGACAGCAATAGTATGCTATCACCCAAAGAACGCGCTGCCTTTGCCCTCTTTATGAAGAATTTGCCAAAAAGAAAAGCTGACCCCGATAGCTACGACTACTCAAGGACAGAGACAAGCCAGCAGGAGGTACAGCGGTAACGTAGAGGGAAAACAAAGCTTATAGTTACAGACTATGCTGGTAGTGGACCATAATGGACTAAAGGTGGCGGCCCCCGTCGATACCTGCAGGTGTTCCAGCCGCTAACGGGCTCTTTCTGCTCCGCAGGTGCGTCAGAAGGTGAGCATCATCACCAAGGAGCCGGAGTGCCCGGATGACGACGACCAGTCCAGCGACGACCCGCGGGAGGGCCGCAGGCGAGGTCCCAGGAGGGAGTCCAAGCCGGAGGACCAGAGCTCGCCGCCCCCCGCCGCCCCCACCTCCCCATCCGCGCCGCAGCCCCCCGCAGCCCAGCCCAAGAAGGTGGGAGAAGGAGGCGCGCGGCGCCGCTCCTCCCAGACCCCGCGGGCCGGAGACACGGACGGGGCCCCCAAGTCCCCCAGCCCGGACTCGGTGTCCCCGCCGCCGTCCCCCTGCCCGGCCGGCCCCCTGGTCACCTTCCAGAGCGAGAAGATGAAGGGCATGAAGGAGCTGCTGTGTGCAGCCAAGGTGAACTCCAGCGCCATCAAGCTGCAGCTCACCGCCCAGTCCCAGGTCCAGATGAAGCGGCAGAAGAGCACGCCGGCCGGAGACTACTCCATGTCCTTCCTGAAGCGCCAGCGCAAGTCGCTGTAGCACCCCCACCCCCACCCCCACGTCTGTCAGCTGTTTACTGCTGTTTCATCCAGAGGGACCTGAGCAACGTCGCACCTGCAGATTTACTGTGATGATCTCATCCGATCAGAAGGAGAAAACATTTCATGTAGTTTGATCTGAAATCATTTCTAGTGAGCAGCTCTGATAGATGCGGGAGCTCGATGGGAGGCATCCCGCTCACGACTGAAGCCTTGAAGTGATGAATTTAGGATAGTTACTGTGTAACATTGTCCGCTCTGTTGCTATTGACAGCTTCTTTCTTGCTAGCTCTGTGTTGCCTTACGTTGTTTTGCTTTATTTCTACAGTAGGTGGCCTTTAGTTTGGAGAACGCCGGCCCATTTGTGAAGAGTTGAGACCAGACAGACCGTGCACTGTTGAGGCAGAGCCACGCCAGGTGGTCCTGCTGCTTCCTGTTTGCTTGATGACTTATTCTTGTTGGGTTTTTTGTATCTGCCAGTAATAAAGACTTTGTTGAAAACCTGAAAGTGTGATGATGTGTAGCAGCGGAAATCTGACTGGTGCCAGTATTAACTGACCTTTTCCTGCCCCTGAATGCAGCGTGAACTTAAACACTGCCATGCTTTGGATTAAGAATGGTTCCTCACCTGCCCTGACTCACATCTGAGCTTCAGTAACATCATTCCTGATCCGTCGGGTTCAGGATGACGTTGGTCCACCTTTGCAGCTAGAACAGCTTCATCTTCTGGGAAGGCTGTCCACAAGGTTTAGGAGTGTTTCTGGGAATCTTTGACCATCTTCCAGAAGCACATTTGTGAGGTCACCCTGATGTTGGACCAGAAGGCCTGGCTCTCAGTCTCCGCTCTGATTCATCCCAAAGGTGTTCTATGGGGATGAGGTCAGGACTCTGTGCAGGCCAGTCCAGTTCCTCCACACCAGACTCTGCATCCAGGTCTTCATGGACCTGCTTTGTGCACTGGTCATGTTGGAAGAGGAAGGGGCCAGCTCCAAACTGGTCCCACAAAGTTGGGAGCATGGAATCGTCCAGAATGTCTTGGTATGCTGAAGCATTCAGAGTTCCTTTCACTGGAACTAAGGGGCCAACCCAGCTCCTGGAAACACCCCGACACCATAATACCCCCTCCACCAAACTTTACACTTGGCACAATGCAGTCAGACAAGTACCGTTGTCCTGGCAACCACCAAACCCAGACTCCTCCATCAGATTGCAGATGGAGAAGCATCCGATACCAAGTAAATAAAGGGCTAGAACTGTCATTACCGATACCAAACAGATTTATGCAAAGAGATTATTCTGTGGAATCTAGTCACTATTTTAACTCATTCATGTATAAACAACCAGACTATTATCCATCCCATAATAATCTGAGTTTGTCATTATCTGGACGAGAGAAGCTGATATTTGCCATGTAGGTACTTGTCACCAAGGTGAACCAGATCCATCAAAAACCACTTTATCCTCCATGTTTATGGAGATTCTGATGGTTTTCAGGCCTTACAGTCGTCCTGGAAATGATTCACACCCTCCAATCAAAGAAGGAAAAATCATCCGTCAGTGAAATAAGTTAAAACTGACACAAATAATAATAAATAAAAATTCTATGAAAATCAGGACACTGATTTCAAATTGTGGTTTGAAAGAAATATTAAAAACAAAAACATAAAAAAGTAAACAAGCATGATGGAGCTCCAAAGCTAAAATGATGAGACAATCACTGCAATCAGGTGTTTCTGTAACGTCCAATCAGACGTCTGCACCTGTTCACAGGTATGTTGGTCCATGTTCATGGGAAAGATGCTCTGATGTGTCTGAGACAGTTTTGTTTTTTTTTTTTATTATTATTTCCAACCATTCAAAAACAACATTTTATTTCACTAAATTATAATTTTGTAAATTTTTATTTATTATTAGTCTATTTAGTTTCTTGTTATTTGACTGTTGTGAATTTAGCCTTTTCTTTAACTGGAGGGTACGGATCATTCTGAGGACGACTGTATCGAAGCATCGACACATCCCAACGATTCTATTGATATTATTGATATTTGTATTGATCGCCCACCACTACTCAGACTGTGAAAAAGTGGTTCAGGGAACGCGTGACATCATTTTCACACGTGGATGGGCTTTATGCACAGCTCCACTACTTCCTGAACTTAATACTGCACCTTTGTTTCCTGTCTTTCAAGATTGGATGAACTGATTAATCCAGGTGTGTCTGACCATTTGCTGAGATCAGACACAGCTGGATTAATCAGTTCATCCAATCACGGAAGACAGGAAACAAAGGTGCAGTACTAAGTTCAGGAAGTAGTGGAGCTGTGCATAAAGCCTATTGGTCTCCACAGAGTCCAGACCTGGACCTCAGGAGAACCTCTGGGATGGACTCTTCATCATCATCACTCCGAGACGTTGGAGGACGTGAAGGCAACGTTGGGTGGAGATAAACGTGACGTTGCAGAAGCTGATGGAGACGATGCTGCAGAGAATCACAGATAAAGGCTTTTATGAAAACAGGAGTAATTGTGTCAATTTTTTATTTAAACTGTGGTCAGAAGTTCTGGACCACTTTCTCTACCTCAAATTGATAATTTAACAATATTTACTAGAATAAGAAGGAGACACAAAAAAAATTACTAAATTATAATTTAGTGAAATAAAATATATATTTTTTGAGTTGTGGTTGAAAAGAATAATTTCAAAAAACTGTCTCAGACACATCAGAGCATCTTTCTCATGAACATGGACCAACATACCTGTGAGCAGGTGCAGACGTCTGATTGGACGTTACAGAAACACCTGATTGCAGTGATTGAATCATCATTTGTTTTATTCTGTTTGTTTTTCATATTTCTGTTGAAAAACATCCAGAATCACTGTCACAGGGATGGGCGACGTTTTCATGTGCGATATATCGTCAAAGACATTCCCCGTGGAAATAATTTGTCATCTCACATTAAAAATGATAAATCAGGTTTTGTTAACAGTTGTTTCTATATATTTAATTTTCTGTTTGCTTTGTTTGAATAAATGTCAAATTTGTTCTCATATTTCAGTGGTGTCACTAGTTTAGCAGTAGGTGTACTTCAGATGTACCACTTGAACTTTATTGTTGAGGTTTTGTGCCTTCTATTATTATTTAAGGGCTCTAATGACAGAATGAAGTTATAGATTTATAATACAGTTGTGTGAAAAAGCGTTTTCTGATTTCGTTTTCTTTTTATTGTTTGTCACAAATGTTTCACATCATTAAACAAATTTAAACGTGAGACAAAGATAACACAAGTAAACAGAAAAGGCAGTTTTTAAATGAAGGTTTTTATTAGTAAGGGAGGAAAAAAATATCAAACCTCCATGGGCCTGTGTGAAAAAGTGGTTGCCCCCCCCCCCCCCCCCAATAAAAAAATAATTTGTTTTGTTTCTTTATATTGGGAAGGTGAGTTCACATCTCCATCCAAGGCCAGATTAATTCCAACCTATCTTCAATCAAAAATAAATAAATAGAACGCCTGCAAAAGAAAGGAAACAAAAAACAACAAGAAAAAACATCAACATAATCAAAAAAAAAAAAAAAAAATAAGACATGAATATTATGGATCGGACAATCCAAGCCAGTTGGATAAAACAACAAACATAAAAAAAAAGAAGGTGAGGGGGGAGGGAAAGAAAAAGCGCAGAGAAAAAAAAAGACAAGACAACCAACCAAGGTGCCCAAGAAGAGGGAAGAATGGCTGCATGGCTTTTCTTTATTGCTCAGTTGCTATAACTTCTGAAACATCAGCTTTCCCAAATTTTCAAGATGAGCAGGGTTCAGGTAAAGTGGGCCCCCGTTCAGCAAAAATGAGCCACTCAAATTTCAAAGCAAAACAAAGTCATTTTTGATTAATAAAAAATACAATTAACTGTAATTTTGATTAATACTCACATACAATGTTGCCACAGAGCTCATACAATATAATGTTACATTTGAAAAAACTGTTACGTAGTCAGTGAATGTGGACATAGCAATGCCTCAAATCCCACAGTCAGGACGCTGCAAAATTCAAATAAAAAAATAATGCAATTATTTGTTTACCTCATCAACACATATCTGATTCCTAATAAAACATAAACAACGTGAGATGTTGAAACTGAAGCGTTTTACCATTTTATGGACGGTATGAACTGATGGTGAATCTGATGCAGCAACAAGTCTGTGAAATGTTGGAACAGAAGCAACAAAAGGCTGCAAAAATACCAGAAACACTCCTGGTTAGTTAAAGGTTAGAATACAAGGACGACACGAACATGATAATTTTAGAACGCCAGTGTTCGTGTTCGTGCATGCATCTGCATGTGCATCTCACATGCATCCTGCACCAAAGCTCGTGCATACAAGCCTCTGCTGTGCACAATTACAGGGAGATAAGAACAAACATGTTATATTGTGTTATGACATGTTCATATGTTCAAATATAAATGATATTTAATCAAAGGAACGATCAGAACTGAGCTCTGAAAGTGGATCATTTTAGCTGAAATGCACGGTTCAGTTCATGTATCTTGGTAAATTGAGCCGCCTACAAATACGCTTTTACACAGAAAACAAAGCTCACAGAGGTAAATTTTATAATCTGTTTGGTGAAGTGAATCACAAAATGTAAAACAAATGAGCTATTTGAGATTTACACCTTTTAAATATGGACTTATTGACCTTATTATTATTTTTAAGAAGAATTTGTCTGCCAGACCCATAAACTCACAATTTTCCTGCAGCCTGGATGCAAGCGTGGCCCCGCCCACATCAGCAACCACAGACCAATCACATCACATGTTTTGGAAACACATGTAGCAACAACACAGGGAGTGCAGAATTATTAGGTAAATGAGTATTTTGACCACATCATCCTCTTTATGCATGTTGTCTTACTCTAATCTGTATCGGCCCAAAGCTACTACCAATTAAGCATATCAGGTGATGTGCATCTCTGTAATCAAAAGGGGTGTGGTCTAATGACATCATCACCCTATATCAGGTGTATTAGGCAAACAGAATTATTAGGCAACTTCCTTTCCTTTGGTAAAATGGGTCATAGAGGGACTTGACAGGCTCCTAAAAGTCAAAAATAGTGAGATATCTTTCAGAGGGATGCAGCACTCTTAAAATGTCCAAGCTTCTGAAGCGTGATCATCCAACAACCAAGCGTTTCATTCAAAATAGTCAACAGGGTCGCAAGAAACATGGAAAAACCAAGGCGCAAAATAACAGCCCATGAACTGAGAAAAGTCAAGCGTGCAGCTGCCAAGATGCCACTTTCCAGCAGTTTTGCCATATTTCAGAGCTGCAACATCACTGGAGTGCCCAAAAGCACAAGGTGTGCAATACTCAGAGACATGGCCAAGGTAAGAAAGGCTGAAAAACCACCACCACTGAACAAGACACACAAGCTGAAACGTCAAAACTGGGCCAAGAAATATCTCAGACTGATTTTTCTAAGGTTTTATGGACTGATGAAATGAGAGTGAGTCTGGATGGGTCAGATGGATGGGCCCGTGGCTGGATCGGTAAAGGGCAGAGAGCTCCAGTCCGACTCAGACGCCAGCAAGGTGGAGGTGGGGTATTGGTATGGGCCAGATGGATGGGCCCGTGGCTGGATCGGTAAAGGCCAGAGAGCTCCAGTCCCACTCAGACGCCAGCAAGGTGGAGGTGGGGTACTGGTATGGGCCAGATGGATGGACCCGTGGCTGGATCGGTAAAGGCCAGAGAGCTCCAGTCCCACTCAGACGCCAGCAAGGTGGAGGTGGGGTACTGGTATGGGCCAGATGGATGGGCCCGTGGCTGGATCGGTAAAGGCCAGAGAGCTCCAGTCCCATCCAGACGCCAGCAAGGTGGAGGTGGGGTACTGGTATGGGCCAGATGGATGGGCCCGTGGCTGGATCGGTAAAGGCCAGAGAGCTCCAGTCCCACTCAGACGCCAGCAAGGTGGAGGTGGGGTACTGGTATGGGCTGCTATCATCAAAGATGAGCTTGTGGGTCCTTTTTGGGTTGAGGATGGAGTCAAGCTCAACTCCCAGTCCTGCTGCCAGTTTCTGGAAGACACCTTCTTCAAGCAGTGGTACAGGAAGAAGTCCGCATCCTTCAAGAAAAACCTGATTTTCATGCAGGACAATGCTCCATCACACGCATCCAAGTACTCCACAGCGTGGCTGCAAGAAAGGGTCTAAAAGAAGAAAAAACTAATGACATGGCCTCCTTGTTCACCTGATCTGAACCCCATAGAGAACCTGTGGTCCCTCATCAAATGTGGGATTTACAAGGAGGGAAAACAGTCCACCTCTCTGAACAGTGTCTGGGAGGCTGTGGTTGCTGCTGCACGCAATGTTGATGGTGAACAGATCAAAACACTGACAGGATCCATGGATGGCAGCTTTTCAGTGTCCTTGCAAAGAAAGGTGGTTATATTGGTCACCGATTTGTTTTTGTTTGGTTTTTGAATGTCAGAAATGTTTATTTGTGAATGTTGAGCTGTTATATTGGTTTCCCTGCTGAAAATAAATCATTGAAATGGGTATATATTTGTTTATTAAGTTGCCTCATAATTATGTTTGCGTAATACGCCTGATATAGGGTGATGATGTCATTAGACCACAGCCCTTCTCATTACAGAGATGCACATCAGCTGATATGCTTAATTGGTAGTAGGCTTTGGGCCGATACAGCTTGGAGTAAGACGACATGCATAAAGAGGATGATGTGGTCAAAATACTCATTTGCCTAATAATTCTGCACTCCCTGTATTAAGTAATTTTCAGTCACTTGCTGTTAAATTTGAAAAATTTAGGAGGCTGAAACCTTAAGTGGCTCATTTTACCTGACGTCACCCAAATGAAAAATCTTCATTTAAAAAACACATTTTTTACTTGTGTAGAAATCAGGAAGAGGACAAAAACTTTTTCACAACCGTACAAACGGTTCGGCCGATATTTTCTATCGTAATTTATCGTAAGAAACTGAAATTATCATGATACATGTTTAGATATCGCTCATCTCTATTGTCATGATTTTCATTTTTTTAAATTTAATATTATTTCTGTCAAGTTTGGGATCACTGCCTGTTGGGTTTAATGGGAAAGTGACCCCAAACGTTTGATCAGTCATTTGTTTATTGATTGATTGATTATCATTTTACCAGACGGAAGTATTTGAACATCAGCATAAACTTTTCTTTTCTCTGCTCATGCGCGTTTTGAGCGCAGCTCTCATCATGGACCGCTCTCTCTCTCTCTCTCTCTCTCTCTCTCTCTCTCTCTCTCTCTCTCCCTCACACGCGCACGCACGCGCGCACGCACACACCTCCGCGTGTCAGGGACCTCGCCTCCGCGCGCCTCCTCGTCGCTCCGGACGTGAATCTGCTGCTGCTCCGTGTTTCTTTCTCTCCTCGGCAGCAGCTGGGATGCGTGAGTAAGAGTTCCCAGTTCTCCCAGTTCAGCTCCCAGAGGAGTCCCCCAGCATGGACAGGATCGGGGTCTCGTTCCTGGACCCCCTGGAGGATTATGAGTTAATCCACCGGATTGGGTGCGGTACCTACGGAGATGTGTTCAAGGTAAGTGGGAAGTTTTGGTGAGCTGAGCTGCTTCATGAGTGTCAGTTAGTCCTGTTTCAGAGGCAGATGCCTGCCTGCAGCGTTATTATGGGATGTTTGGGTAAATGTTGGCGTTATGAGCGGTTTCAGCAGGATTATCGGCTTTTCTGTCGTCTGTGGCGGGAACACAGATGGAACCATCATTTGCAGAAGTGCTGCTTTTAGCTGTGATTATGCTGAAGTCTGTCACTAACTGATCACAATCTGAGCGCGTATGAGTGTCAGGATGCAAACATCCTGTTCTGTTACCCCCCCGCCCCCCCAGCGCAACGTGCATCCTGCACGAGATATGCAACAGTTTCTATTGTTTCTGTCTTTCTTTCCTCGCTCCTGTTTCATGATGACGGTGAGCTGGAATCAGAGGACCGCTCCCTCAGTTTTCTGACACCAACCGCGTTTAAATGTCGGACACAAACTGAAGCAAACTCGCAGCAGTCAGTCAGCGAAATTACCACATTCAGCTGTTTTTATTCCCATGAATAAAAACGAAGAGCCAGCTTTGGTTCACCTGTTGATTTTTCTGAAGTGAAACTATGTAGAAGCAGAACCTTTAATCCCAGACAGCATCCAGCATCTCAATCCCGTCCAGCAGGTTTATAATCCCGCTACTAAATGAGTTTATATCTGGTAAATCCATAATGATCCATGATAACACCATTATTTATCTCATTTTCATCACCATCACTACTGTGTTGCTCAGAGACCTCTATGTAGACCTGGACATGATGATGAAGACGCTTCCTGTCAAACTTTCCACCAATCAGAGAGCTTAAAGTGACGGTATCGTCCAATCAGGAGCAGCCAAAGATCAACGAGTGAGCAGAAAGTTCTACGTGTGTCTGAAAGAGAAAATAATGATCCTCTATGTGGAAGAAAGAAAGAAGTTTCCTGCTGCAGCTGAGCTGGTTTGTGAGGATGGAAGGAAAATAGAAGCAGGAATAACTGGAAATGAGGAAACATGGAAACAGTTTCTGCTGCAGATGAGAAAAGGCTGCTCACTGTTAATCTGTGTGCTATTCCTACAAAGTACTGTTAGTAATATCTAATAGTAGTAGTAGTAGTTAGTAATAAAGTACTCGCCAATACCAATACGAGCAGTTATGGCAGTATTACCTATACTGGAATCAGCATTGGAGCAACTACAGATTATAGGTTCTAGATGCTGACTGGGATTAGAGGTTCTAGATGCTGACTGGGATTAAAGGTTCTGATGCTGACTGGGATTAAAGGTTCTGATGCTGACTGGGATTAAAGGTTCTGATGCTGACTGGGATAAAAGATTCTGATGCTGACTGGGATTAAAGGTTCTGATGCTGACTGGGATTAAAGATTCTGATGCTGACTGGGATTAAAGGTTCTGATGCTGACTGGGATTAAAGATTCTGATGCTGACTGGGATTAAAGGTTCTGATGCTGACTGGGATTAAAGGTTCTGATGCTGACTGGGATTAAAGGTTCTAGATGCTGACTGGGATTAAAGGTCCTGATGCTGACTGGGATTAAAGGTTCTGATGCTGACTGGGATTAAAGGTTCTGATGCTGACTGGGATTAAAGGTTCTGATGCTGACTGGGATTAAAGGTTCTGATGCTGACTGGGATTAAAGGTTCTAGATGCTGACTGGGATTAAAGGTTCTGATGCTTACTGGGATTAAAGGTTCTGATGCTGACTGGGAATAAAGGTTCTGATGCTGACTGGGATTAAAGGTTCTAGATGCTGACTGGGATTAAAGGTTCTGATGCTGACTGGGATTAAAGGCTCTAGATGCTGACTGGGATTAAAGGTTCTGATGCTGACTGGGATTACAGGTTCTGATGCTGACTGGGATTAAAGATTCTGATGCTGACTGGGATTAAAGGTTCTGATGCTGACTGGGATTAAAGGTTCTGATGCTGACTGGGATTAAAGGTTCTGATGCTGACTGGGATTAAAGGTTCTACATGCTGACTGGGATTAAAGGTTCTAGAATCTGACTGGGATTAAAGGTTCTAATGCTGACTGGGATTAAAGATTCTGATGCTGACTGGGATAAAAGGTTCTGATGCTGACTGGGATTAAAGGTTCTAGATGCTGACTGGGATTAAAGGTTCTGATGCTGACTGGGATTAAAGGTTCTGATGCTGACTGGGATTACAGGTTCTGATGCCAACTGGTATTAAAGGTTCTGATGCTGACTGGGATTAAAGGTTCTGATGCTGACTGGGATTAAAGGTTCTAGATGCCGACTGGGATTAAAGGTTCTGATGCCGACTGGGATTAAAGGTTCTACATGCTGACTGGGATTAAAGGTTCTGATGCTGACTGGGATTAAAGGTTCTGATGTTGACTGGGATTAAAGGTTCTGATGCTGACTGGGATTAAAGGTTCTGATGCTGACTGGGATTAAAGGTTCTAGATGCTGACTGGGATTAAAGGTTCTAGATGCTGACTGGGATTAAAGGTTCTGATGCTGACTGGGATTAAAGGTTCTGATGCTGACTGGGATTAAAGGTTCTAGATGCTGACTGGGATTAAAGGTTCTGATGCTGACTGGGATTAAAGGTTCTGATGCTGAATGGGATTAAAGGTTCTAGATGCTGACTGGGATTAAAGGTTCTGATGCTGACTGGGATTAAAGGCTCTAGATGCTGACTGGGATTAAAGGTTCTGATGCTGACTGGGATTACAGGTTCTGATGCTGACTGGGATTAAAGATTCTGATGCTGACTGGGATAAAAGGTTCTGATGCTGACTGGGATTAAAGGTTCTGATGCTGACTGGGATTAAAGGTTCTGATGCTGACGGGGATTAAAGGTTCTACATGCTGACTGGGATTAAAGATTCTAGAATCTGACTGGGATTAAAGGTTCTAATGCTGACTGGGATTAAAGATTCTGATGCTGACTGGGATAAAAGGTTCTGATGCTGACTGGGATTAAAGGTTCTGATGCTGACTGGGGTTAAAGGTTCTGATGCTGAATGGGATTTAAAGGTTCTGATGCTGACTGGGATTAAAGTTTCTGATGTCAACTGGGATTAAAGGTTCTGATGCTGACTGGGATTAAAGGTTCTGATGCTGACTGGGATTAAAGGTTCTAGATGCTGACTGGGATTAAAGGTTCTGATGCCGACTGGGATTAAAGGTTCTACATGCTGACTGGGATTAAAGGTTCTGATGCTGACTGGGATTAAAGGTTCTGATGTTGACTGGGATTAAAGGTTCTGATGCTGACTGGGATTAAAGGTTCTGATGCTGACTGGGATTAAAGGTTCTAGATGCTGACTGGGATTAAAGCTTCTGATAATGACTGGGATTAAAGCTTCTGATGCTGACTGGGATTAAAGGTTCTGATTCTGACTGGGATTAAAGGTTCTGATAATGACTGGGATTAAAGCTTCTGATGCTGACTGGGATTAAAGGTTCTGATGCTGACTGGGATTAAAGGTTCTGATGCTGACTGGGATTAAAGGTTCTGATAATGACTGGGATTAAAGGTTCTCATGCTGACTGGGATTAAAAGTTCTGATGCTGACTGGGATTAAAGGATCTGATGCTGACTGGGATTAAAGGTTCTAATGCTGACTGGGATTAAAGGTTCTAATGCTGACTGGGATTAAAGGTTCTGATGCTTCCTGGGATTAAAGGTTCTGATTCTGACTGGGATTAAAGGTTCTGATGCTGACTTGGATTAAAAGTTCTGATGCTGACTGGGATTAAAGGTTCTAATGCTGACTGGGATTAAAGGTTCTGATGCTGACTGGGATTAAAGGTTCTAAAGCTGACTGGGATTAAAGGTTCTGAAACTGACTGGGATTAAAGGTTTTAAAGCTGACTGGGATTAAAGGTTCTAAAGCTGACTGGGATTAAAGGTTCTGATGTTATCTGGGATTAAAGGTTCTGATTCTGACTGGGATTAAAAGTTCTGTTCTGACTGGGATTAAAGGTTCTGATGCTGACTGGGATTTAAGGTTCTGATGCTGACTGGGATTAAAGGCTCTAGACGCTGACTGAAATTAAAGAATCTGTTGCTGACTGGGATTAAATGTCCTGGAATGATTGGTGGAGCTTTGAGGGGTAACGGTTTAACTTTCGGTCAGTTGACCCAAAGTCTCCTTCTTCCCTAAGTTTGTCCAGTTTCATCTTTTCGTCGTTTCCATCTTTCGTCCGTGAGCGGGTACATTTACTTTCACAGACACAAACCGGGATGTCTGATAGAGGTCACATCCTCTCATGGTTCCAGGTTTGGATGTCTGATAGAGGTCACATCCTCTCATGGTTCCAGGTTTGGATGTCTGATAGAGGTCACATCCTCTCATGGTTCCAGGTTTGGATGTCTGATAGAGGTCACATCCTTTCATGGTTCCAGGTTTGGATGTCTGATAGAGGTCACATCCTCTCATGGTTTTAGGTTTGGATGTCTGATAGAGGTCACATCCTCTCATGGTTCCAGGTTTGGATGTCTGATAGAGGTCACATCCTCTCATGGTTCCAGGTTTGGATGTCTGATAGAGGTCACATCCTCTAATGGTTCCAGGTTTGGATTTCTGACGGAGGTCACATCCTCTCATGGTTCCAGGTTTGGATGTCTGATAGAGGTCACATCCTCTCATGGTTCCAGGTTTGGATGTCTGATAGAGGTCACATCCTCTCATGGTTCCAGGTTTGGATGTCTGATAGAGGTCACATCCTCTCATGGTTCCAGGTTTGGATGTCTGATAGAGGTCACATCCTCTCATGGTTCCAGGTTTGGATGTCTGATGGAGATCACATCCTCTCATGGTTCCAGGTTTGGATGTCTGATAGAGGTCACATCCTCTCATGGTTCCAGGTTTGGATGTCTGATAGAGGTCACATCCTCTCATGGTTCCAGGTTTGGCTTCAGGGACTCAGCTTTGGTCGGAGCAGTGAATACAAACGTTTGCTGAGCTTAAAATGTCAAGTACAGTCTTTTCCTCTCGAGGCCGCCTCATCTGATAGCGTCTCTTCTTCATCTGTCATCCTCGGCGGTAAAACCATGAATGTCTGTGCATGTAGGGAAAATATTTTCATTGGGGGGTTGTGGTGTTCTTCCCCAACCTTCCCGCTGCCTGCAGGGTGAGCTCGGTCCGGATCTATCTATAAAAAGTAGAAGGAAGTAGTTCCGGGTTCGGTCCTCTCCATTCTTCCCCAACCACGGTAGCCGGGAGGTGGGAGTTTACAGATTCACGTAAAGATATAGTGGAGTAACTGTGGGTAAAAAGAAGGATAAAAAAAAAAATTAGGCTGGAAAAGTTCGTCAACTGCAGCTCCTGAGATAAAGTTATGAGATAAAGGTTGTGTCATCGCTCGGCCCAGCTCCTCCCCCACATGGACAGTAGATGAATTCTGGGGTAAATATCCAGCATTGACGCATGGGGGGGCTCTGAGGGGGCTGTCCTCCTCAGAAACCAGACATGGATCCGTCTCTCATGGGTCATGTGACCTGGAGTGCTTTATGGCTCCATGACGTTTTTGCAACATTGTGGGGACCATGTTCTGGATCTTTACCATCACCGTGGGGAAGTCTTGCCCTAGTGGGGCCATTTTCCCGGTCCCCACGGGTACAAACCCCGTTCTGACTGTAAAGATTAGGTTTTAGAGCAGAAATAAACATTATTTAGGTCAGCAGAAATAAACACATTTCCAGCAGAAATAAACACATTTACAGCAGAAATAAACCTGTTTACAGCAGAAATACACATTTACAGCACAAATAAACCTGTTTACAGCAGAAATAAACACGTTTACAGCAGAAATAAACATGTTTACTGCAGAAATAAACACATTTACAGCAGAAATAAACACGTTTACAGCAGAAATAAACCTGTTTACAGCAGAAATAAACATGTTTACAGCAGAAATAAACACGTTTACGGCAAAAATAAACACGTTTACTGCAGAAATAAACCTGTTTACAGCAGAAATAAACCTGTTTACAGCAGAAATAAACACATTTACAGCAGAAATAAACACATTTACAGCAGAAATAAACCCGTTTACAGCAGAAATAAACATGTTTACAGCAGAAATAAACAAGTTTACAGCAGAAATAAACATGTTTACAGCAGAAATAAACACATTTCCAGCAGAAATAAACACATTTACAGCAGAAATAAACCTGTTTACAGCAGAAATAAACATGTTAACAGCACAAATAAACACTGTTTACAGCAGAAATAAACACGTTTAGAGCAGAAATAAACACATTTACAGCAGAAATAAACACATTTACAGCAGAAATAAACATGTTTACAGCAGAAATAAACCTGTTTACAGCAGAAATAAACATGTTTACAGCAGAAATAAACACGTTTACGGCAAAAATAAACACGTTTAGAGCAGAAATAAACACTGTTTACAGCAGAAATAAACACTGTTTACAGCAGAAATAAACACATTTACAGCAGAAATAAACACGTTTACAGCAGAAATAAACCCGTTTACAGCAGAAATAAACATGTTTACAGCAGAAATAAACATGTTTACAGCAGAAATAAACATGTTTACAGCAGAAATAAACACGTTTCCAGCAGAAATAAACACATTTACAGCAGAAATAAACCTGTTTACAGCAGAAATAAACATGTTTACAGCAGAAATAAACACGTTTACGGCAGAAATAAACACGTTTACAGCAGAAATAAACCTGTTTACAGCAGAAATAAACCTGTTTACAGCAGAAATAAACATGTTTACAGCAGAAATAAACACGTTTACAGCAGAAATAAACCTGTTTACAGCAGAAATAAACATGTTTACAGCAGAAATAAACAAGTTTACAGCAGAAATAAACATGTTTACAGCAGAAATAAACACATTTACAGCAGAAATAAACATGTTTACAGCAGAAATAAACACGTTTACAGTAGAAATAAACACATTTCCAGCAGAAATAAACATGTTTACAGCAGTTTACCTTCATATCAACTGTGAGGGGGATGAATCTTTTTTTTTTATAAATCATCCATTTAGATGTTATTTAATCTTGAAATTACACATAATTAGGGGCGTGTCCTTTTGATTGACAGGCGGCAGACCGGATGTCGGCCTGTTGGCCGGTGGCTAACAGTTAGCTGCTTGTTTGTTCTCAGGAAGGTCTCAGGCTGCAGCATTGTAGCATCACGGTGGTTTTTAGCTGGTTAACTTCAAGTCCAAACATGCCTTTAAACCGCCGATTAAGGGGCTAATCGTCATTAGCGTCTGTTGGGTTCTGGTTATCTTGGTTAGCATTTAGCCCAGACTACGTTGGCTGTCAATCATGTGCCTCGAGGCCGCTCTTTGCCCGTCTATGACCTGTACTCATGCGATTTAATGTCTTTCAGGAATGAACAGAACTCGTAAGGCTCCAGGTTCAGGTTTAGTCCAGCCATCGTTAGCAGGTTTTGTCTTTTGGTTTCTTCGTTCTGAGTTCTCAGATTAAATGACCTCCTTGTAAAACCTGTTTCGTTGCGTTTTCAGCCCCTGCTGTACCTGGTTTCTGTTTCTAATCGTCACACCTGTTCTGCTTTCAGTGGAAACACTCCTCGTTTCAGTTGTTCATTCCCAGATCCTCTTCTGTCCGGGTTTGTCGTTCTTCTTAGTTTGAACTTGTCTGTGAGTCTGTCAGTAGTTTTCATAAGAAAGTGGAACGAGCTCAGACAACACCTCACCAGGGAAGCGTCCTGACCAGGTGCCTGAGCCTCCTCATCTGATGCTAACTGAGCAAGCGAGTGTTAGTGCACCACCTACTGGTGGGGAGGAATGAAACTTGTAGCTATCACCTTTAACTCAAGTTAAAAACTACGATAATTGCTTCTGTTTGTATCAAAACAACAGTTAATTCCTCACACTGGAACTTAGATTTTTTGCATTTTATCTGATATTTATGCTTTTTCTGTTTTTATTTAATTTGTTTTTTCTTTAAAATTAGTTTTTAAGATATTTTTATGCTTCTTAAAGGATCTAGAGGTAGTATTAGGATATGAGACACGCGAGTGTTGCGATTGGCGCTGCAGGTTACTGCAGCCACACACACACACACACACAAACACACACACATATATATATATATATATATGTAGACATACTGTACACATTATTTATACCCTCACACCCATATTAATAGGGTTTTTATATACATATCATACACATCTATATATAACATACATATACATACACGTATACCTGTTATGTATATAATACATACACATACATGTCTTGCACATGAAATGTGATCTATTAAACCGGTGTCGGTACCAGATGTGCTCTGGTAACCAGATCAGGTCAGGTCCTGCGCCTGCAGGTGCTGTCATGCTATGTAATTGGTTTAAAGTTGCAGGATGTCCGGACAAGTTACAGAAACGGTTTTTATGGGAGATTTTTGTTGGAAACATGGAGGAATTTTATGAGGAATATTATTTTGTTGATAATAAGGGACGCACCACAGCTGTATCACCTTCTCTAAATGTCCTGGGAGCCGAAATAATGATAGTGCCATAAACACACAACAGAGGGAAATGAAGAAAACAGTGAAGAGCTGATAACTTTGCACATCTCCTATGAAATGAGCTTTGAATGCAGTTTTCTTTTTAATTACAGTACATGAAACATGAATACAGAACGTGTACACAGCAAACAGTACAGTACACGTTGTTGCAGTGTTATGTGGCGTAATGTTACATGCAGTATCCCCCCCTTGACAGATGAGGGCGCACACTCCACTGAGAGACGACTATGGGCATGTGAGGAAGAGAAAAACAGATGAAGTCGCCAACATGGATGGGTTTTGTGTATTTATTAAGGGTGCAACGACACAAAAAATTCACAGTTCGGTTCGGTTCGAAACCTTTTGGTCACGGTTCGATATTTTTTTCGATACTAAAAATACATTTTCATGCCTGTTTTAACCGTTGTGCTCTTGTCCACAACAGCTTACCATCAATGTCGTATTTAACATGAACACCAGAACTGTTCCAACACTAGAGAGGATGTAGTGGAACGAGCAGACGAAGCTAGACTGACCCAGAACACAAGCTGATAGAATAAATTAGAAATGATGTATTGTTTGATATTTGATACACTGCTCACGGTTTGGTACACACTTGTATTGAACGGTTCGATAAGAATACATGTATTTATATTTGTTATATATATATATATATATATGTCTCTCTCTCTCTCTATATCTATATATATATATATATATATATATATATATATATATATATATATATATATATATATATATATATGTATTTGTTGCACCCCTTGTATTTATGAAAATCCTGAGTCCTAAAATATTACAGAATCCATATCAAATCCCCGCCCCCTTCCTCCCCCCGAGTTCAGCTGCCGTACTGTGACGTCATCACCAGGCGCCGGCCCCGAACCGATCTAGTAACCCAACTACCGTATTTTCTGGACTATAAGTTGCACTTTTTTCATAGTTTGGCTGCACGTACGACTTATAGTCCAGTGCAACTTATATATCAAAATATTCAACATATTTTTCAGTATTAATTCAGATTGACTGACGTGAGCTGAGGAGTAAATATTACCGTCTAATGTCAAAAGAGGGCGCTATAGGCTTGTGACGACTATGTTCTGCTCCAAGAGCAAAAATCCCCAAATAGCCTGATCTCAGTGAGAGGAGTTCATTTTGCCTGTGCTGCCTGTGAGGTGGAACAAATCCTTAAAAACATGTTTATTTATGATGTTTATGATCATGTACAGGCATTAACTTTGGAATTGGACGGATTAGGTCATTTTTAGCAGTAACAAGTAGGATATGAAAAATCCAACCCCCCCCCCCCCCCCCCCCCCTATTTGAAATAAATAAATACGACTTATAGTCCGGTGCGACTTTTCCATGTTTTTTCCCTCTTCATGATGCATTTTTTGACTGATGCGACTTATCGTCCGGTTCCTACGGCAGCCTTGCTTAGAACCTTTTGATGATGAGGATGAAGGACTGCATGTATCTGACAATGAAAACGAACCCTCAGAGGCAGATTCAGCGGAGTCAGCGGCTCCTGCAGACCAGAATCTATCAGGGTTCAGTCGTGTTCACGTTTCCATCCCCTCCCATTAAATACGGGAAAAAATCAGCTGTCAGTGAAATGAGCTGAAACTAACAAAAGTGATAATAAATAAAAATTTCGTGAAAATCACAACATTGAGTTTGAATTGTGGTTCAACAGAAATATATTTTAAAACAAACAAACAAAAAAAAAACAAGCATGATGGGGCTCCGAGGCTAAAATGTTGTTGAGCAACAGTTTGAGACAATCACTGCAATCAGGTGTTTCTGTAACGTCCAATCATTAATTAATCATAATTTAGTAAATTTTCATTTATTGTTGTTACATTTTTAGTTTCCTGTTTCTGTATTTGAGTAAATATTGTGATTTCAGCCTTTGCTTTAACAGGCGGGAGTTAGACATTTGAGTGCAGCTGTAAATGAGAGGACGTGGGTCCAGACTACGAGCTGAGCGGTTTCCCTCTGGATCACGGCCGTATAATGGGAGCGCATTGAAACCCTCTCAGTCACATGCTGGACGGTTTCACCCGGCCAGCACTCCTGCAGCAGTGGGAGGTGATAATGTGCTGTTGTTGCTGCTGCCATCGGCGGCAGAGAGCCAGGCGGGAGAAGTCCAGATGCTGGATGCTGCAGAAAATCAGCAGCTGCTCACAGTCGCGCTTTAAACTGGAATCTGGAGTTTGGCATCATCACAGACTCAGGATCAGCTGTCACTAAACTTCTGCTGCTATTAGCCTACTTTCCTTATTATTTTCAGCAGTTTACATGAGCATAGTTATAGTCATGATAAGCTGCACTAATGAGGATCATGGAATTATTCTAATCTGATTACAATCATCACTGTGAATTTGTAAGAAATTTGAGTTGAATTGAGTTTTCTGAGGAGTTTACTGACAACTGGGTGGAAACAAAACTCTATTTAAAGACTTTCTGCACATGAGACGACATCCACTCTAGCCTGGTCCACCAGCCTGACGACCGCCATGTATGAGATCACGGCAGGTCAGTCTGGTTCCTCCGCTGGAGACGGATTTCCAATGCGGAAGAAGTGAACCAATCAGAGAAACACAGAAGTGACGCAAACGTCTTCTTCTAGGAGGAGAACATGGAGGACAGCCTTCAGAGCTGCAAGTTGCTGCGAGTTTAAGGACATTTGCTGCTCATTAAGAAATGCGAAAGGGCATCATTAAATCGTCACTCCTCTGTGACCGCCGACCATGGCACTGTTTAAAATTCAACTGAAAGTTGTTGTTTTTAAATATATATATATATATATATATATATATATATATATATATGTGCAGCTCGTCTGAACAGTAATCACATGCAGACCAACTCAGGAGTGCATGACGAGTGTCCTGGTGTAACCGGATCACTCCGCCTCCGCTAGTGTCATTTTTTTTTTAACGGCATTATTCCACCACTGTTACCAAAGTTAATCTGGCAGCATCACCTTCACCACCACAGACGCACGTTAGCCAGTAAAAAGTGAAGGAAATGTCCATTTAAAAAAAAGTTGCTGCAGCTGCTCCTGAAACTGGTAGAAATGTTCACAGGTGGAGGTGAGAAAGTGTCAGCGTAACGTTTGTTCTGCTACATCATGACATCAGCATTCAGTAAGACCTGTTGGTGTGATTATAAGCACTGAAAGCACTTTCTATGGTTTCTGAGCCCGGAGATGTCTGAACAAAGCTCTGAAGGCCTCTGCTTCCTTCCCTGGTTTGTATGTAAACCCAGCTGGGTATATTTCAGGCCTGGAGGTGTAGAAACCCTCTCAGAGACACCGCTGTGTCACAGGAAGCTCTGAGGTGGAACAGGAAGGAAAACAGGAAGAGAGTGCAGCCAAGGTTGGTTGCGTTAAAGTAAACGGCTCGTTTCATTGGTCGGTGTTTCATTGTGGATGTACAGAGTAAGAATACAAAGCAAAAACCATCTGACGTCTTTTCAGTCAGAGTATGGAGATTACTGATGTTTTCAGGAAGAACGGAGGATGTTTAAAACATACTCTGACTTCCCTGAAACAACATTCACCACTACTGTACGTCTGCTGTCACAGAAACCAGCCGCCAAGCATCTACTGGGTTTTTTTCTTTGCTTTTAGCAGATTTTTTAAATGAGAATGTTATATAATCGGGGAAATTGTGAATTTAATCAGCATCACAATCATTACTTGCTAAATGCTGATAAAAATCAACCACAATGATCAACTCTCTGGTCCCAGCACAGATCCTTGGGGATTCCCACTGGAAACATGATTGTTTGTGGATGTTTTTCTCCTCTAGTTTGGATAAATGGATGTGTTGGTAGTTTTTGTGTAATACCCAACCAGCCACTTTATTTATACAGCACTTTTCACACAATCATGTAGCTAAAAGTGTCTCACAGAGGTAACAGTAAAGAAATAAGCCAAGAAGGTCAGAAATCCAGTTTAACCTCCTATGACGTGCCGTCCACATGCAAGCTCATTTTGATTACATTTCCATTCATGTCAAATATAAGATATGGAGGAAATATTTTTCAAATATCATGTACATATAAACAGTTGCCCTCAACATTATTCATACCCCCCATTAAAGAAAATGCTAAATTCACGACAGTAATTCAAATAACAAGAAACTAAAAAACTAACAATAAATTTAAAAAAATTACGAAATTATAATTCAGTGGAATGAAATAGTCCTTTTGAATTGTGGTTGAAAATAATAACTTAAAGAAATCCAAACAAACAAAACTGTCTCAGACACATCAGAGCATCTTTCCATGAACATGGACCAACATACCTGTCAGCAGGTGCAGACGTCTGATTGGACGTTACAGAAACACCTGATTGCAGTGATTGAATCAAAGTGTTGCTCAATTACATTTTAGTTCAGGAGCTCCATCATGCTTGTTTACTTGTTCTATTTTTTGTTTGTTTGTTTGTAACGTTTCTTTGAACCTTAAAGGTGGTATTGAAGATATTTTTGTCAGTTCACTGTGTATATATATATATATATATATATATATATATATATATATAGGTAGTTCTCTCTCTCTCTCTCTCTCTCTCTCTCTCTCTCTCTCTCTCTCTCTCTCTCTCTCTCTCTCTCTATATATATATATATATATATGTCTGTCTACCTATCTGTATATATACGTATATATATATATATATATATATATATATATATATATATATATATGTATATATGTATACATGTATATATATGTATATATGTATGTATGTATGTATGTATGTATATGTTCATATACACACGTGTGTGTATGAAAAACCAGTAAAAAAATCCTAAAATCTCTTCTGAAACTGGGAAACCAGCACAGAGACTGTAAAGCAGACTGAACCAGGACTCTGGGGGACTCTGGGGGCCTCTGGGGGCGTCTGTGACAGGAAACAGAGCAGTAGCAGCAGAGCGGCCTCAAAAGCCCTGCTGATTTTTATCACAGCCTTAAAATGTTTGCGTTGTCTTTTCTGCTGCTGTACTGGTCCAGAACCAGTGAGACCAGGAGGTAGTTCTCATTTCTGCTCTTTGACAGAGATTGAAATGTTGCTGAGGATGCTGAAGCGTGTCCTACATGTCCTGACAGAGACCAGGTCCAACACATGGGTCAGAAACTGAGACATGGACGGTCTCATCGTGGACACATGAAGTCCGTTTGGATTCTTTGTGGGCAGGAGGACGTGTTTAACGACCCTATGACCCTGTTCCCTGTCCCCCCCCCAGCCACCAGTCTGTCTGAGTCTTATCTGGGACTGACTCACCAACAGGAAGCCACTGTCTGAGTTTGAGATCTGGACGAGTTTGAGACCGAAAGCTGAACCAGTTCCAGGTTCTTCATCTTGAGATGAGATCAGGGGTGGGCATTGGCAAAGACTTCACCATACATGCGTTTTCATCCGATACAATATTGTGATATTGGGACACTGCAGTATATTATGATATTCTAGGTACTTCAAAGAAATTTGAAATGTAGCTTGAAATAAAAGTTGTACCAATGTACATGCATCAGATGACTGAAACAACCAAATGAGTCAAAATCAAAATCTGACTGGACTGATGAATCCAGGTGAGTCTGACCTCAGTAACTGGCCAGACACACCTGGAGTAATCAGTTTGTCCAGCAAAGGTGCTGTCTGAAGTTCAGGAAGTGGTGGAGCCGTGCATTTAATAGTTTTTGAAACTTTCAAGGAAAAAATGGGATCGACTGATTCCATAAAACTTCTTTTTTACATGTCCTGTCCAGCATGGTAGCAGCAGAACGATCATCCGGCTGCTTTGTTGTGCTGAACAGATTTGCAGATTTTGCAGAACTCTTCAAATAACACAATCTCATATTCATCCTCAGCAGCTGAACCCCGTATGGTGCTCAGGTTCTACAACTCATGCAAGATTTTGTCTCAGTCCTGAATGAACTGGTCCTGGTCCTGACCTGGTCTCTTGGTCTTGATACTTTCCGGTCTTGGTAGTGTCCTGGTCTCGGTTTAGGCGGTCTTGACTACAAGTGTAGTTAGCATTAGCTTACCTGAGCAGACAGGAAATGAAGTTCTCTTCCAGATGCACCTGCAGGCTGTTTCTATCCAGTAAGAAACTATGAAAAACCCGGATATCACCTTCGTTTATTCATCAAATCATTCTTCCCTTCTCCTTTCAGGCTCGCCACATCGGGACGTCTGAACTCGCAGCGATTAAGATCGTCAAGCTGGACCCTGGTAAGTCTGGACCGAACACAGCAACTTCAGCCTGAGCTCCGTAACAGCTGGGACTAAAATGTAGATACAACAAAATTCAGTGATTTCCACATGTCATCACCCAGTAGAACATAAACAACATATCAGATGTTTAAACTGAGACATTTTATTATATCATGGAAAATATGAGCTCACGTTGAATCTGATGGCCTTGTACCCTGCACACAGAGATTCCTCCTGATTCTCTCCATCTTCAAGAAAATTTTTTGTTTTTTTGGCAGAATTTTTTTGCTTATTATAAGCAATGCTTCTTCTTTTTGTACTTATTTTAAGAGTGGCTTATTACGAGCAAAAAATCTGCCAATAGAACAAGAAAATTTTCTTGATAAGATTTCTTGAAATAAGATGCATTGTTTTAAAACAAGTTCATATATCTCACTGAAATGTTCCTCTTTAGGTTATTTTGTCTTATTTTGAGTGTGATGAGATATTTTGACTTGAAATGAGAAAAATCTGCTTGATAAGCTTTGAGTTTTTGCACAGACAGAGTGCACCACACGCTAGTCGAGTATCACAATTTTTAATTTGGTCTTTTCCAAAAAATTAAAACACTTTAATCTTTTTTTGTTTGTTTGTTTTCGTTGTTTAAGATATTTTGTGTTACATTGTTTGGAAAATGATCCATTTACATGTAAAAAATTACTTGAATGATTTTCAATATTTCTTTAAATACAAGTTTTACATGGTAAGGGCCGGATCTATCAAAGCTTTGTGAGTATGAAAACGTGAACTATCTCATTGCACACACAAAAAATGTACAAACTGATCTACTAACAGCGTGATAAGAGGGCAGCGTCTTTCAAAAGGTGCTAAATAGCGCGACCTAATCATTTAGTGCAATACATATGCAATATGAGGCGTTTGCACGCAGCTGTGCGTGTTGGGAGGAGAAAATGTGAATATATTCATTTAGCACTCACAAAGCGATTCATCAACGTGAGACGGATTGCAGCGGCTGCTTTTGCATAGATTTTAGTATGTCTGAAAAGCAGCTGCAAGCTAGCAGCTTTGCAGCTTCTGAGGGGGGCGATGCTGGACACGCATAACTCTGATTCAAAATCACCTTTCCTTAGCAGTGCAACGCATTTAGTTCTCATCCTTGAATTCAATAAAAAATCAACACAGCAAACATCATATTTAACACAGAGTTAAATATTCCAGATAAACCAAACTGAACATTTGCAGCCGCTGCAGCTTAATGAGAACTAAAGCTGCAGAAATGTGTCTTATTTCTCATTGTTGAACTGGCCCGTCACACCGGGCCAGTTCAAAAATAGCTGAATCCAACGTCACTGCTCTGCTCCACTTTGTAAATCGAATAAACACCAACCCTACTGAAGTTTTCATGGATTCCCGACTGAAGCGATGCTAAGGAAGAGGTGGATCAAAGCGATTCGCCGGGTGAAGGGCAGAACTTTAGAATAAAACAAGGCAGCACATTTGTTTGTAGCCGGCACTTCAATGATGCTGACAGCTGGCGTTAGCAGGCTATCATTAGCTGACGCGCCTAACTTTGTGCGTCTGAAAACACACAAGCATCTGAAAATCTGGTCTGTACCCCCCCCCCCCCCGTTTCTAGTGGAACAACTGGGGGCTGCCAAGAAAGGAGACGCTTATAAAAGAGCATTTTCGCAGATTTTGTGTATCAGACGAGGACGTTGTCTCTTCACGTAGCAGCAGCTGCACGTCTCCTTTGCTGGGTGAACGTCATGGCCTACGCGGGGTTTTTTTTCTAATGTTTTATTGATGATAAAGGCCTAAGATCTGATTTCAGATGCTTGTGTGTTTTCAAACGTACAGTTGAGTACATCAGCTAACACTAGCCTGCTAACATCAGCTAACACTAGCCTGCTAACATCAGCTGTAGTGTCTCACCGGCTACAGACAAACATGCTGCCTTGTTTTATCATAAAGTTCGTAGACTTTTATAAGTGTCTCCTTTCTTGGCAGTCACCAGTTGTTCCACTGGAAACGGGGGGTACAGACCCGATTTTCAGATGCTTGTGTGTTTTCAGACGCACAAAGACACGTCGGCAAATGCTAGCTGGCTAACGCTAGCCTGCCAACGCCAGCTATAATATACACACTCAGAAACATGGAGGTACGAGACAGGAACGTTTCTGTACCTGCAGGTACATTTTTTACAAATGTCCTCTCAAAAGTACAATATTGGTCTTTATAAGGCCAGAAGTACCTATATACTATGAAAAAGGCTCCAAAGTAATATAAAGTACACATTTGTACCATTCCAACCCTAAGGGTGCCTGCAGCATTGAAAAATGTGTGTAGCTTGTACAACAACTATAAAGAGCAGTACTTCTAAACAGCAGTATAATTATAGTTATTATATTATGATTTTCATAGTAATCATAGTAATAATTATATGTATAATTATATATGTGTTTGGCCTAATATTTCTATAATAATTATTCATTTATTATTAGCATCTTCGATTGTTGTCATAATCTCTATTTTATTGACTTTTATTCATCATCTTTAATTGGTTTAATTGTACTTTATTAACTCATACAGCTTGATAAGGTACAAAAATGGACCATGAAGGTACAGAAATGTCTCTCAGAAAGGAGCATTGTTGCCAACTTAGCGACTTTGTCGCTATATTTAGCGACTTTTCAGACCCCTCTAGCGACTTATTTTCAAAAAAGCGCCCAGCAACAAATCTAGCTACTTTTCCTGGTGATCATGGAGACAAATAAAGTTTATATGGCTCCACCCGTTCATCAGGAGCTTCCCTCCGTCAGCCCCTCCCTCCCTGTTTCCCGGCACTCACTCACTACTTCCGCTGTTCCTTTGCAGACAGCAGCCCTCCTGAGCCAATAGTATGTGTCTGACCACGCCTCCTCATCTACATTATTTCCCATGATGCCTTGTGGGCACAACTGGGTCTTCTTTGCACCATGACTTGTAAATAAGCATGACGGTACGTCAAAAACAAATGTAACAGATGTGTCTATGAAATATAGCGCATGTGCATAACCATATAATAGAGCTGATGATGTCATTTAGCGACTTTTGGGTGAGACAGTAGCGACTTCTCTTCACGAATAGTTGGCGACACTGGAAAGGAACACCCCCAGCAAAAAGCTTTGGACCCTTTTCAGTGCAAATTGGTACTTCTATGTTTGAGTGTGTAGCGTCGTCTACATCATTGACGCGCCGGCTACAGCTAAAGGTGCTACCTTGTTCTATGATAAAACTCAGCCCTTCATCCCAGCGAATCATTTGATATGCTCCTGCAAAATGCACTTGATCCACTTTCAGCTGTGACAGCTTTCTTGTCAACTCCTTGATTTCTTCCTCCAGTTGCTACATGCGTTTATGCTAGCTGAACATCATGGCCTAAGCCAGCTGATGCTCTTTTATAAGCAGTCCCCAGTTGTCCCAGTGGAAGTGGGGGGGTACAGACCCGATTTTAGATCCTTGTGTGTTTTCAGACGCACAAAGTTAGGCACGTCAGCAAATGCTAGCTGGCTAACGCTAGCCTGCTAACGCTAGCTGTGTAGTCTGCATCATTGAAGTGCCGGCTACAAACAAACGTGCTACCTTGTTTTATTCTAAAGTTCGTCCCTTCATTCCGGCAAATCGCTTTGATCCACTTCTTCTTAGCATCGTTTCAGTCGGGAATCCATGAAAACTTCAGTAGGGTGGGCGTTTATTAGATTTACAAAGTGGAACAGAGCAGGGACGTTGGATCCAGCTACTGTTGAACTGACCCGGAAGAGGAAACTAAATGTGACAAGTTCTGGAAACCAGAACACGAAGCGTGATAATCCCCTATAGATGTCAGAGACCGTCTTCAAGGCTGCAGTTTCATTTGTTCAGCAACTCCTGATCCATGACCTCAGAAACTGGCCACTTCTGAGACTCTGCACGGATACCTGCACGATTATTTTTACAATCGTCATACTTATAGCAAACCTGGAAAGACGGAAACCCCCGTTTATGTCGGGAAGTTTCCAACACGTTTGCACCTGCAGCCATTAGCACCTTCACTTTTAGTAAATCACCCGCAAAACGCGGTTCGACCCCTCGTGCAAAATTCTGGATTGTACGGGGAAATTAGTGCACGCTCATCTGGGTCTTAGTTGATCCGGCCATGAGATGGCTTCTATGCTTTTTTGAAGGTTTTGTTCTGCTGTGGATCTGGTATGTGAGTTTGTTCAGAAATGGCCATTTTGACATACAAAAAAAGAATATATTGCAATATGTGATTACAGCTCATACTTCAGATATGCTAATATAGATGTGAGGTTATATCGCCCAGCCTTACACTTCATTTAATTAACTCCACGTGTATTTACATGTTTGGAAAGCTACGGAAGAGGACCGGGACCACTGAAGGAAAAAAAAGTCAGAGTTCTGACTAATCCTCTTGCGTAGAAAGCAGTCGGCACACTTTGTATTCTCCTCTCCTGTTTTCCTGCTTTCTGCTGTGACGGCTCGTTTCTGGCAAACTGCAGGTTTCATGTCCCATCCCACAATAACCGTGTCGTCTCCTAAACAGCGTCTGCATCGGGTCACCGCGGCAACGCTGACTCCTGCTCTGTAATCTGTGTGAAGGGAGTTTAGTGTTGTAATCTGGCGGCGTTGGAAGTAAACACTGACGGAGACGTCTGTCTGCAGGTGATGACATCACATCCATCCAGCAGGAGATCACCATGATGAAGGAGTGCAAACACAAAAACATCGTGGCCTACTTCGGCAGCTACCACAGGTGCCGTTTGTGTCGGCCGTCTGCTTGGCATTCCTGGGATGGTTGGTGGATGGAAGAATGTGGCGTTTGGCTGCCCCCCCCCCCCCCCCCCCCCGCTGCAGGATTCCTCTCCCACTGCTGTCGGGCTGCTGGAGCAGCAGCTCCTGGTGCTGATCAGCAACACGCAAACATCATCACCATCATGTGTGTCTTTACAGAAACACCAAGCTGTGGATCTGCATGGAGTTCTGCGGTGGGGGGTCCCTCCAGGACATTTACCAGGGTACAATCATCTGCACGTACTATCACAGAACATGTGGAAGTAAAGCAGTTTTATCTCACGGTGAAGTGAGGATAATATGACTTTCATTCTAGGAAAAAGTGTCAACCTTCTTCCTTTTACAGATGCAAATGAGTGATTTTATTTACACATTTATCATATTTACCAAGTTATGGAAGAGGATGAGGGCCACTGAAGAAAAAACTAATCCATCAGAGGAAAGAAAAGGCTGAATTCTGACTTTTTCAGAAATCAAAAAAAAAAAAAAATCTCCTGAGAAAAAAAAAAGTTGAAAAAAAAACTACCCAAAAACAATTTTTAATGTGGAAAAAAACTCAAATTCTGACTTTTTACTCAGAATTATGACTTTGTTCAGGAATTGAAAAAAAAATCTCCTGAAATTTATTTGAAATGTTTTGGAAAAAAGTCTGAATTCTGACTTTTTTTTTTGGCCCTAATCCTCTTCCGTACGAAGTTCAGAGACAGATAATGGGTGGATTGTTCAGATTTAAGTTGATGTCAGGAACTGAGGTGATTTCTGGGTTTAACTTGAGAAATTTGCTTTAATGTTTTATATAATTTACTCATCGATTAATCAAAGTGTCCTTGGCAGTGACGGGTCCGTTAAAAGAGAAGCAGATAGCGTTCGTGTGCAGGGAGACCCTCCAGGTAAGGTTTGGTGACACCTCTGGGTTTGAATTCATTTTATTTTATTTTGTTTTAGAACATTTTGTTGTTTTATTTCATTTTTTTCCTGCTGCAGAGTAGCAAAGTGCAGAATTCCCACGTTGCTTTGTTTCATAAGGACCTTTTTACAGGAAAATTCTATTTATTTTTGCAGTGATTTTGGTTTTTACTCTAAGAAAGCAGGTGTCAGATGCTCAAAATAAACCGTACGGAAACAGGAAACAGATGAACTGAAGGAAATTGTTTTGGTGATTTTGGTTATTATTGTTTTTGGAATATTTTGTGGGTAATAATAAGAGAGAAAGAGGGAGAGGAATAAATAGTGGAGCGATCTGGTTAAATGTTTTTAGTTTTATTTCAGTTTAAGAATAATCTTTGGTAAAAATTCATCCATCTGAAAACACATTTTTCACGCGAACATCACCTGACTGAAAGAGTCTAACCCTGTTTACAACTGAGAAAAACCAAATAAAAATATAATAATATGGTAATAATAATGATAATAATCATAATAATAAAGATTATAAACCATATTATACCAGTGAAACAAGCACATAGGATTAAACTGTCTGATGGAATGACAAGTTACAGTAGGAACAAACAAACAAACAAAAAACAATAATAACCATAATATTCCAATAACCATTGTTATTATTATCATCACCATTTTCACCATAAATCAGAAATTTAACTTGAGGATAATAGAAAAAAATGCACGCAATGAAATTATAGCAATTCGATTAGTTTATTCCAGAATTAAAAATGAAGTTGTAGCTTAGGATAAAAATCATTTACAGTCTTTGTTATGAATTATATTTGTACTTTGTATAAATGTAATTTCTTTCTTTGTCTTCAGGTAAGACATATATGTAGACAGTAAACCCAAATTTATGGTTTCATCCAAATCAAAAATTAAATTTGAGGGAAACTAATAAATTTAGATGTAAAAACTTATGCTAATTCTTAAAGTTGATCCATTTTTCAGTTTGCATGTGGATATATGAAGTTTAATGCTTGTTTCGTCTTTGTATGTAAATGCTGTCCTTACGAGCGTTTGTCATATTGAGTTCTTCGGTAATGTTCCTTATTTGCATCTGTGGATGTGTTATACCGTTTTATTGTTTCTTTGAACAGCTGAGCATTTTTTCATCCGGCTGGTTTAAATAAAACCACCTGTGACATCATATTTGGCTTTGACTGTGACTAAACGCTCACTTTGATATAAAAATATCAGGATATATGTGGTAGATGGATATTCAGCCTGGACATCGGCCAGTTCTACCAGAGCAGAGATCTGGTCTGAGGGTGCTGATATGGCTCTTCACTGCCAGCAGGAATAAAAGGCAGCAGCATAAGAAGGGATCGTGTAAAGGCTTAAAACGCACTGCTATAAACTTAAAGGTACAGCATGTAAAAAAACAAAGGTCCATGGCAGAAAAATGTGATATAGAATTCAAAACTGTGTTTCTGTTGATGTGTAATCGCTGCACTAGAACAGCTGTTACATGTTTATTTTCTTAGAATGAGTCATTTATATCTACTTGCTGGGGATGCACATATGGAGGCGGCCATATTTGTTCCACCATTTTTACTGCACACTCAGAAACAGAGGTACCAGTTTGTACCTAAAAGGGTCCAAAGCTTGTTGCTGGGGGGGTTCCTTTCTGAAAGACATTTCTGTACCTTCATGGTCCATTTTTGTTCCTTATCAAGCTGTATGAGTTAATAAAGTACAATTAAACCAATTAAAGATGATGAATAAAAGTCAATAAAATAGAGATTATGACAACAATCAAAGATGCTAATAATAAATGAATAATTATTATAGAAATATTAGGCCAAACACATATATAATTATACATATAATTATTACTATGATTATTATGAAAATCATAATATAACAACTTATACTGTTTAGAAGTACTGCTATTTATAGTTATTGTACAAGCTATACACATTTTTCATTGCTGCAGGTACCCTAAGGGTACCTGCAGCAATGGTACTATATAGGTACTATATACTAGTACCTAGTATATAGGTACTTCTGGCCTCATAAAGACCAATATTGTACTTTTGAGAGAACATTTGTAACAAATGTACGTACAGGTACAGACATGTTCCTGTCTCGTACCTGTCTCTGAGAGTGTACGGTGTCCCTTAACGGACAAAACGATGTGTCTAAAGTGAGAACCTCTGAACTTTAAACCTGCTGTAGCAGCTTTGTTTAATGGGAGTTAGAGACTCCCATTAATAAAATTAATTAATTAAATTAAATCTTTAATTTAAATTAATTAATTAAATTAGAATTTTATTTAAGATTAGTTAAATCTTTACAGTCCAGTCATAGCTACACCTGAGATACTGGATACACTCACAGGTGAAAACATCTTCATGTGTGGAAGAATTTTGGCCACTAACGGCCACCATACATTCACAGCAGTGCTGGAATATGAAGTCTTTTGAAAGAAGACGTCTTTTCTTTCAAATACCATCTTTACCTCTAGATGTCAGTAATTCTTACAGACTGTACCTTTAAAACTTAACAGTATAACTGGTATACAAACAGCATGTAATCCAGAGCAAGTCAACGTAGTCCTCTTTAATCTGTGTTTCCGTGTGGTTACTCTGCTGATCCGCTGTCTTGTTTTTCCAGGGTTTGTATCACCTGCATGAAACAGGGAAAATGCACAGAGACATAAAGGTAAGTTACGTAACTCGTTATAGTTTAGTTTTCCTGTAAACACCGGCTGACATGTCGGTCTTCTCCAGGGAGCCAACATCCTTCTGACGGAGAGAGGAGATGTGAAGCTGGGTGAGTAGATCCCTGCCGTCTGTCTAAGCCCCCCCCCTGACTCAGGTGGTCCCGGATAGGCCATCAGGGCTGGATTTCACTGTCTCCTCTGTGTCCAGCTGACTTTGGCGTGGCAGCAGAGATCAGCGCTTCAGTCGCCAAGAGGAAGTCTTTCATAGGAACTCCCTACTGGTAAGCAACCTGCTCTGGACTTCCAGGTCCACTTTTACTGAACCAGGCAGGGTGGTGTCGGATGGAGGAGGGTCCAGGTCTGCACATGATGTCCTAAAACTGTCTTCATCTACACTCTAAAAAATAAAGTATGAAAATAACCCATAATGGGTTATTTTTGACCCACTGCTGGGTTAGAAACGGACCAACTCAGGAAAATGTTTTTTTTTTTTTTACCCAGTTTTTGAGTTGAATATTTGACCCAGACGTTGGATTATGTTGACTACAATGTTGGGTTATTGTAATCCAGACGTTGGATTATGTTGACAACAATGTTGGGTTATTGTAATCCAGACGTTGGATTATGTTGACAACAATGTTGGGTTATTGTAATCCAGACGTTGGATTATATTGACTACAATGTTGGGTTATTGTAATCCAGACGTTGGATTATATTGTACGTATTGTAACAGAAGGGATATACGACTGGACAATGTTGGGTTATTGTAATCCAGACGTTGGATTATATTGACTACAATGTTGGGTTATTGTAATCCAGACGTTGGATTATGTTGACAACAATGTTGGGTTATTGTAATCCAGACGTTGGATTATATTGACTACAATGTTGGGTTATTGTAATCCAGACGTTGGATTATGTTGACAACAATGTTGGGTTATTGTAATCCAGAAGTTGGATTATATTGACTACAATGTTGGGTTATTGTAATCCAGACGTTGGATTATGTTGACAACAATGTTGGGTTATTGTAATCCAGACGTTGGATTATGTTGACAACAATGTTGGGTTATTGTAATCCAGACGTTGGGTTATATTGACTACAATGTTGGGTTATTGTAATCCAGACGTTGGATTATATTGACTACAATGTTGGGTTATTGTAAACCAGAAGTTGGATTATACTGACTACAATGTTGGGTTATTGTAATCCAGACGTTGGATTATATTGACTACAATGTTGGGTTATTGTAATCCAGACGTTGGATTATACTGACTACAATGTTGGGTAATTGTAATCCAAACGTTGGATTATATTGACAACAATGTTGGGTTATTGTAATCCAGACGTTGGATTATATTGACTACAATGTTGGGTTATTGTAATCCAGACGTTGGATTATATTGACTACAATGTTGGGTTATTGTAATCCAGACGTTGGATTATGTTGACAACAATGTTGGGTTATTGTAATCCAGAGTTGGGTATATTGACTACAATGTGGGTTATTGTAATCCAGACGTTGGATTATATTGACTACAATGTTAGGTTATTGTAATCCAGACGTTGGATTATGTTGACAACAATGTTGGGTTATTGTAATCCAGACATTGGGTTATATTGACTACAATGTTGGGTTATTGTAATCCAGACGTTGGATTATATTGACAACAATGTTGGGTTATTGTAATCCAGACGTTGGATTATGTTGACAACAATGTTGGGTTATTGTAATCCAGACGTTGGGTTATATTGACTACAATGTTGGGTTATTGTAATCCAGAAGTTGGGTCAACAACTCTAACGTCTGGGTTGAAATAATCCAGACATTAGTTGGTCCCTTTTCAAGCCAGCAGTTGTACCCGGGAGTTTTTAGTGTGTACAAACACAGTGTCAGCCAGTTCCTTCCAGTAATGACCAGTAGCTGCAGGGATTAAAGCAGAGCCTAAAATAAGCAGGTGTGTACGCGATCATCCCATAATTTACCGCTGAGACCAGCTTGCTGCTGGGAATGAGACACAGACTGGACATACCACAGGAGGATTCATTACGTTTACTGTGATGAGACTGGACTCAGATAAAATGTGGTCACATGGAAGTGGGCGGAGCCATGACACCACCACGTGCACAACTCAGTCCTGCTAGTTTATTGTAAAAGTAAAATCACTGGTGAACACACCAGTACTTTAAGTAGAATGAAGGGACGAACGAGCACTATTGTCCTGTGAGTTCAGAGTTCGTGGACTGCAGTTTGTTGGTGTCTGGGTACGGAGCTGCTCTTCTCAGCTGTACTACAGCAGCACGCATCGGGAACACGTGGCAGCTTGTAGAGTTTAGAGGAACCCCCAATAACTAACGGAGAGTTAACTCTGAATGTCTTCCGACAGAGTCAAAGTGAAAGAAACTTTACTGGTGAGGGAGTAAATGCTCGTATAAACTCTTAGAAGGTTAGAAAAATAGAAAGTTATCCTTTGAAGGGTGAAGCTTGAAGGGGTGGTGCACCCTAAAGTGTGTTTTTGAGCTGGAAACAATATACCTTTGTAGTGATGAAAATACAGATGTAATGATATTAGAATTTCATTTCATGGTTATTGTGACAAAAATGATCACAGTATTATTATTACCCCCCCCCCCCCCCCCCCAGTATCATTAAAAACATCCCAAATGGGTCTAGACATCTACTTTGTCCTTTTTAAAGGTGAAAAATCTCCAGAGAACTGTCCGTGTGGGCGCCTTCATTGCCCTCCACCATGTTTACATGAATTAAACATTGCAAACTGCTTTTCCAGCCAATGAGCTGCATTTCTGTGAGTTTGTCAAAGTGCAGTAATCAACCACGGTTTTAAGGATGGTTCAAATATGGAATGGTATTACTAATCATTGGGAATATTGTCACGGTTAATCATTTTACCAATAATCGTTACATCCCTGCAAACCACCTACACTGTAGTTGAAACTGGTCGTTTATTTACAGGATTATGAATTTTGGCCCCTGATCCCCCCCACATCTCCCAGTGTCTGGCTTTTTTCACAGCTTTGCAGTGGGGAGAGTTGTGCAAATAGTAGGGGGTGTAATTACACTTTAATATGGAATAAAAGCTTTTGGATGTGAAGCCAGTAAACTTGTGAGCTTGATTTTTGTAATTTGATCTGAATGGAAGAGTTTAATCAGCTGTGATAACGTCTCATATCCATCAGTGAATCCTGAACTTCATCCAGTCAAAATCTTATCGAGGCAGAATTTCTGATCCTGGGAAACACTGAATCATTGTCAACATTATCCCATCCTGTGATTTGCACCTCCAGTAGCTGAACTCTGTCCTATTCATGCAGCTCCAGCTGTTAAAGTTAGAACTAACTCACTTTTAGCTTTTTTAAAGACTGCTGCTGTCAGTTTCCCAGAGGAGAGGCTTCTAAATGTTTCTTTGGTTTGCAGAGGGAACAAAATATTTTCACATTTCTTTATTTGCATGTTTATGCGTTCAGTGCTTTTTCTAGTAAAGCGCTAACCTGAAGTACTTTTGGCTCTGCTGGTTCTAGCCTGTTATGTTGTTGGGCATGAGATGGAGAGAAATCTTTTCCAGAACAGGGAGAACAAATAAACAAAACCTGACAAATAAGTTGACAAAGTCAACTTCTATTTTTCATTTATTGAAATAGATGCTTTGCTGATGATTCACAGATACTAAAGCTGCAATAGAAAAGTGCAGATATGAAAGAATTTAGATTTTCTTAGATTTGAATGCCATATTTGAACCAGCTGACTAAAACATCCTTCTCTATTGTTTGGAGTCCTGGGTTTGTGTAAAGAGCTAAGATTCCTCCACTTAACTTTTTTACCAAACACATTTTACTGCCACACTGAATAGTTTTACCCACAATCCTGCACTGGGACAAGCACGTAAAGACTGTGTATGTATGTATTAGGGATGGGCGATATTTTATCATGTGCGATATATCGTCAAAGAAATTCCCCACAATAACAATTTGAATTTATCGTTTTTATCGTGAGATGACAATTTATCAGGTTGTGTTTGCAGTTGCACTACTTTGTTTTTATAAGCCGAGTTAGTTTTGCTGTTTGCATCGTTTGAATAAATGTGGAATTTGGTCTCTCATATTTCAGACTTGTCTGCTTGGTGTCACTACAGTTTTGCAATACAGGTGCACTACTTGAACTTAATTGATATAGTTTAGTGGCTTCTAGTGTTTTGTAGGGCTTTCAAGACAGAATTTAGTGACAGATTTATAATACAAAATATTTTGCTGATAGTTTTTATCGTCACTTATCGTTACCATGATAAATAAGAGAAATTATCGTGATATATTTTTTAGTCCATATCGCCCATCCCTAGTATGTATGTATGTATGTATGTATGTATACTTTCACCTTATCAGTGGCTCAGATCATTTAAGGTGTACCACAGGGTTTGGTTCTCAGCCTTCCTCTGTTTACATGCTACCTTTGCAGCTTATTCAGCACCACAGTGTAAATGATTGTTTCTATGCAGATGACACTCAGCTCTACATGCTGATAAAAGGGGAGTGGGTAGCCCAGTGGTAGCGCCATGGGCTTGGGCGCGGAGGACCCGGGTTCGATCCCCCGACACGACTCCTGGGTGTACCACTATGAACCCCTGAGCAAGGTCCTTAACCCCCCCCACCAACTGCTCCCCAGGCGCTTTAAGTAGCAGCCCACTGCTCTCTGATACTCACAGTACAGAGATGGTGACATGCAGAGCCCTAATTTCCCCTCATGGATCATACAAGTATAACAAAATATAAAAAAAAAACCCAGATCCCAGCAGCCTTATGAGTCTCACGGCTTAAATCCTGGATGGACCAAAATTACCTCAAAATTTGATCCCTTAATTTTGTCTCTTCCATTGTTTTTTGTCAATTTTGCAGATAAGTTCAAGTTCAGGTTTATTCATTCAGCAAGCTTACAACAACCATGGTTGCATAAAGTGCTGCACAGAAATATAAAACTACCTAAATAGATATATGAAACACACAAACACTGATGTAAGCACATAAACACGGAAGCATACTTACACATTCACACCTATTGTGTGGTCATACGTGTAAACGTACACAAATACACACACGGATACACAAACACTGGTGTAATCGAATCTCTCAAGGTCAAATGAAAAAGGAAACATATTCATCACAAAGAATAGATAAAATCACCCAAACTGCTGAGCACTCGGACAAATATCTGATTCTAACCATAGTTTTGATACTCAGGTCAAACATGGAAATCAGCCTCCTTTTTCCGGCTAAAATCCAGAAATGTCTTTTCAACTGCTGACTTACAAAAGGCTGTGCAGGCTTCTGGCTGCTCTACGTATTACTATGATTTACTACTGTAAATCATAGTAATAGGTTTTGTGTCGGGATCGGCCAATACAGATTTATATGTGCTGATTCAAATACCTATATTTTCCCATCAGTCTCAGCCAGTGGCCGATAGGGGATTATCACGCTTACCGGAACTTCCCGGTATTTGGACATTTCCTCTTCCAGGCCATGTTAACGACAGCCGTTCCTGCTCTGTTATACTGTTTAAATCGTATAAACTCCAAACATACTTAAGTTTTCATTCCAGACTGAAGTGATACTAAGGAAGAAGTGGATCAAAGCGATCGATTCGCCGCGGTGAAGGGCCGAACTTTATAATAAAACACACGTTTGTTTGTCGCCGGTGGGGCACAACACCGGCACTTCACAGCATGCTAGCATTAGCCAGCTAGCGTTTACTGACGTGCTTAACATTGTGCGTCTTAAAACACACAAACATCTGAAAGCGTCTCCTTTCTTGGCAGTCCCCAGTTGTTCCACTGGAAACGGGGGGTACAGACCCGATTTTCAGATGTTTGTGTGTTTTAAGACGCACAATGTTAAGCACGTCAGTAAACGCTAGCTGGCTAATGCTAGCATGCTGTGAAGTGCCGGTGTTGTGCCCCACCGGCGACAAACAAACGTTTGTTTTATTATAAAGTTCGGCCCTTCACCGCGGCGAATCGATCGCTTTGATCCAGTATCACTTCAGTCTGGAATGAAAACTTAAGTATGTTTGGAGTTTATCCGATTTAAACAGTATAACAGAGCAGAAACGGCTGTCGTTAACATGGCCCGTAAGAGGAAATGCCCAAATACCGGGAAGTTCCGGTAAGCGTGATAATCCCCTATACAGCGTGCCAATAAGTGGGCCAATACTGCCTTTAACCCCCCAAATTAATATAATGAAGGACACAATGAAAACTCATTTCAAAACTCTTTTAATAAAAAAAAACAAAGTACTTCAAATAAATATACAAAAATAAACAGTGCACTTGTAAACAAATGTTAAATAGAAATATTAAACTTATAATAAATATTTAAAAAATACCTGTAAATCGTGCCAACAGGGGATAGGTCCTGTTAGCCATTACATTCGATGCATCAGCCGATGCCAGTACCAGCAATCCTTAGAACTGTGTGTTATACCAACCCGCTCACCTGTAAAGCTTTAAACGTCCCCAACTTCCATCCCAGACTGACCTGCCATGTTTCCAGCAGATCACTGAGATCCACCAACACAGACCTTCTACCGGTCAGATCCCAGTTTGGGGCAGAGATCTTTCTCCTGTATGTGGATTCAGGTTGTTCCTCACATCATGCGTCTCTCTGCTTTTGCTCGGATGGTCCAGGATGGCTCCAGAGGTGGCTGCGGTGGAAAAGAAGGGCGGCTACAACCACTTGTGTGACATCTGGGCAGTTGGCATCACCGCCATCGAGCTGGCTGAGCTCCAGCCGCCCATGTTTGACCTCCACCCAATGAGGTGAGTCAGCTCTGACCCAGACAAGTCAAGGAAGTCAAACATAAACGAATCAGAGATGAACTCTGGAGACATTTGAAACATCATTTGGCAAAAGTTAAGGTGTTTTTCAGTGACTTAATAAAATGTTTCAGAGCTTTGATGCTGATGTCCAAGAGTAGTTTCCAGCCTCCAAGACTGAAGGATAAAACTAAGTGGTGAGTTCAAGTGTGCGCCTTCGTAATCAAACAGTTGTTTTAATCTGAAATTGATCTTGACTCATTGAATCTTTCTCTTCTGATTTCTTCTCTTTAGGTCTGCAGGTTTCCAAAGCTTTGTGAAGATGGCTCTAATTAAAAACCCTCGTAAAAGACCCTCCGCTGAGACTCTGCTGCAGGTGAACTTGTCATTACCCTCTTCAGTGATTCTTAAATCTCTGCAGAGACCAAGAAACAGCGATCCTAGCGTGTAGCATAGCAACATGACGGGAGAAACCAGCTAAGAGACTCGACCAAGTATCGGCATCCAAACCAAACGCAGTTCAAACCCCAACAATTACATGGGAATGTAAGAAAAGCGGCACAGGATGCTAATTCCCATGGGTATGTCACTCATTCCTAGGACTACGTTTCTCCCTAGGGTAAGGGTCTTCAAGGTTTTCCAGGCAAAGGACCCCCAAATTAATGGAGAGATGGTGCAAGGACCCCTCCTTATGTATAAACTTGTGTTTTATTAAACTGTTCCTTTAGTTCTTGTAGAAATGTAACTTGTTATTGCATTCACTACTAAGATATTCACATATTTTCACATGCATTTTCTGAGGTAGAGGCTGTTGTTCTTGTAGTTTCCTTGTTTTGTCGTATTAAAAAATTGATCCATTTTTAAAAAAAATATCTTCATAATAATTTTCTGTGTGTAAAAAAAATTGCGGAGGGAATATATTTAAAATGTCTAATCAATCAAAACTCTTGGGACCCCCCGTAGTACCTCTGCGGACCCCCGAGGGGTCACGGACCCCCTGTTGAAGATCTCTGCACTAAGGGTATTGGTAACATACTGTAATACCTCTAGGAGTCCCAGAACTATGATAATTATTGCTAGGGCTGCTTTTATAATTCCTTGGACCACGATACTTGTACAACTATGTTACTCGTTCCTAGATGAACGGGGAATGGCAAAGCAATGTGGCTTCTTTTAGGGGGAGATAATATTTACGTCTTCTCGTGTTCCAGGTGAATTTACTCTGACACAGTAACACATCTTGGTTCTGAATACTTCTGTAGTACTCTTACATGCCTCTGCTTTCTGTAGAGACCAGGATTCTACATACAGTCCTGGTAGTTTTGGAGATCTACTTGATTTATTTTGACAGACAGGAAGCAGGAAAAGGAGGTTAATGAGAGGAAATGAATGAGTCATCTGTCTTCGTCTTGATGCTGCACTGCACATAAAGTTTGCATGAGTTTAATTAATCACTACTGTTTTTAATACGTTCTACACATGAGAGAGATTTGGGGAGATTTGGTTCAGTCTTTTTTTTTTTGCAGTTGTTGGGCACACATATTTCACAGTGGGGGGTGGGGTGGGGTTTCTGCTGTACTCTGCTGTGATGTACAGGAGGTAGGATGCAGTATCTTTTCAGCCTAAGTTACCATGTGACTTGGCACCATTTTAAAAGACAAAACTCTCAGATATTCATAAATATTCAAACTTTTTCTGAATATTTTTTCCTTCTTTTTCCATAAAAAACTGCAGAAATAGGTATTTGGGGGTATGGCCATAATCTGCTTTGTGTTGAAAATCATGATGTGGACCCTGTTCCTGCAGCATCCGTTTGTGACGCAGCTGCTGACCCGTAACCTGGTCATCGAGCTGCTGGACATGGCCAACAGCCCTGAGCTCCACGCCAGCCTCAGTCTCAGCATCGATGACAGCGAGCTGGAGGTCAGCGCTGCACAAACACACACCCAGCACTGCTCAAACCTGACTTTTAATCATTTTTAAACAATATCAGGCTTTCAAATTAAAACCCCATTTCCCAGAAAGTGGTAAAAACGATGATGAAGACAGAAAGCGAAGGTTTGCAGCTCAGCCAGGAGGCTTTGATCGCTTGTTTGTGCTCAGTTTGAACTTGATGCAAGCCTCACATTATTGAAGAGCTGGGACTGAAAAGGAAACTATAACCTGTTCTTCGTGTTTACTCATAAAAAATGTAAAAGCTACGAACAAATTAAGCTGAAGATACTTGGATATATGAGATTTTCACAGTTCTGGAACTAGATTTAGTTGTCCAGGATTTATGGAGATGTTTAGGCTTTAGGAAGCAGTGAAGCTTTTCATGTGGAAGACTTGACTTTTTTCAGCAAGAGAATAAATTTACACACTTATTGAAATAAATATTAGTGGAAATGTGACGAGGATCTAATAGAGAAACGTACACAACCTGAAATTATGAGTGGAAAAATGTTGGATGCCCTTGTTGAGAAACACTACTCTGAAAGGGAAAAAAAATCTTTAAATGATAATGAAGACATCTAGTTTAGACATGTCAGTCTAAACTAGTTATCCGTACAACATATAAGTTATAATACTATAACTTATATGTTTAGGGAAATGAATGGGTAGAGGATGCCAGGAAGAGAAAAAAGTTGGGTTTTAGGATCTAAACATAAAACTAAATTAAACAGAAATCATTGAATCACTAAATGAAACTGAAAGATGCCCCGCTTGAAATAATGTTAGCTAAACGTTGGCTGAGAACAGGTACGAATTTCAGGGTAAAATATTCAGTTACGTCACATTTTACACGTTAATAATTTACAAAATAGTTTGAAGTTGGGGGATTTTTAATTTTTTGTTGAAGGTGATAGCTATGAATGTATTTCTTCCCCACCGGTAGCAGGCCTGCGTATTCAAACTCACCTACTACATTAGCATTAGTTACAGGACCAGCTAACCATTAATTAGCATTAAATGCTTAACTTACATGTCCAGGAGGAAAGCAGCAACTTCAACGGGGCTTTTGAGCCCCATTTTCTACCCTCACCCTCATCCTGCTTCGGTTTTTGTCCGCTTGAATTGGAGAAAGCAAGGAAGATGCTATTTCTACACATAACTAGCAAGCTAGCAACTCCAGAGCTAATGCTAACATAAAGACTGCAGACATTGGTGTGTAATCAGATGTAAATATTTATTTATTTGACCCGTCAAAATTGATAGAAAAAATGTTTTATGCTATGAAAAATTAAAAATTTCTTCTGTGGATGTATATTTTATAAAGTTTTTGTTTTGATTTAAAAGTTGTCGCTATCACCTTTATTTTACTGAGAAATCGAAGTATTTTCATATTAGTCAGTTTTGACAATTTAAATAAAAGAAAAACAAATAAAAGTTCCCCTTTTTTTAGAAAAGATGTTGCATGCATCAAATTCAAAATGAGCTCATATTCAAAAATAAAAACACATTTTGAGCATTTTAGAATAAAGATTTGAATAAATAGTTAAAGTTTTCTTCTGTGTGGTCATACTGATTAAATCTGCTGTTTTCTGTGGACAGGTCGGAGACGTGTCCCCTGACAAGATTCAGTCGGCAGGAAAACATCTGCCTGCAGAAAGGACGCTGTCTGAGCAACAATGTGAGGACATGTCCACTTTTCCTCTAAACACACAGCAAAGATTTTCAACTGTGGTTCGAAAGAAATATCAAAAACAAACACACACAAAAAACACAATTAAACAAACACGACGAGGCTCCGAAGCTAAAATGTTGTTGAGCAACACTTTGATTCAATCACTGCAATCGGGTGTTTCTGTAACGTCCAATCAGACGTCTGCACCTGCTGACAGGTATGTTGGTCCATGTTCATGGAAAGATGCTCGAATTTCTCTTGGACAGTTTTGTTTGTTTGTTTGTTTTTTTTAAATGATTATTTCCAAACACAACTCAAAAGCAATACTATATTTCACTAAATTATAATTTTGTAGATTTTTTATTTATTTGTAGTTTCTTTAGTTTCTTGTTATTTGAATTACTGTTGTGAATTTAACCTTTTCTTAATGGGAGGGTGTGAATAATTTTGAGGACGACTGTGTACTGTTAGCTGATAAAAGTGAATCAGAGGAGCAGAAGCAGGCGTGGCCAGATCGAGTCATTAACAAGTTATTAACCCTTCAAACTCCTCTAGGTCTCTGCCCCGACGCTGCGTGCTATCCCTTTAGTCATCAGCAGTTTCTCAGGAACGGTAGTGTGAAAAAGAGAAAAGGGTTAGCAGTTGACTATGACCTTTCTTAGCTTACATAGTTTTTACAGTTGGGTAAAACATATTTATTTCCACATGCTTGGTGGTGATTATCTGTGAATACTTCCAGAATACTTGGTGGCTGTATGTGAGGAGACTCGACGGCCTTCCTTGTGACTGTACATGTGGAGATCTACTGTATGTTGGCTGAAGAGTGGCTTTATTGTCCACCACCACCCTGAGTGGTCAGCGCTGTAATCTCCATAATATGAACGAGGACAAAGGCTCTCAGTCAGCCTGCCGATGGCTGAAACTCCTCCGTGCATGTGGGATGAAGGCTGCGTCAGAGCATGGCACTGAAAACATGCCTGCTGTGTGACACAGAGGTACTTGTATGTACTCACTAGAATGATTTCATGCTGCAGAGCAGCCACAACTATTTCTGTTGTTACACGCTGGCCTTTCACTTTGGCCAACAGCGTGGTGTAACTCCACGGGTGTTGGCCACAGTTTCCTGTGTAGATGTTGTCATTCATTGACACGTGAACCACAAACACCTGCACCTCAGGTTGACCAAAAAAGCTTCGACTGCTGCTGCTAAAATAGTACGACTCCTTGTCTGTAATGCTGCACATTAGCCGGATGAGTTTTTTAAAAATCCTTTTCTCACCGTCACTGAGTCAACGATGAGTGGCCGATTTAGCTGCAATCAAATTAAGTTTTTTTGGGTGTTTTTTTTTATTGTGACGGACCCTGTTAGTGTTATTATTAAAATTGTATCGTCCTGAGGTTCTTCAGCAGGTGGTGTCTGGAAACCAGGTGTAGCTCTGATATCGGATGCTATAAAAGCTGCTTCCGCCAGGGCTTCTCTCTTTCTTGCTGGCAGCTGCTGGGTAAACGCAACCTCACCGGGGCTGCTGCCTGGACCCTGTGCCCCCATGGGGGACCTCATTTGATGCAGTAAATACCCGAGTAAGGGTTTAAAAACGTAAATGTCGTGTCCACCCCTCTATGTTGCGGCTCTTGTGAAAGGGTTGTAACAATTGGGGGCTTGTCCGGGAGTTTATTTATGATATTGTCTATTTAGGGAGATACTGATGTACTCAAAAGATACATGTGATACGTGTAGCTTTATTTATTGACATCTTCTAGTGTCGGGTTGGACCCCTTGTCCCTTCGGAACTGCTTTGATTCCGAGTGTGAGAGATTCAACAAGGTGTCGGAAACATTCCTCAGAGATATTGCTCCATATTAACATGATAACATCATACAGTTGCTGCACATCAATGATGAGAATCTCCGGTTCCACCTCATCGTGATGAGAATCTCCGGTTCCACCTCATTACGATGAGAATCTCCCGTTCCACCTCATCGTGATGAGAATCTCCCGTTCCACCTCATTACGATGAGAATCTCCCGTTCCACCTCATCATGATGAGAATCTCCCGTTCCACATCATCATGAGGTGATGAGAATCTCCCGTTCCACCTCATCGCGATGAGAATCTCCCGTTCCACCTCATCGTGATGAGAATTTCCCGTTCCACCTCATCGTGATGAGAATCTCCCGTTCCACCTCATCGTGATGAGAATCTCCCGTTCCACCTCATCGTGATGAGAATTTCCCGTTCCACCTCATCGTGATGAGAATCTCCCGTTCCACCTCATCGTGATGAGAATCTCCCGTTCCACCTCATCGTGATGAGAATCTCCCGTTCCACCTCATCGAGATGAGAATCTCCCGTTCCACCTCATCGCGATGAGAATCTCCCGTTCCACCTCATCGCGATGAGAATCTCCCGTTCCACCTCATCGCGATGAGAATCTCCCGTTCCACCTCATCGCGATGAGAATTTCCCGTTCCACCTTATCGTGATAAGAATCTCCCATTCCACCTCATCATGATGAGAATCTCCCGTTCCACATCATCATGAGGTGATGAGAATCTCCCGTTCCACCTCATTGCGATGAGAATCTCCCATTCCACCTCATCGTGATGAGAATTTCCCGTTCCACCTCATCGTGATGAGAATCTCCCGTTCCACCTCATCGTGATGAGAATCTCCCGTTCCACCTCATCGTGATGAGAATTTCCCGTTCCACCTTATCGCGATGAGAATCTCCCGTTCCACCTCATCATGATGAGAATCTCCCGTTCCCCATCATCATGAGGTGATGAGAATCTCCCGTTCCACCTCATCGCGATGAGAATCTCCCATTCCACCTCATCGTGATGAGAATTTCCCGTTCCACCTCATCGTGATGAGAATCTACCGTTCCACCTCATCGTGATGAGAATCTTCCGTTCCACCTCATCGTGATGAGAATCTCCCGTTCCACCTCATCGTGATGAGAATCTCCCGTCTCACCTCATCGCGATGAGAATCTCCCGTTCCACCTCATGGTGATGAGAATCTCCCGTTCCACCTCATCATGATGAGAATCTCCCGTTCCACCTCATCATGATGATATTCTTCCGTTCCACCTCATCGTGATGAGAATCTCCCGTTCCACCTCATCATGATGAGAATCTCCCGTTCCACATCATCATGAGGTGATGAGAATCTCCCGTTCCACCTCATCGCGATGAGAATCTCCCGTTCCACCTCATCGTGATGAGAATTTCCCGTTCCACCTCATCGCGATGAGAATCTCCCATTCCACCTCATCGTGATGAGAATTTCCCGTTCCACCTCATCGTGATGAGAATCTCCCGTTCCACCTCATCGTGATGAGAATCTCCCGTTCCACCTCATCGTGATGAGAATTTCCCGTTCCACCTTATCGCGATGAGAATCTCCCATTCCACCTCATCATGATGAGAATCTCCCGTTCCCCATCATCATGAGGTGATGAGAATCTCCCGTTCCACCTCATCGCGATGAGAATCTCCCATTCCACCTCATCGTGATGAGAATTTCCCGTTCCACCTCATCGTGATGAGATCTACCGTTCCACCTCATTGTGATGAGAATCTTCCGTTCCACCTCATCGTGATGAGAATCTCCCGTTCCACCTCATCGTGATGAGAATCTCCCGTCTCACCTCATCGCGATGAGAATCTCCCGTTCCACCTCATCGTGATGAGAATCTACCGTTCCACCTCATGGTGATGAGAATCTCCCGTTCCACCTCATCATGATGAGAATCTCCCGTTCCACCTCATCATGATGATATTCTTCCGTTCCACCTCATCGTGATGAGAATCTCATGTTCCACCTCATCATGATGAGAATCTCCCGTTCCACATCATCATGAGGTGATGAGAATCTCCCGTTCCACCTCATCGTGATGAGAATTTCCCGTTCCACCTCATCGTGATGAGAATCTCCCGTTCCACCTCATCGTGATGAGAATCTCCCGTTCCACCTCATCGTGATGAGAATTTCCCGTTCCACCTTATCGCGATGAGAATCTCCCATTCCACCTTATCGTGATGAGAATCTCCCGTTCCACATCATCATGAGGTGATGAGAATTTCCCGTTCCACCTCATCGTGATGAGAATTTCCCGTTCCACCTCATCGTGATGAGAATCTCCCGTTCCACCTCATCGTGATGAGAATCTCCCGTTCCACCTCATCGTGATGAGAATCTCCCGTTCCACCTCATCGTGATGAGAATCTCCCGTTCCACCTCATCGCGATGAAAATCTACCGTTCCACCTCATCGTGATGAGAATCTCAGCAACAATACTCAGGTAGGCTGAGGTGGTTAAACCGCCACGTTGGTACTAAGGGGCCCAAAGTGGGCCATGCATACCCCCCCCCACCATTCCACCAGCAGCCTGAAGCCCTGATCCACCAGCATGGATCCATGTTTCATGATGATTCAGCAGATTCTGAGCCGAGCATCTGAATGTGGAGCTGAGATGGAGACTCATCAGACGTTTCTCCATCTTTATTGTCCAGTTCTGGTGAGTCTGTGTGAATCGTAGCCTCAGTTTCCTGATCTTAGCTGACAGGAGTGGCCCCCGGTCTGCTGCTGCTGGAGATGTTCTCTTCTTCAGACCTGGAAACCCTGGAGACGGTTGTGGTGGAAATCCATGTAAATACTCAGACCAGCAACCATTAAATCTCCTTTCCTCTTTATTCTGATGCTCAGTTTGAATCTCAGCAAGTCGTTTCCGTGACTAGATGCTGCCATGTGATTGGCTGCTTAGACATTTGTGTGAACAGGTTTTTTTTAATGTGTGCTCGTAATACTAATAATAATGTAGACCAGTCAAGTCTTTGCAAGGCTTCCTTCACGGTGTAGTCGACCGAGCGACTGCTGGGAATAAGAAGGAAACCTCAGATGAGGTAGAAGAAGCTGCTAAATAAGCTGCAGAATACATCTGAGATCCCACATCAAGTAGGAAGCAGTTGTTCAGAAACAGCGTGAGAACTCGGAGACGACACCAGACGTCAGTTTCCGTTTTCTGGTTCAACGGTTTCCTCCTTATCTGCTTCACAGCTGAGCAGCGACTCGTCTTCTCTGTGGTCTGATTGCAGCCTGCTTCTTCCTTTCAGTCGCAGCTTAGAGGAACCACTGCAACGTGATTCCAGACGCACTGAAATCCTCCCAGAAAACTAAACTGAAACACATTTACCGTCTCACAGAAGGCTGAGATGGGGCTTTTCGATAAAGACTGGCACAGGTCCTCTAACCCAGTGATTGGTAACTATGGGGCCGCGGCACAAACTCGGGCCTCGTTTGCCACCTAGAGGGCCACGAAAAAACTTTCCTTGTACACATTTGGGCCGCGAGGACCGAATATTCACTGTTATTTATGACTGGATGAGTTGCAATGCTTCCCCCCACCTGGTGACGGTAATTTGTCAGAGTTCAACAAACAAGCAGAAGAAGAAACTAAGCTAGCCGCTAGCCTGTAGCTAACGTTGTAAAGAAGAATTAAAACGAAATAATGAAGACAAAAGTGGTTCCAAATCACCCCTAAAAAGGCAAAAATCCACTCCAATTTATTAACTATAGATCAGTGAGTGGAGGTAACGGAGCAGAGCTGAGAAGTCTCGATGGAGCACCAGCTAACGCTAATGCTAATGCTAACGCTAACAGAAGCCCTGAAGCATCTGCAGCTTCATCCAGAAACAAACATCTAACACTCATTGGAAAGAAAGACTTTTTACAAAAAAAGAGAGAAAATCAGCTGTTGATGCAGAAAATGTCTGTTATGTTTGGAAGTTCTTTAAAAAATTCTAAGAAAAGTTTAAATAAATAAATTTTTGAATGAAATTTTGTGCTTTAATTTCCTGTCTAAACAAATAAAATCCAGGTTTTTACAGATTATTTAAACTGAGCCTTTTTATTTCCAATGTGATCTATTACTGCAGCATTTTATCTCTTTTTTTAAATCAGTTTCCATCAGTTTTTTCTGTTGTTCCTCTTTTTGTAGTAAAATGTTGTAGATTTTGTGTTTATAGCCTAATTCTGATTTGTTCTTGTAGGAGTCTGATTTTATTCCATGAATTATACGTGTGATATAAATGTGTTTGTGACCATCTCAGAATATATTTTATATGATGTTATTTATGTTTATCAGCCACATTTTACAGGTTCAGTCTGTTAAAGCAGCTGGATTTGCTTTAGTTATTAAAGAAATAAACCAGAAATGATCATTACACTGATACAGAGTTAAATATGAACCTGGACCAGTTTGGACTGGACCCTGGACCAGTTTGGACTGGAACCTGGACTCATCATGAAACAGGTTGAGAAGCGTTGCTCTAACCTGCATGTTGTGTCCTCTTTGCAGTTGACCAAGTGAAGTTTGGACCTCCGCGGAGGAAAGTGACGGAGCCCTACCCTGACCTGGTAACCGCTTGTAAAGCAGATTAGTGATGGCGTACGTGGGGGTGCATGGACGTGACCAGGGCTTGTGTTGATCTCAGCAGGGCTCCTATGATGACGACTGGAGTCTGTCTGGAGATGAAGAAAACTCGCTGTAAGATTTCCATCTCCTCTCTAATCATTCCTGTCAGTAAGGACTTAGACGTAGGAAAACCTTTACAAAACTTTAGTGTCCAAATAACTCCTCTGAGCCCAAACGTGGACTCATTAACCCTTAAAATCCCACAGATTCCACAGACCGGGTCACTTCTACCACCAGCAATGTCTCAGGAACGGTAGTGTGTAACTGTGATGGAGAGTTTAGCCTTTAGCTGATCTACGGAGGTTTTCCATCATTTCTATCCCGTCCAGGAGGTTTACAATCCAGCCACTAAATGTAGTGTTTAATCAGAGACTCCTATTTATCCCAACTTCATCATAAAGACATCACCGTCACTACTGTGTTGCTAAGAGTCCTCCATTTAGACCTGGAAATGATGATGAAGATGCTTCCTGTCAAAGTTTCCACCAATAAGAGAGCTTAAAGTGACGGTAACGTCCAATCAGGAGCAGCCAAAGATCAACAAGTTAGAGTTTTATGTGTGTCTGAAAAGAAGAAAAATAATGGTCCTCTATGTGTGGAATAAAGAAAGAAAGAAGAGCTTTCTGATTCACGGTGGGACCAAAAAGCAGCTGAAAGTACTGTTTATCTAATAATACATTCATTTTACATCATTTTAGCCTCATAATCTGACACCAGTTCAGCCTCAGTAGTCAGTAACAGCATATATATATATATATATATATATATATATATAGGGAAAAAAAGTATTGAACATGTCAACATTATATTTCTAGTAGAGTTATTGACGTGAAGTTTTCACCAGATGTCGGCAACAACCCAACTAATGCATACATGCAAAGAAATCCTAACATTTATGTCCATGAATGGGGTTATGTGTAATATAGTGAAACAGGGAATAAGTATTGAACACTTACTGAAATGTATTTACCACTACGTGTAAAAACCTTTGTTGGTGGTTCCAGCATCCAGACGCCTCCTGTATGGAGAAACCAGTGGAAAACGTTGCTCAGGTGTGATTTTGGTCCATTCTTCCACAAACTGCCTTCAGATCTTCACGGTTCCGGGTCTCTTCTGTCAACTCGGATCTTCAGTTCTTTCCAAAGATTTCAACTGGATTAAATTAACTGCTCCCTTCCAGCAGCGTTATCTTCTTCAGGTCTTTCTGAAGCTCTCCACGAGTGGTCCTGGGCTGTTGGAGAACCTTTCTGATGATTGTTCTGACTCCTCTGTCTGAAATCTTGTGAGGAGCACCTGGCCGTGGCCGCTTTATGACCATGCCGTGTTCTTTCCACTTCCGGATGATGGTCCCAATGGTGCTCACTGGAACTTTCACAAGTTTACAAATGCACCTGGAACCAATGCCTTCAGTGTGTTTGCAATAATAAGGCTGCGTAGGTCTTTAGACAGCTCTTTGCTTTTACCCATCATGCAATGCTTCTTGTCTGACACCTTGGTGATGAGAAACCTTTTTGAAGGCATCAATCAGGACTAAAGCAGCTGATATTACTTTGCTCTGATAGGGGACAGAATTACTTTCTAAATACTGACAGACTCCAGCTGCTTTCTTGGCTTTCACATCTTTTTGCCTCCATTTCTTCATGTGTTCAATACTTATTCCCTCTTTCACTATATTACACATAACTTCATTTATGGACATAAATATTAGGATTTCTCTGTACGTGTGCATTAGTTGGGTTGTTTGCCGACATCTGGTGGAAATTTCATGTCAATAACTACTAGAAATATATTTCTGAGAAAAATGCTTACATGTTCAATACCCCCTCCCCCCCCCCCCCCCCGCTGTATGTAGGCAGCATGGAGTAGCTCAAGTATAAGTGGTGGAGGTGAAGGGGGGGTCTGATCCAACCTGCTTTATTTAGCGATAAAACTCCTCATCTCTGAAGTAGATTTACACAAAAACCAATCCAGCTGACAGAGGAGGACCTTCGGGTTGGTCCCTCCATGTTTGTGATGGGCCACTCAGGCCCGGAGCAGGATAAACATCCGAGGTCTTCCTGTTGCAGGAGCCTGTTGGAATGTGTGGAGCAAGCTCTGGAGATGAGGTAGGCCACGTCCGCCCCCTCCAGCCTCTCTAACTTCAGTGTTCCCCCTCCCCACATGAATTCAGCTGAAATCTTACCGTGGTATTATGATCATGATGATGTGTGTGTCCAGCTAACGGCATAGTCGGCTCGGTCAGTGGGTTTGTTTCTGATCACATCTACCAGCATCCTCATTGCTCATCTTCTGGATCCAGAACAAACCCACTGGTTTCAGCTAAGAGGCCTCTTTGTCTGCTTCATGGTGTGAGTTTGGTTTTTGTGCTGCTTTCACCCTGACCTTGGCATCCCCAATAGTTCCAGCATCCCCAGCATCCCCAATAGTTCCAGCATCCCCAGCATCCCCAATAGTTCCAGCATCCCCAGCATTCCCAGTAGTTCCAGCATCCCCAGCATCCCCAATAGTCTCCAGCATCCCCAGTATCCCCAGTAGTTCCAGCATCCCCAGATCAGCTTCCCAGCATTCCCAGTATCCCCAATAGTTCCAGCATCCCCAGCATTCCCAATAGTTCCAGCATCCCCAGCATTCCCAGATCTAGTTCCAGCATCCCCAAAAGTTCCAGCATCCCCAGTAGTTCCAGCATCCCCAGCATTCCCAGCATTTCCAGCATCTCCGCCCAGCATCCCCAGATCTCCAGCTTCCCACCATCCCCAGCATCCCCAGCTCTCCAGTATCCCCAGCTCCCCAGCATCCCCAGCATTCCCAGCTCCCCAGCATCCAGCCCAGTTCCCCAGCATTCCCACCTCCCCAGCATTCCCAGCATTCCCACCATCCCCAGCATCCCCAGCATCCCCAGCATTCCCAGCATTCCCACCATCCCCAGCATCCCCAGCATCTCCAGCATCCCAGTTCCCCAGTTATCCAGCATCTCCAGCATTCCCAGCATCCCAGTATCCCCAGCACTCCAGCATTCCCAGTTCCCCAGCTTCCCACCATCCCCAGCATCCCCAGCATCTCCAGCATTCCCAGTTTCCCCAGCATTCCAGCATCCCCAGCCCCAGCTTCCCAGCGTCCCCACCATCCCCAGCATCCCCAGCATCTCCAGCATTCCCAGTATCCCCAGTATCTCCAGCATCTCCAGCATTCCCAGCATCCCCAGTATCCCCACCATCCCCAGCATCTCCAGCTTCCCAGTTTCCCCAGCTTCCCAGCATTCCCACCATCCCCACCACCCCGCCTCCGCTCCCAGTTTCCCCAGCATACCCAGTTTCTCCAACATTCCCAGCATTCCCACCTCCCCAGCCCCCACCACCCCAGCATCTCCAGCATTCCCAGTTTCCCCAGCATTCCCACCTCCCCACCCCCCAGCACTCCAGCATTCCCAGTTTCCCCAGCATTCCCAGCATTCCCACCATCCCCGCATCCCCACCCCCCAGATCTCCAGCTCCCAGTTTCCCCAGCATTCCCAGCATTCCCACCATCCCCAGCCCCCACCACCCCAGCACTCCAGCATCCCAGTTTCCCCAGCATTCCCAGCATTTCCACCTCCCCAGCCTCCAGCCCCCAGCCTCCAGCTCCCAGTTCCCAGCATCCCCAGCATTCCCAGCATCTCCAGTATTCCCAGTGTCCCCAGTATCCCCACCATCCCCAGCATCCCCAGCATCTCCAGCATTCCCAGTATTCCCAGCATCCCCAGCATCTCCAGCATTCCCATTGTCCCCAGCTCTCCAGTATTCCCAGTGTCCCCAGTTCCCCAGCATCCCCAGTATCCCCAGCTCTCCACCATCCCCAGCATTCCCAGCATTCCCAGCATCCCCAGCATCCCCAGTATCCCCAGCATCCCCAGCATCCCCAGCATCCCCAGCATCCCCAGTATCCCCAGCTCTCCAGTATTCCCAGTGTCCCCAGCTCCCCAGTTCCCCAGTCTCCAGCTTCCCAGTATCCCCAGTTCCCCACCTCCCCAGCTCTCCACCTCCCCAGCCCCCAGCTCCCCAGCCCCCAGTATCCCCAGCTCTCCAGCATTGCCAGTGTCCCCAGCATCCCCAGTATCCCCAGTATCCCCAGCATTCCCAGTATTTCCAGTATCCCCAGTATCCCCACCATCCCCAGCATTCCCAGCATCCCCAGTATCTCCAGCATTCCCAGTATCTCCAGTATCCCCAGTATCCCCAGCATCCCCAGCATCCCCAGCATCCCCAGTATCCCCAGCATCTCCAGCATTCCCAGCATTCCCACCATCCCCAGCATCCCCAGCATCTCCAGCATTCCCAGTATCCCCAGTATTCCAGCTCTCCAGCTTCCCAGCATCCCTAGTTCCCCAGCATCTCCAGCATTCCCAGTTTCCCAGCATTCCCCCTCCCCAGCTCCCCAGCTCTCCAGCATTCCCAGTTTCCCCAGCATTTCCAGCTCCCCAGCACTCCAGCTCCCAGCGTTCCCACCATCCCCAGCATCCCCAGCATCTCCAGCATTCCCAGTATCCCCAGTATCTCCAGCATCTCCAGCATTCCCAGCATCCCCAGTATCCCCACCATCCCCAGCATCTCCAGCATTCCCAGTTTCCCCAGCATTCCCAGCATTCCCACCATCCCCACCTCCCCAGCTCTCCAGCATTCCCAGTTTCCCCAGCATACCCAGTTTCTCCAGCTTCCCAGCATTCCCACCATCCCCAGCTCCCCACCTCCCCAGCATCTCCAGCATTCCCAGTTTCCCCAGCATTCCCCCTCCCCACCTCCCCAGCTCTCCAGCATTCCCAGTTTCCCCAGCATTCCCAGCATTCCCACCTCCCCAGCTCCCCACCATCCCCAGCATCTCCAGCATTCCCAGTTTCCCCAGCATTCCCAGCATTTCCACCTCCCCAGCATCTCCAGCTCCCCAGCACTCCAGCATTCCCAGTATTCCCAGCATCCCCAGCATCTCCAGTATTCCCAGTGTCCCCAGTATCCCCACCATCCCCAGCATCCCCAGCATCTCCAGCATTCCCAGTATTCCCAGCTCCCCAGCTCTCCAGCATTCCCATTGTCCCCAGCATCTCCAGTATTCCCAGTGTCCCCAGTTCCCCAGCATCCCCAGTATCCCCAGCATCTCCACCATCCCCAGCATTCCCAGCATTCCCAGCATCCCCAGCATCCCCAGTATCCCCAGCATCCTCAGCATCCCCAGCATCCCCAGCATCCCCAGTATCCCCAGCATCTCCAGTATTCCCAGTGTCCCCAGCATCCCCAGTATCCCCAGTATCTCCAGCTTCCCAGTTCCCCAGTTCCCCCCTCCCCAGCTCTCCACCCCCCAGCTTCCCGCATCCCCAGCCCCCAGTTCCCCAGCATCTCCAGCATTGCCAGGTCCCCAGCACCCCAGTTCCCCAGTACTCCAGCTTCCCAGTTTTCCAGTCCCCAGTCCCCACCATCCCCAGCCCCCAGCACCCCAGTTCTCCAGCATTCCCGTTCTCCAGTTCCCCAGTCCCCAGCACCCCAGCCCCCAGTATCCCCAGCACTCCAGTTTCCCAGGCTCCAGCCCCCAGTTCTCCAGCATTCCCAGTTCTCCAGTCCAGTCTCCAGTTCCCCAGTCCCCCCCCCCAGCTCCCAGCACCCCAGTTCTCCAGATCCCAGTCTCCGTCCCCACCATCCCCAGCATCCCCAGTCCCCAGCATCCCCAGCATTCCCAGCATTCCCACCATCCCCAGCATCTCCAGCATTCCCAGTTTCCCCAGCTCCCCAGCATCCCCAGCATCCCCAGCATCTCCAGCATTCCCAGTATTCCCAGCATCCCCAGCATTCCCAGCATCTCCAGTTTCGGCCCCGTTCCCCCCCCCCCCCCCCCCCCCCAGCACTCCAGATCCCAGCATCCCAGCACCCCAGCATCTCCGTCCCAGGTCCCCAGTATCCCCAGCATCCCCAGTATCCCCAGCATCTCCACCATCCCCAGCATTCCCAGCATTCCCAGCATCCCCAGCATCCCCAGTATCCCCAGCATTCCCAGCATCCCCAGCATCCCCAGTATCCCCAGCATCCCCAGTATCCCCAGCATCCCCAGCATCCCCAGCATTCCCAGCATTCCCAGCATCCCCAGTATCCCCAGCATTCCCGCTTCCCGCTCCCCGTTTCCGCATTCCCGCTTCGTTCCCCACCATCCCCAGCATCCCCAGCATCCCCTGTGTCCCCGGTCTCTGTTGCCATGGTGCTAGCTGGACTGCCTGTGATTGGCTGCTGCTCTGTCTTGCAGGAGTTTGACCATACGGAGGGCGCCCTCTGCTGACGTAAGTATGAATGAACTCCTGAAAAAGCCTCTCATGTTCCAGATACGACGGAAGTTCAGAAAACTTCCATCTTTCTGGATAAAATGATGTTTTCTTGTCTGAAGGTCTGGAACAGAAATGAAGGGTTGGATTCCAGTTTAAGAACAAGACCAGAGTCTAAAATCCAGTTCCCTCATTTACACTCTCCTCCGTGAACAATCTCATGTGCAGAGATGAAGGATTTCCACAGTGATTCACTGCAGGCAGTACTCCAGTTTATCATCTACTAGTTAGTTTTACACTAAAATACCACGATACTTAAAAGATCTCACACAAAAATACTCCAAATATTCAAACCTGATTCTATTTAAATTGGTTTTATTTCATTTTTCCTGCGTTATTTTGTTTCTGTTTTATGGTATTTTATATAGGAATGTATCACGGTTTCTTCTGGGGTTTTTATGTGGTCACTCTTACAATATTCCCCAATGGATAAAAAAATACAAGTATTTGCTGAATTGTGTTTATATACTGGTTTTCTATAATATTTGTTTATTTATCTACTCATTTAAATAATCACAGTGTTTCTCTTTATGCAATTTAGTTTTATCTTAGTGTGATGAGATATTTTGACTAGAAATGAGAAAAATAAACTCGGTAATATTTGAGTTTTTGAAGTGTCCCCCGAATGTGCTGATAAGTTGTTTTTAAGTTATTATTTTCCTCCATAATTCAAAAGAAATATTTTGTTTCACTAAAATATAATTTTGTGATTTTTTTTTTTAATTTAGTTTTAGTTTTTTTACTTTCTTGTTATTTGAATTACTATTGTGAATTTGTTTTATTTAATGGGTGTATGGATCATTTTGAGGACGACTGTATGCAGCTGTCATCAAAATTATTCATACGCCCCCATAAAAATGTTTATTCACAACCCTCATAAATGAATGAATAAATAAATGTTTGTACAAATAAATACATACAAATACACATAATAATAATGATAACAATAATAATCCTGCTCCATTTCAAACAGATTCTTTTTTTTCCTTGTTTTTTGTCTTTCTTTCTTTCTGAAAAAGTTTTCTAAATATTCAAATTATTATTATTATTATTATAGAAAACATCATCATCATAACCATGATAATAATCGTGTATTTTCATTTAATTAAACAATAATAATAATAAATAAACCTCCCTAGTAAAATGTTTTTTCCATAAATAAATAATTAATTAAAAATATGAATGAAAAATTAAATGTGTGTTTATGGCGCGTCAGGCCGACTTCCTGTGAGGATGGGGGGGGGGCTGCCGTTGCAGCTGACTGCAGCTTCTGCTCTGCTGTGTTTCAGGGAGGTAGGAAGAGTGCTGCGTTCGGTCCTTCTACCGCCTCCTTGCCGGCCTTCAGCTGTCTCACCTCCGACTCAGAAGAGCCGGACCCGACCCTGAGACCCAGCTGCACCCTGGGCCCGGACGCCGCCATCACGGCCGATGCCGGCTCCACCACAGGTGCAGCTCGCTGAGCACAAAATACATCAAATACATCAAATAAAACCTTTTTCTTTTTCTGAGTTAATGGGATAATTTTTTACAAAAATAAATGAAAGTGTTTTCCTGAATTAACTCGATCATTTTTACAAAAACGTTAATAAAATATTCTAAAATAAAAAATCAAAACATAACATTTATATTGATCTTTTAAACTGTCATGTTAATTTAGAAAAAAAAAGTTTCCTTTTTGTAAAAAATGATCTTGATTCAGAAAAACAGAACATTTTCATTTAGTTTTATAAAAATTATTCCATTAATTCAGAAAAACAGATTTATTTTTAATTATCTCGTCAGTTCAGAAAAACGGAACATTTTTATTTTTGCAAAAATAATCTTGATAATTCAGAAAAACAATGTTTTTGCTTATTTATATATTTTTAAGAAAATCTTGTTTATTCAAAAAACAAAATATTTTAATTTGTTTTTGTATAAATTGTCTTTAATTCATAAAAACTGATCATTTTTATTTATTTTTGTAAAAATTGTCTCGTTAATTCATAAAAACTGAATATTTTTTATTTATTTTTGTTTAAAAAATATCTTCAGAAAAACAGAGTTTTTAATGATCTTGTTAATTCAGAAAAAAAACATTTTATAAATTTGTTTTTACTTATCTTGTTAATTTTTAAAAATGAAAGGTTTTATTTTTGAAAAAATAAAGTTTTTATTGATTTTTTAAAAATGTTGTCATTAATTCATAAAAACTGAATATTTTTTTTTATTTTTGTTTAAAAAAAAATATAAAAAAAAAAGAGATTAAAAAATTTTTAAATTCAGAAAAAAAGGAGGAAGAAAAAAAAATTATAATAAAAGAATTTAAAAAAGAAATAATGATTTTTAAAATGAATAAATAGAAAAACCATTTTATTAAATTTGTTTGTACTTATCTTGTTAATTTAAAATGAAAGGTTTATTTGAAAAAAAAGTTGTTAAAAAGTAAGAAAATTTTTTTTCTCATTAATTCAGAAAAACAGAAAATTTTATTTATTCTTTTTTTTTTTATCTTGTTAAATCCGAAAAACAGAACAAATTTATGTCTTTTAGATGAATACAATGTACTTCCGTAGTTATACACCAACAACATTTGGAAAAGACGGCTGACTCAGAAAACTCTAGATGCCATTATTACAGTTTATATCTCCTTTCTTCTCTCATCCAATCAGTGTTATCGCGGTGTTCGGCCACGCAGGACATCAGACAGCGCTGCAGCGACCCACGCCTGCCTGCAGAGGACGCTGCAGCTGCAGAGAAGAGGATGGTGACCGCAGCTTCATCTCCAAAGAGAGAAACGCCGCTGTCACCTGAGTGGAGCACACTGAGGAGGAAGACGGAGGACTCGGTGAGTTCACTCATCTCAGCAGGACGTTGGTGTGATTCACTAACCTGATAACTTCCTAATGGTTCTGGTTCAACCCTGTAAAACGGGGGTGGCGTTCACTCAGCTCACCTTTCCACCGGTTCAGGTGGTCAGGATTACTACACACATGTGGGAATGTACACGGATGTGCATTTAGAGTAACTTCTGCAGAAGTTACTCTGACCATGATGTGAAATGCTGCAGAAACCTGCGAATAGATGTTCTCTGCTTCTTACATCCACTCTGATCTAGAAGTTATAAAATGAGGAAATATGTTAAATGAATATGTATAAATGAATAAAAATGATAAAACAGAAAAAAGTCAGATAAAACAGTCTGTATATAATCATTTAAAACAGTTTTAGATGTTATGAAATACAATTATCATTAAATAAGATCAAAATACAAAATGTAGAACAAAAATAAAAATGATTAAAATTAAGAATAACATTCTTTGAAAAAGATATTGAATTCATGGAATAGATCAATTTATTTCATAGATATACACATATTTTATATAAATATATTAATCTTTATAGAAAAATACAAAATAATGAGTGTATATATAAATGTACATACAAAATTATGAATATTTTCACAATTTAAATTCATGTTTAAATAGCAAATAAAATAAAATCAATTAATAAAACAGATGTCAATAAAAATAAAATAAAATATGGAAATGAATCAAATAATTGTAGAATAAAATCTAATTTATTTACCAATGTAAAACATGTCATGTGTATTTAAATGTATAGAAAACCTGTGAAATTTAGAAATAAAATTAATTTATACATAGAATTATAAATAGAATTCTAAAACTGAATTTGGAAAATTATGAATGGTTTACACTCTCACACATATCGTATGTATAAATATATAGAAGCATATGAATATTGTTTTATATATTTTATATTTGTGAAACCATTAAATAAAACTATTAATAAGAAAAAAGGTAAATTGAGGTAAAATATAGCTGAAACTTATTTTTCTCCATAAATTTCAGGCTGTTTCTAAAGTTTTCTAAAAGGATAGTTCATTAGGTATAAACATCTTGTTAATGTACTTAAACTGTATACTGTATACTAAAACAAAGAGGAGATATGTAGTTTTTACTGGTTTGAACCACTGGAGACCAGATGGATCTGGATCTGGGACCTGGACTAAGATGAGTCTGACACCCCTGGTTTAAAAGCGTATGTTTTGTAAATCAAATCATATGTGAAGTTAAAGTGTAATTCCTCTTTAATACCGTTTTTATTGCCCCCTTTGTTTTGTTTTGTGTAACCTTTGTAACTTCTAGAGAGCTGACTGTCATGGACTCCCTCCCACCCCTCAGGTCCATGTAAGTGTGGAGTCTAACTTACTACAATGTCCTCTAACGACGTCTCTAGTGGCTGCATTCTGTTTTCTCCTCCTGCCTGATGAGCTTCGTATGCATGGAAACAGTTTCTGCTTCGTAGAGTCGACAGATGCCGTCCTGCAGCTTCCTTTGCAAACTGCTGCAGTCATTGTTCGTGACTCTGGGAAATACAGTCAGACCATCAGTGAGTCATCTGTTCTGCTGCTTCTCTAGATGGGAGCCTGCTTCTCCAAAGTCTTCAATGGTTGTCCTCTGAAAATCTACTGCGCCGTCACCTGGATCTTACCTAAAACTAAAGGTGAGAAGACTGGTTTGCAACTTTACTGATCAGTTTTTATTTAAAGCAGAGAGATTTTTTAACAGCTCTTTATGATGCAAATTACAAATACTTTATCTGTTTAGATCAGCATCTTATACTTGGGACTGAAGAGGGCATCTACACTCTGAACCTAAATGAACTCCATGAAGATACACTAGAGAAGGTAGGAATCTGTTTATTATCTGCAATAGATGGTGGACCGGCTCTCCGGTCAGCATGTATCACATACACTGCCTGGCCAAAAAAACTCCCCACCAAAAAAACTCCCCACCAAAAAAACAGGGTCAAACTCCAGCATTCTGATAAACTTCTGCAATGTTACGAGATTTATTTCCATCCTGAGTTGCATCACATTTTCTCCAAGACCTTGTACTGATGATGATGGAGTCCAACCTTTAGCATATCCCAAAAGGTTCTCCATGGGGTTCAGGTCTGGACTCAGTAGTGGCCAATCCATGGGGATCAGGTCTGGACTCAGTAGTGGCCAATCCATGGGGTTCAGGTCTGGACTCTATGGTGGCCAATCCATGGGGATCAGGTCTGGACTCAGTGGTGGCCAATCCATGGGGATCAGGTCTGGACTCAGTGGTGGCCAATCCATGGGGATTCAGGTCTGGACTCTGTAGTGGCCAATCCATGGGGTTCAGGTCTGGACTCTGTGGTGGCCAATCCATGGGGATCAGGTCTGGACTCAGTGGTGGCCAATCCATGGGGATCAGGTCTGGACTCAGTGGTGGCCAATCCATGGGGATCAGGTCTGGACTCAGTGGTGGCCAATCCATGGGGTTCAGGTCTGGACTCAGTAGTGGCCAATCCATGGGGTTCAGGTCTGGACTCTGTGGTGGCCAATCCATGGGGTTCAGGTCTGGACTCTGTGGTGGCCAATCCATGGGGTTCAGGTCTGGACTCTGTGGTGGCCAATCCATGGGGTTCAGGTCTGGACTCTGTAGTGGCCAATCCATGGGGTTCAGGTCTGGACTCTATGGTGGTCAATCCATGGGGTTCAGGTCTGGACTCTGTGGTGGTCAATCCATGGGGTTCAGGTCTGGACTCCGTGGGGGTCAATCCATGGGGTTCAGGTCTGGACTCTGTGGGGGTCAATCCATGGGGATCAGGTCTGGACTCTGTGGTGGCCAATCCATGGGGTTCAGGTCTGGACTCTGTGGTGGCCAATCCATGGGGATCATGTCTGGACTCAGTGGTGGCCAATCCATGGGGTTCAGGTCTGGACTCTGTGGTGGCCAATCCATAGGGTTCAGGTCTGGACTCTATGGTGGCCAATCCATGGGGATCAGGTCTGGACTCTATGGTGGCCAATCCATGGGGTTCAGGTCTGGACTCCGTGGTGGCCAATCCATGGGGTTCAGGTCTGGACTCTATGGTGGCCAATCCATGGGGTTCAGGTCTGGACTCCGTGGTGGCCAATCCATAGGGATCAGGTCTGGACTCTGTGGTGGCCAATCCATGGGGTTCAGGTCTGGACTCTATGGTGGCCAATCCATGGTGTTCAGGTCTGGACTCTGTGGTGGCCAATCCATGGGGATCAGGTCTGGACTCTGTGGTGGCCAATCCATAGGGTTCAGGTCTGGACTCAGTGGTGGCCAATCCATGGGGTTCAGGTCTGGACTCTGTGGTGGCCAATCCATGGTGATCAGGTCTGGACTCTGTGGTGGCCAATCCATAGGGTTCAGGTCTGGACTCTATGGTGGCCAATCCATGGGGATCAGATCTGGACTTTATGGTGGCCAATCCATGGTGTTCAGGTCTGGACTCTGTGGTGGCCAATCCATGGGGTTCAGGTCTTGACTCTGTGGTGGCCAATCCATAGGGTTCAGGTCTGGACTCAGTGGTGGCCAATCCATGGGGTTCAGGTCTGGACTCTGTGGTGGCCAATCCATGTGTGAACATGATGCAAAAAATAAAAACAACTTTCACCATCTGAGCCCCATGAATCCTGGCGCTGTCATCTTGAAATATGGCTGTGCCATCTGGGAATATGGAGTAACCTGAACCAAGACCTTGACCTAGACCTGGACCTAGACCTGACGAATTGCAGCAACCCCAGATCATGGACTTCCCCCACAGACTTGTACAGTGGGCACTGGACATGATGGCTGCATCACTTCATCCTCTTCTTACCCTGATGCTCCATCACTCTGGAACTGGACTCATGAGACCACATGACCTTCTTCCATTGATCCAGAGTCCAGTCTTTATACTCTCTAGCAACCTGGAGCCTTTTCCTCCGGTTAGCTTCACAGATTTGTGGTTTTCTTGTGGCTACACAGCTGTTCAGTCTCCTTGAGTTCCCTTCACATCGTTCATGTGAAAATTAAACATAGCCCTGAGTTCTACTGTTGTTTTTCTTTGGTTTGATCTCACCTAACATTTAAGTGATCACCGCCCACACTCATTCAGAATATTTTCCAACCACATTTCTGCCTGGAAGACGATGGGTCCCCACTATCCATTCAGTTTTTAATAATGTGTTGGACAGTTCTGAGAGGTGGAGCTGAGCCCCCACCTCAATGCCCACTTTTATGCTCTCAGCACCCCCTTTGAGAAACGGTATTCAAGAGCTTGAATACTTGTTTTTGTTGTTTTTAGTTGTTTTACCAACCTCTGCCAAAGATCTATTTCACTTCCAGGTTTTATAGCAACAGTGTAGGAAAAATATTAGAGTGAATGCTCTGATCAGGACTGATGGATGGTCATATTTAACTCTGTAGGACATTATTCTTTTTTAATAGTCAACTCAGTGAACTACAGTGCAAAAGACTTGAAGGACTGACTGCTAACTTTGAACAGATGAGCCAGCAGCATTCACAGCCATTGACTCATTAGCCATGTTTGAACTAACAAGACTTCTTTCTTTCCACAGCTGCTCCCTCAGCGATGTACGTGGCTGTATGTTATGAACAATGTTCTGATGTCTGTATCAGGTAATGCATCTGTTGGAAAACAAAACAATGTTGTATGTGATCTGCTGCTATAAGCGAGTTTCCATTCGGCAGGGAAGTCGTCCCAGCTTTATTCCCACAGCCTACCGGCACTGTTTGATCAGAGAGGTCATCTGCACAAGAAGCATGGCAGTCTGTCGCTCAGCACCAACCGCTTCACCGAGAGGATCAACCCCAGGTACCACAGGCCACTAGAAGTTCAGGATCTAAGTCCTCATGGGTACCACGGGCGTCTAGAAGTTCAGGATCTAAGTCCTCATGGGTACCACAGGCCACTAGAAGTTCAGGATCTAAGTCCTCATGGGTACCACAGGCCACTAGAAGTTCAGGATCTAAGTCCTCATGGGTACCACAGGCCACTAGAAGTTCAGGATCTAAGTCCTCATGGGTACCACAGGCCACTAGAAGTTCAGGATCTAAGTCCTCATGGGTACCACAGGCCACTAGAAGTTCAGGATCTAAGTCCTCATGGGTACCACAGGCCACTAGAAGTTCAGGATCTAAGTCCTCATGGGTACCACAGGCCACTAGAGGTTCAGGATCTAAGTCCTCATGGGTACCACAGGCCACTAGAAGTTCAGGATCTAAGTCCTCATGGGTACCACAGGCCACTAGAAGTTCAGGATCTAAGTCCTCATGGGTACCACAGGCCACTAGAAGTTCAGGATTTAAGTCCTCATGGGTACCACAGGCCACTAGAAGTTCAGGATCTAAGTCCTCATGGGTACCGCAGGCCACTAGAAGTTCAGGATCTAAGTCCTCATGGGTACCACAGGCCACTAGAGGTTCAGGATCTAAGTCAGGAAGGGTACCACAGGCCACTAGAAGTTCAGGATCTAAGTCCTCATGGGTACCGCAGGCCACTAGAAGTTCAGGATCTAAGTCCTCATGGGTGCCACAGGCCACTAGAAGTTCAGGATCTAAGTCCTCATGGGTACCACGGGCCACTAGAAGTTCAGGCTCTAAAGCCCCGTTTCCACCAGCAGGTCTGGGCTGGGTTGGGTCGGATCAGTCCACGTTTTTTTGCGTCTCCACAGATAAAAACTGGGACGGGTACCCTTATATCCAACCCGACCCCGCCTACTTTTTTGGTACCCTTCGACAGGGGTGCTGATCTAATCAATCTGGACCAAAGAGGTGGAGCTATTACACAGCAATCTGTTAATTCGCTGAGAAACCAGTCACTTCCTGCGTGACCCGGTGTAAAAACAAAGCGGGGGTGACTCCTTTGCTTCTGTCACGTGTGGTGTGGCGTTTTGGTTAAAAGGCGTTGCACGGCGATGATGTCACGCAATCACGTAGCAGCGCTGTCCAGTTAATACTCCGCCTCCAGGTAAGGGTACAGTTTGCTGTGGGGACACAATGTGAAATCAACATATCTGTACCAAAACCCACCTAATCCAGCCTGGCCTGACCCGACCCAACCCAGACCCGGGGGTGGAAACGGGGCTTAAGTCCTCATGGGTACCACAGGCCACAGGCTCATTGATCACTGAATTATTGAACTGTTGCAGAAACACCTTTGTGTATACGACCCTTGAAGTGAGCAGAGAGAAGTCATTTTTAACCTTCACGTGACGATCTTCAGCAACTCTGACTGAACAAAGTATTTTCTCTCTCACAGAAAGTTCGCCATATCTGTGAAAATTCCAGACACTAAAGGCTGTAGGAGATGTAGCGTAGGTAAGTTTCACACGTGCACTGATGTACCTGTGCAACAACCTGCAACCCTTCCTTTGTTCAGTATATCACAGTGTGAAGGCACATCTCCAGCAGTAACTCCATGTTCTCTCGAACATTTCCAGTGTTCACGTGTGAAATAGTTTAGCTCTGTTTTCATGTCTTTCCCCCCAGCTAGAAACCCATACACGGACAGTACATTCCTATGTGGGGCAGTTCCATCTGGTCTGGTTCTACTGCTGTGGTACGAGCCCCTTCAGAAATTCATGCATCTTAAGGTTAGTGCCCATATTTTCCTCTTCCCTCCCATCTTTTAAAAACAGAGGAGAAGGAAAAAAAAACCCATCCAGAGGCATTGACCTGTTTCTGACATGAATGGCAGAAATTAAAGATAAAGAGGTGTCTGACAGTTCAATATTAATGGCTGATTGTGACATCAGAAAACACATCTTATTCCACGGCATCATGGTACTGAGACAACAACTTCAATGTTTTTTTAGGATGCATTCACACAAGGATAGTACGGGGACTTGGTTTTCGTGGGCGAGAATTGGTTCGTGTTCAAACTGCACCTAACTATACTGGACCAAACTGTCTGGTCAATGTCACATAGTTAAAACAACTATATATATTTGTAAAATCAAAAAATTTGCATTCCTTCAGTCCTGAAGCTATTTATTAATCTTAAAGGGACAAGAGGCAGGAATTGTGAAAGAACAAACAAGCATGTCCAGTTGTTTATTGCTAATGGCTGACGAAGCGTTAAAAACCAAAAAGAACGAGCCCACCCACGTCTGTCTCCATTGCCTTGAACAGGCTGTGCTGCATAATGTGCTGTGATTCGGTGGTCGAATTTCCCACGCAGTGCGTCGGATGTGACGTCAATTGACGCTGCATATGCGTCCCCGACGGTTGCAGCTAATTTAAACACTGCAAGGGATAGTTATGGATTCTTCTGCCGTCAGCAATCCAGAGTAATTGAAAGACACTGAAAAGTGGCACTACGTAGAAAAAGACTTAACCAGCGTAGTAAACGTTATAGCTTCAGTTTGCGCTTCCGGGCCGGCTTGGCTGGTGGCTGCAGTTATCCACAGCACCAGTCGCGACACTCGTGAGTCTCATTTCTTAATCTTGCCTTCAGTCCATTTAAGAATGAAAGTTTCTGATAAAAGCACTTCAATTTCTGATCAACCCTCTTGGGAATTCTTAAAGACTGCTATATTCAGGCTTGAAACTAACTGAATCATGTCTGTTTATTGATTATATCCCCTTCTAGCACATAGCCATCAAGCTGCCAGACTCTCTGCCCATATTTGAGCTGCTGGTGCTGGTTTCAGATGAGTTTCCCCAGCTCTGTGTCGGGGTGAGACAGTGTGTTAGTGGGAAATCTGCAACCAACCAGCAGCTAAAGTTTGATATAATAGAGCTGAACGGCACACCTATTTCAGTTCCAGGTATGATGAACATCTGTTTCTAAGTTCAGGTTTATGAGACTGCGTCTGGAGCTCAATCTAAACTCTGTATCTGCAGATAACGGAGGACTTAGAGCTGTACAGGTAACCCAACTGGACGGGGACACTGTTCTCATTGCAGTTGAAAGTAAGTCCTTTTTTTTTAAAGACCAATCACCCTGAATCCTGCAGGTGTCTTTAATGCTGGTTCTTAACAATCTCGATGCTGACTGAACAGAAACTGTTAAGATCGTGAACCTGCGAGGACTTCCATCCAAAGAGCTGGCTGCTGAGTTGGTCTTTGACTTCCCGATTGAAACACTAGGTATGAGCACTGATTTGGAAAATACACTGAAGTTGTTTACCGGACAGTTTTGTGATATGACGTGTCCAAACAGTCTGTTTACAGGATAGTGTGCTGGCTTTCTGGAAGCATGGGCTCAAAGGGAAGAGCTTCCATATGGATGAGGTTCGTCTGCAATGGCTGGCTGGGATTAGCTTACAGTGTGTCATGTTTTCTTCGTGTTATAGAATAAAGGTGAATGCTCTGTCCCTATGCAGGTAACGCAGGAAATTACAGATGAGAGTCGAGTGTTCAGAGTTTTGGGAACAAACAGGTACGTAAACACTCGTCTGACTGAAGCAACGTTTCCACCAATGGGTCTGGTTCAGGAAGGAAGGGTTCGGTATAGGAGTTTGTTATGAGAAGGTTTGGTAAAGGAAGGTTTAATGTGGGAAAGTTTGGTTGGGGAAGGTCTGGTACGGGAAGGTTTGTTAGGGGAAGGTCTGCTATGAGAAGGTTTGGTTGGGGAAGGTCTGGTCGGGGAAGGTTTGGTTGGGAAAGTCTGGTAGAGGAAGGTTTGGTTGGGAAAGTCTGGTCCAGGAAGGTCTGGTACAGGAAGGTTTGTTA
>JALJCO010011890.1:0-290826 GCA_023101725.1 Atherinomorus stipes
CCTGCATGGCAGAGTTCCAAGACCAAAACCACTGCTGAGCAAAAACAACATAAAGGCTCGTCTCAGTTTCGCCAGAAAGCATCTTGATGATCCCCAAAACTTCTGGAAAAATACTCTGTGGACTGACGAGACCAAAGTCAAACTTTTTGGAAGGTGTAGGTCCCATTACATCTGCCGTAAAAGTAACATGGCATTTCAGAAAAGGAACATCATATCAAAAGTAAAATATGGTGGTGGTAGTGTGATGGTCTGGGGCTGTTTTGCTGCTTCAGGACCTGGAAGACTTGCTGTGGTAAATGGAACCATGAATTCTGCTGTCTACCAAAAAAATCCTGGAGGAGAATGTCCGTCCATCTGTTCATGACCTCAAGCTGAAGCACACTTGGGTTCTGCAGCAGGACAATGATCCAAAACACACCAGCAAGTCCACCTCTGAATGCCTTAAGAAAAACAAAATGAAGACATTTGAGTGGCCTAGTCAAAGTCCCCACCTGAATCCCATTGAGATGCTGTGGCATGACCTTAAAAAGACGGTTCATGCTGGAAAACCCTCCAATGTGGCTAAATTACAACAATTCTGCAAAGATGAGTGGGCCAAAATTCCTCCACAGCGCTGTAGAAGACTCACTGCCAGTTATCACAAACCCCTGATTGCAGTCGGTGCTGCTAAGGGTGGCCCAACCAGTTATTAGGTTTAGGGGGCAATCACTTTTGTACACAGGGCCATGTGGGTTTGGACCCCCCCCCCCCAAAAAAAAAAATCTTCATTTAAAAAATGCTTTTTGTGTTTACTTGTGTTATCTTTGTCTAATATTTAAATATGTTTGATGATTTGAAACATTTAAGTGTGACAAACATGCAAAAAAGTAAGAAATCAGGAAGGCAGCAAACACTCTTCACACAACTGTATTAACTGGAAAGTAATGAAAACTTTAAACAGTGTAAAGCACTTGTGTGTCCTGATTCCATTCTGTGAGCTTGATTGTCATGATAGTTTTTTTTCTTCTCTTCATCAGTTCAGAGTATGCAGTAAAAAGTTGAACAACCACATTTCTTTAAACAGATTTACGTATATCTAATCAGAGGTTTCTAATGTGGCCATAAGGATGGATATCCATTTATGTGGTCCAGTCAAGTGACGGGTCTCCTTATCAAGTCATGAAGACAGTAATGCAGTTACTGAAAGAACAACCAACACTGAGTACCTGCTGCTGTCCAGCTCAGTTAACAACATTAACACATTATGATGGTGGAGAGGACACTGAATAGGGACAGAGCTTCACAGAGGAATGAAAGCATCAATCGCTTTGTTTCCCATAACAATTTGCGTTCTTGTGGCAAAGCCCTTTTACCAGTCATAAGCAAGGTTTCCATCAACATTTTTTTATGTACTATGAATTTGTCAAAGAAAATGTTGATGGAAATGGCAAAAAAAAATAAATAAATAAATAAAAGATTTCCTGAATGTAGCAAAATGGTTTCTATGCTCTTTTAGGGTGGATTTTTAGGTTGTTGATGCACATCAGGTCAAATGCAAACACATAATGAGACCTGGTGCTGCACATGTTGAGACTGATCATGTGAAGATGTTCTGGTTTCAACAGGATAAGCATCTTGATGACAATTCTTACAGGAGCCATGCATTGCTGGGATTGGACAAGTGTGTCCTTATGAGATTGTGGTGAATATCAGAAGTTTGCTGCAACTGCTGAGTTATGTGCATCTAAATGAATTTAAATGCATGGATAAAATAACTGACATAAAGGATAAACATGACATGCCAAGGCAAAAATAACATCTGCATTTCACTGGTTTTCTCCGTGTGTTTGAAATTTCAAGTTGCATGTGAAGTCTTCATCTATGTAACCCTGGTGTGAGCCTGATGATGGCCTTGGGAGGATGTAGACATCCATCTGCTGCCTCTGTGACACATGCCGTTTCTTCTAACATACTGCACCAGCAAACAACTTAAGCACTGTGGAAAACCCTCACCTGCTTTTCCATCTGTGTTGCACATAGCCAAGTTGGAGGTGCGGCTGTGACTAATTAAATAATACCTGTCATCATTGGGCAGAATATGCTTTGTTTTGTTTTCAGCGAGGATGGTATATGGACAAGGCCAGCAGTTACTGTTTGTCTATTTACTTGAAATTTTTCACTTACCAAGAACACACAACAGTGTGCACCCTCCTGGGGATAGATTGTGCAGTTAACTTTGTGATTGGCACTTGAATTGCCTGTGGGCACACTGACCTTGTGTGCGCCCTTACCCACAGCATAGAGCAGGGAAATGCAGGCAACCATGCTTGTCACACAGCAAGATGTTTCATATCAGTGTGAGTTGGTTCTTTGGAAAGGGAAGGAAATGTTCCTCAGAGCATTTCCTATTTGCTTGCTGGTGTCCTCACTACTGACCTGAGCATCAGGAAGGTGTTAAATGTATCTGCGTTGAAAGATAAGGACAACATTACAATACATTCTCGGCCTTCCCTCGTAGGAACGGGTGGATGGACTTCTACCATGCACGCTCATGCATGCTCTTCAAGTCTATTTAGAATCGCCAGTTAAACTTAGGGCACATTCAGAAAGCATAGTCTACGAGTCTTGGCCCGTTTGGGGACTCGGTTCAGTTGGGGGACGGGGTGGTCTTCCGGACCGAGATCGCGTTCACGTGTTGCACTTTTGTCAAACGAGCCAAGAATGAGAATCTCAGGTGGTGCTGCTCTCGGATTCACCGTAGGTGAGAACAAGACGCTCGTGCAAAAAGGTTCTCACAACTTCTGTCCCCTCCACAAAGCGACATTATTTTTGTACGAGGAGCCGGATATGCTTTCATCAGATCAAATATCGATTAAAGCTTTTACTTTCTCATAACTCCACGTCTGACCACGAGCCATCTTTATAAGTACTGCAGTCCCTCACATGTGTTTGTTGTAGCGTTTACCCGTGTTGTCCAACGTTTGACCCACAATGTCATGCAATTTGTTGTCCACTTCCTGTCTTTGGTTCACTTGAATCGGACCGAAACCTGTGTTTGCAGGCGGACCGAGTCCGGTTGTTTGATCAGAGTCAGTTTGCACATTCACAACTCCCCTAAACAAAGTGGACTTTCCAAGCAAACAGACTCTGATTCGAATCAAAAAAGCTTTGTGAATGCACCCTAACCTGCATGTTTTGGGACTGTGGAGGAAGTTGGAAAGAACTCATACATGCATAAGGAAAACATGCTGATTTCACATGAAAAGGGCCAAACTTTTACCGCAGATTAATACCAGAAACCTACTGTACGTTTTCTGTGTCATCTGTGGCGCGGGCAAAATAACATCTCCTCACGTGTATATATATCTGTCACACATTCCAGTGCGTGTGTTAATTATGTAGTGTGGTTTGTGCAAGTTTTACCTGCCCATGCACATTTGTATGATATTAAATGGTGTTGGCCATTCCAATGAAGCGCGAAGGGTCTTAAGGATTCATCCTCTGCAACTTGCCAGCAGCTTCCTCAGCCTGGAAACACAGTCTGGGAACACTACGTGGATCTGTCGGGTGTCAGGTGACATCCTTTATAAGAACAATAACACTAGACACCGCTAATCATTACAGGTGCAACATGTCGGATACACAGTTTATAGGGGATTATCACGCTTCCGTGTTCCGGCTTCCGGAACTTGAAACCCCTAGCCGGTTCTCTTCCGGTCCAGTTCAATGTCCCTGCTCTGTTCCACTTAAATAAACACCAACCCTACTTAAATTTTCATGGATTCCCGACTGAAGTAATACTAAGGAAAAAGTGGATCAAAGCGATTCGCCAAAGTGAAGGGCCCAACTTTATAATAAAACAACGTAGCACGTTTGTTTGTAGCCGGCACTTCAATGATGCAGACTACACAGCTAGCATTAGAAGGCTAGCGTTGGCTGACGTGCCTAACTTTGTGCGCCTTAAAACACACAAGCATCTGAAAATCATTTCATAGAGGAAATGTCTGAACATTAATTCTCAGAGCACACCCAACTTCTGAGCAGCTGGGAAACATTTCTAGCTGACATCTACTGGAACATCACCTTAGCTTAGCAGCATGACAGCTAGCTAGCTGTTCCAAACAGATGTAGCCTACTATTTGGGGGGAAATGTAGAGTTTTGGTGCTAAAGTTTACTCAGAAATAAAGTATCTCCGTGAAGTCATCCAGACATTCCCTGATTAACACAAGACTTACCCCATGAGGTAAATATGCTGCTAAAAACCACCGCTGTCTCTCACAGCTAAACATGGCTCTCTCCTAGCTGTCAGTCAGACTGAACTTCTTGAGTGTCCAATCAGGAGAAGGTAGGAGCAGCCCCCTTTTCCTGCCCCACTTGTCAAAACTAAGTTTCTCCATGCACGCAGAAAATAACTTCAAGTGCTAGGACCACCTGTGAGAGCGCAGCTGTCCCCAAGCGAGAGCATGTGACAGAAATTCATGTACACAGGAATGACCTCACACGTGCATGGAATGGATCATCCAAATGCGTGTAGGCAGGTAAAACCTGAACGCGCCATACTACATAATTTACGCGTGCTAATAAATCTGGAATGTGTGAGAGAGATATGCGATGTGCTCGCGCCACATAGGCTATAAATAAAACGTTATACTAACCACCCTCATTTTTTGTGACCTTTACACATTATTTTTTTTTCTTTTTTTTTTGTTACACATTTACACATTATTTCAACATAAGCTTTTCACTAGGGATGGGAATCGTTAAGAATTTAGCAATTCCGATTCCATTATCGATTTCACGTTTCGATTCAGTTCCTTATCGATTCTCTTATCGATTCTCATTGAATGATTAAATACAGTATGAACATCTTTGGTTGCAGTTATTCTTTCCATTTAAAACATGCATCAACCTTTTGCCTTCAACTTAAAGCTGACTTCAGTTAAAAAATAACTCATAAATACAACTGCAGTGATCAACTTTTGTACAGTAACAGTTTCTGTGCAGAAAAAATAGCATGTTTACCTTTTGATGAAGGATACAAGATCTTTTAGAACTTAAAGGGAACGGATTAAATAAGTTAGACTTATTTTTACTCCTTTTGAACATGTTGAATTTAAATTATTATTATGTGTGTGTAGATATGTATGTATATGTTTGTGTGTGTGTTTCGTTTCATTTGTCAGATATTTTGTTATAATTTACAGAACAGTACACAGCAGTAAACAGGAGTACAAAGTAGTACAAAGCAGTACACACCTGACACAGATGCTGCTGCTTTCCTTTTCAACATGTTCAAAATAAACGAAAGACTAAAGGTTAATATGACATCATAATACTTTATGAATAATCTCGAACATTATTACAGTCAATGGGAGTTTTACGTTACCTGCGACTTTGCAGATGCAAGACATGCTGAGGCCCCCCCACCGAACGCCACCACGGTTGCTAAGCAACGTACGGAATGCTTTATATTCCGACAAACTAACTGCTGTGTGGCCCCAAATGTTGGAGGTATTTCCTCCCTCTCATTTGATCAACGTGTAACATGTTGGAGACGCGTACGTGGCGTCACCGTGCAAATGCGTCTGACATTTACAGAATCGATAAGAGGAATCGTTAAGCAGGCAGATAAACGATTCCATGGAATCAGATGACAGAGAACCGGTTCTTTACAAGATCCGGTTCTCGATTCCCATCCCTACTTATCACAATTTGGAAAGGCAAATACTGACATGTAGTGATTCCCAAGCATCTAAAATTAAATCACTCTTTAGTTTTAAAGCCTTCACTTGCATGTACAAAAAAAATTTCAGGGGGCTTCAGACAAAGACTTGTTTATGTTCATCAGGCTTGAAAAGATTAATAACCGATTATGATTAGGCTGTTTACAAAAGGAGGAAATTCAAGACCAATTTCATCTGCTGAAGTGGTTCAACAACACAAATGGACACAACAAACTTTAACAAGTAACTCTTTCACACTGCTGAATGTTAAAGAACCCACCATCAGGAGAACCATTGACATTATTGGGGTGGACATCAAAGCTTCAAGAAGAAAACTCAAAATGTGCTGAAAAACAAAACAAAAAGAAAAAACAATGAGCACTGCTGACTACCAGCAGTTTGCCGAGGACCATTTGGACTAGCCAGAAGTATGATAAGAGAAAGCTAAAGACTACATTTCAGTAGGAACCTCATCCACCTTGCGGGTGGTGACATGATAACTTACCATCTGTGTACTCAAAGCAGACAAGTTTTTCTACTAAAGAACCTTAATTCATTAAAAACAAATGGATGAATATCCCTCCATGCTGATGTGCCGAAATGATCAGCAGTTACAAGAGATGTTCTGTGCACAAGTGGGTCACATCACATATGAACTGTGTGTTCATTTCTCTCTTACAGTAATGTAATCACAAACCATTTTCCACAATAGAAAATTGGCCAAGAATACAGTAATTCATTTGTTTGTTTTGTTAAAGGAGTGATGACATAGCAGTAAAAACTAGTTTATGTTGTTGGCATTACTGTATATGTAAATACTCCAAAGAGAAAAACTGCATTTTTTACAGCCGAGTATTGTTTTGAAACGCCAGATCTCACTTCCTCAGTAATACAGTTGGGTCCGGTGATGATATGGAGCTTTACCCGGAGACCACGTTGACTTCATTTTGATTGGCTACACCTTATTTGGCTATGACCTTATTTGGAGAATCTAGGTCAAGCTGCGGTTGGACTTTGCTAAAGGCTAACTGTTAGCAACATGGGCACTTCAGACAGTGAGCTACGTTTATCAGACAAGACAGCATTTAGAAAATAAATAAACTTACAGGTAATGACAAGGTTGTGGCCCCCTCCCTCAGTGTTGCTGCAGAAGTTTTCTTTTAAATCCATTTGTTTGAAAACCCAGACCTGACTGCACAGAAGTTACTACGAGCTCCATACACGCAGCTGAATCAGACAGGGAGGGGAGGGGGGAGCGGACGGTGCATAGACCGTTAGGAGAGAGGGGGGGGCTGTTTACTTGATAGTGTGCTCTTATTGGAGCAATTAAATTACGTAGAATGATAGAACTACGTAGAATGATAGCCTGCTGTCTGATTCAACTGTTTCTGAGCAGAGAGACAAAGCTGACAGACCATAAACAGGAACTTTGATTCTCACTCTGGACATTCACATGGCTTCATCAGTGCACAACAGATCATATTATACACCCAAAACCCCAGAAAAGTGAAGTCTGATGTCATGGCACCTTTAAATTGGTTTCTGTCTATTTACTTTTAGGACATGATTAAATTCCTTATGAAATGGTTCCACTTGACCGACATGTTCATGGTTCATATTCAGTGTATGATGAAAATGTGTGTGATAATCCTAAGGAAGTATGCATCCGCTTCAGTTAGGCTGGTTTGGATTATCTTCAGGGTCGTGGTTCAGGTGTTGGACAGAAGAGGTTGCTGTAATTTTCTTGGATTAAAAGGATAAAAGAAAATTAAGTTACATTAGTACACAAATCTTCAAATCATCTTTTTCTAACCTCTTTGAAATATGACCAAAAAAAAAAAAAAAAAAGAATTGAACTCAACTGAAGTGTGAATCACTGGCTATCTTATCGTCCATTTGGGTCAGCAATTCTTTCATTTGTACATCTCATTTGATATAATATTTTCCATATTGTTGACCATTTATTCATGTTCCATGCAGCTACTATATAAGACAAAACTTATTTCAAAGCGTGGTCTGAACAGACAATTTAGAGCATATATTTCTGTGTGCCTTGTTTATAGTTTAAGTATTTTAGATCCAACTAGAACATGCTCTTTCAAAAGGTTCATTTAGTCTCTAATACAAGGAAATTACCCCAGTTCCTTCTGAAAATTGAGAATACACAAAGGAGTGGAAAGTTGAAGGAGGCCAGACAAATCAGTGTTTGCTGAACGATGTTGTGCATGGCTTTGGAAGTAAAATCTTTTTTTTCTATATCACAAATATACAATTATACTGTTATGCTGCAAATTGCAAACATGTTCAACTGCTCACATCTTTTCAATAATACACATGTACTGTAAAACTGATTTTCATTTCTCATAAATTGGGAGGTTGCATTATGTGGGGTATTTTTTTTCTCAGTTTTCGTTTAAGTGATTTGAGTTGTGATTTTTGTCCCAGATTATAGCAGTTTAAACTTTGATATAGGCACAAAGGTGTAGTTATTTGACATTGAAATGAGGAAATACAGAGTGAGATAATTAGTTCAGGTTTGTGGCAGAAGTCGAGAACCCCTCCTGTGGACTTTGGGAGCTCCCAGATGGACAGTCGTGAGAATACTTGGCAAAATACCAATGAACACACCACCTTAAATCACTGAACTATATGTGCCAACTTTTATGCACATATATAACTGCTGTGAAATTCAGCTCTCAAATATTTATAAAGAACAGTGAGCCATAAAATGTACTCATGATGCATTGTGCAGTGATTCATGTTTTATAAAACGACTGCAGGAAGATAGTATGAATAAAATGATGTCTCTTAAACAGCCATTACATTTCAGAATAACAATGTGGAACAAACATGTTTGATATGGATCTGGTGCACTAGAATGTAGTTTTCTCCATTACAGGACTAATCCCATATGAGCATGCACTCCAGGAGTAGAACAGTCCTAATCAGATAGGAACAGATGTGAAGTTGTTCAAATTTGGCACATCCTTTTTTTCTTATCTGCAGAGGTTGCACTTTTCTCAATCAGTTTGCTGCATTCTTTGAGTTCTTCAGTAAAAAAGGAAATGGTTAACAGATTTCATGTCTGTGAATTGGTGATAATGTGGCTGTAGTTGTGAGAGTGCATGATTGCCAATCCTCAGTTTAGCCTAATGACCACTTGTCCATTATGTGACCTGCTAATGTGTCCATAATATATGTTTGTACTTAAATTAAAAATTTCGATTTAAATAATGTTGTATGTTTTACATGGTCAGGAATATTCCAAGGATAACTTGAAAATTTTTTTTAATAAAGACACTGTCAGGTAAACATGTTCTGATCACCTTAATAATGTAACACCTTAATAATGTAACTAATGTAACTGATAGATAAAACATACTGTACCTGTCTGTCCCACACACATACTTTCCTGTGTTTCAGTGTTTTGCTGCCACTTGGAGGTAATCAAAAGAAATATATAGAGCAGTTTTATCTGTGGGCAGCTCTCTTTTCTATTGGTGCTGTTGCTGGAGCTTTAGTTTGGCATTGCATGGGAAAATACAGCTTAAAATCTGCTTTGTTTTGGAGTGAAACTAATTTTCTATAATGAAGATTGTGCAGTGCAGCTGTTTCTGGTGCTTTTCAAATTGATCTATTTGCTGTTTATACTGTCTGGCACTTCAAACTGTTGGTTAAGAAATCTGTTGTTGTTAGCCAGAGTTGGGCCCTCCTCGCTCATGCTAACTTTTAGCCAATCAGTATTCAACCAGTGTATAGCCACAGCTTTGAGTTGTTTCTGTGTTGGAGGTATGTCTGCACATTTGTCTCTCTGTGGAGACAGAGAGTATCAGAAGTCTCCATGAAGGCATAAAATGGCTATATCACATGTCCCACCAGAGTTTTTGTTGTATGTTGACAAAATTACAAAAACTTGACTCATTCCCAACCTCCCGGTCTATGCAAAGCAGGATGGTTAAAGACTTTCAGGGCAAAGCAGAAAAATATGATAAATAAATTAAATAAAGATTAATTTCCCCTGTTTATTACAGTAATAAAGTATCTTTGATTTGATTTGAAACCACAGTAATGGTCTATGTTTGTATGGGCCTGAAGGATTAAAGAAAAAAAAAATTCTGACAAATATTGCAACTGGTTTGTGATTTAACCTTTTTTATACCATGGTCTGGGTAAATGTTCGATTCTGATTGGCTGCAGGGTGTCTGTTAAAAAGTGATATAGGACACCTAGAAAAGAAATTGTGAACAAAGAGCCCTATTGTTGTAAATCAATGCGCTGACTGAAAGTGCTGGTGACACGATTATCATTTCATGTAATGCTACTATACAATATTACAGCAACACTAAATGAGTGGCTCAGTGGAATTGTAAGTCAAACAGACTTGTTTTCACAGAAATATCTTAAGTTTTCTGAGTTTGAAAGGAGCTCTGCAACAGCGACTAAGAAAAACACGCCGCCATATTGAGACGTCAGCGAAAGAACTCGGTCGGCTTTTTTTTTTTTTTTTTTACTCAGTCGGCTAACAACAAGCGGTGGACGGTAACGATGATGGTCCCTGCCTGGAATTGATTTGTTTGGCGGAATCATCAGACAGTTCAGAAGAGTTAGGTGATGTTGAGGAATATAGAGGCATCACACCCTATAGATTTGAGCCTTACCAAACGGACTTCATGCCGAGTGAGCAAGACTGAAAGCGGGAGTGCCGGAGAAGATGACATGGTCATTGCAGCAGCAGAGGGAAACACACGGCAGGGGAACACCGATTGGTATGTCTTTGTTATACATTACGATTAGCATTTTTTGTTGTTAGTGATTTGTTTATATAGTAATTTGTTAATAAATGTAACTATTTAAAAAACTGATTTTTAACCTCTCCACACCCACCTGGACACCAGCGCCCATTTAGCTGTGTTTTCAATTAACAACAGCAAGCCACTATATGGACATATACATGGTTATAAAGCTTAGATAAATACATAAGTAAATATATAAATAAAAAGAAGCAACTGCATCTCCCTACCTTTGAAGTGGATCCAGAAGCCATTTTATAAGTCCAATCTTCAATTGTTTACATTGTTCACAGTCCTTCTGTCCGTAAGTTCGTAAGGGTTCACCAATTTAAAGTAATCAAAAATATTTTTGATGAAAACGATTCCGTAGTGTGAAAATAGCCGACACACAGAGAAAAAAATATCATTTTTCACCGTCCAAAAAGTCCGCTCGTCACAGCTACACGGTTTGTTTAGTAACATCTTGCTACGACCCCTAACGTAGCTGTTGGGGTGTGCTTGTTTTCCCTCACTCTCCTTCCTGCAAAACAAGTGTCCACATCCGTTTTAGTCTAAATTCAACCCTCAGACACTCCTTGTCTTAAAACAAGCGCTCTCAGCTTGGAATCCCATTCGACAGCACACAGCGCTGACAGCACAGCTAAAAAGTCCCGTAGCTGGAAACTTGAATAAACTTACGCCATTCTTATGAGTGTTTGGACAAAAACCTGCAACACAACGCGACGGCATATCTGTAACCTTTAGCCAGTAAAGCTAAAACAAAAAGGAGAAACTGTTAGCAAAACCGCTAGCTCTCCAGTCAACAAGCCGGGTGGGCAGTCTTTCGCTGATGTCACATCCGGTTTTGTACTCCTGTGGTGAACAGCGCCACAGTCTGGTCAGAAAAGCAGCGATGTTTTCTAATAACTCATTTATGCAGCTGCGGTTGTTTATGTTACATAGATCATCATGAAGGACGTTTTGGTCTATAAAACATGGCAAAAAATGTTCAAAATCATGTCACTAGCACTTTAAACACTAGTTTGTAACCATGGCAAGAGAACTTACCAATTTAACAGTAAAAACAACTTTAACATATTAATAATTGGCTTAACATTTATTTCTTTCGTAAGTGACCATGGTATAAGCGGGACAATGCCCTCCGAGGTTGTTCGTTATCATAAATTGATGGACTTCTTGGAGGCAACCATCCGACGCGAATCAAGCCTCCATGTCATCCATTAATTTCTGATAATGGACACCTCGTCGGGCATTATTCCTTACAAATTCCAGCTTCCATTCATTCATGCAGAATTCTATTTTTTACGTGAGATAAAAGATTACCACATGAAACAACATCAAAATATGAACCGCTTTGGCAAGGACGCAAACGTGAGATAAATGCTTGACTTTCCAACTGGAAGATGCAACCTGTGGCCAAAACACTGAAACATGAAGGTTACATTTCTTTTAGGACATGTTTATTTGTTGTTGTGGTAAAAACTAAACAGTCTGACGTTATTCATCATCTTTACACCTCAGCACATCATACCTCCCTGTATGCTTTCTGTGTCATACACAGCAGCGTTACAACCCAATGTGCACATTCACAGACATGCAGGTGAGCTCACTGCAAACAGCAGCCAGAGGATATGTGTTGGACAAAATGTTGTTTCCGCCACCTCAAAGCTGACAAAAATATGCGCATTTAGACTTTCCCAGGAAGTGGTGATGAAAACACTTGTGTTATGCTGAGAACTTCATATCCTTCACGGAGACGAACCTGAACAAGCTGAATCTACCACCATTATATTCATTTCTGAGCCATATTACAACTTAAATGGATCCAATATTATTTGTAGCTACTAACATGTTACCTGAGATCTTAACTTTAAGAATATTTAAAGCAGGAGTGCCCAGGTCCAGTCCTAGATAGCCACTATCCTGCAACTTTTAGATGCATCCCTTGTCCAGCACACCTAAATCAAATAAATGGCTCATTACCAGGCCTCTGCGGAGCTGAATGACGTGCTCATGAGGAAGTTCAGGTGTTTGGAGAAGTGATGCATCTAAACATTACAGGACAGTAGACTGGACTTGGCCATCCCTGAATTACATTGACTCATCTCAGCAAAATGGTCTTTATTCACCTTATCAGGACATGTCAGAAATTGGATTCTTATCTGTCTTCTGTTTTTTTTTGTTTGTTTGTTTGTTTTGTTTTTTTGACACAGCAGTCAATTAATTCAGTCAATTATGAAAAACTAGTCTGCAGTGGGGTTTGAAAATGTGACATGACAGCTGAGTGTATCTGATGATACTTGCATGATATTTAAATGACTTTCACACAAAAAAGACATTTATAAAACTGTGAATGCAGTTTTGAAACATTTGCATGTTGTGTAACATGAAAATGAATCAAGTTCCACTGTGATTTGCTAATTGCAACATTTTAAACTGCGATTTTAATCTAAAACTGATTAATGGTTCAGTCTTAGAATGAATTCAACAAAGAATACAAAGCTGAACAGCTGAACTTGATTTTCTCAGTGAGGTGCTCCCCAACAAACGCCTATTCAGCATCCATCCTACTTGCACTCTTCAGCCACTAACAAGGCAAGGCAAGTTTTTATTTTGTTTTCGTTTTATTTTTTCTAACTTGTCCTGTCCAGCATCATAGCAAGCAGAATGATGATCTGGCTGCTTTATTGTGTTGGACAGATTTGCTTTACCAAGGGGAGCTTTATGAACACAAGGCTCCCCTATCCTGTGTTTATTCATTTTATTTCTTTAATGAAGCATTTGTTTATAACAGCATTTTACATCATATTGCTGGGCTTGACAAGAGAAAAATAAAAAGTTAAAAGAAGCAATGATAGAAAGTGGAATAGAGAGAAACGGGTGGAGGGGTGGATGGCAGGAGGGATATACAGTGGATGGACTTTTTACGGTCAAACATCATGTTGTTAAACAAAATTGTTGTTGCTAAATAGTGAATGAATTAGACTACTTTGCCACCAAACCCTTTTTATCATTGTTGTTTTTGTTGTTTCATAGAAGGAAACAGCTGTTCAGATGTTTGAGAAGTCACTAAAGTAAGAAATATTGTCATCAAAGTCACTTTTCGGCACAAAGTGCCATGTTGCAAGAAAGTTTTTAGTTCTTTAGTCAAAAGAAGGCATTTTGCTTCAACTATCCTATGTTCTACTGCAGATTACTAAAGAAAAATCTAGAGACAATTTTATTGTCAAATTAAATTAGGGAGTCTACACTTCTTTTGGGGGGGGTGTAGCTCAGGGGGGAGGGGAGGCGTCTTTCAACCGGGGGGGGGGGGGGATCAATCCCCCCCTCCCACAACACAAGGGGGGGTGGGTTGGGGGAAAAACCAAACCCCAATTCCCCTCGGGTGTGTTGGGGGTGGGAGGGGGGGGGGGGGGGGGGAAGGGGAGTAGGGGGGGGGGGGGGGAGGAAGGAAGGAAGAGAAGACCTTCCTTCCTTCTTTTGGCAGTTTCCATATTTCTGTAGTCCTAGATGTCAATATTCTGTGAATCCTGAAAATGAGCCAAAATTCTCCAAAGTGTTGGCAGCCTGGGATTCTCTGCTATAACAATGGATGGCAGCCAATGAGTTAAAGGTATGATTTAAAATCAAAAATAAAACTGAAAAACTGAACTTAAGGTCTTGAAAGAGGGTGCTTGAACTTTTTTCTTTATTATTGAAAACTATTTAAATGCAGCAGAGAACAGGTGTGTGTTTAACCTGGATATGAATAAACTGTGTGTTTCAGATTATATGAAGCTTCTGTTGCAGACATGTGAAGCATAGCCAAATGCAGCTTCTTCAAGTCTGGTTCTGACTCTGGGAACTTTCAGTCCAGTGTTGACTCTTGTCCTATGTCTTGCTCTGTGCTGAATTTTTTTCCTTTTCCGCTGTTCCTCATTGATGGACCACCGATGGTGCACATTCATTAAGTTGCTAGTGTGCGAAGCAACATCATGAATTGTGACTTTACAGCCTCATGATGCTGCTGGACAATGACAGCTTTAGGAACTTAAATAATAAATGTCACTGAGCCATCAAAACAAGTCAAAAATCCATCATTTCAAGGTCAAAAACATACAGTATTAGTTTAAAGGCAGAGATACATCAGACAGACTGCCGACTGTCGTGGTCGTCGCCAGAAAATGGGGTCGGGCTGATCAATCGGCTTCAGTCTCACCAACAAGGTGAGAAAAGTATCCAAGAACACATCGAGCCGACTCCAGACCCAGGTGTACCTTCTGCACATGCGCAAAATACAGTATAATGTCGCCACGACAGCAGGCGAAGCTGATTTATATGTGGCCCCAAAAACCAGAGGTGACGGACCATTTCTCAAGACGAAAACACATAAAAGCTGCAGCAGTTGTTGTTAGCAGAGAGCGAGGACTGCTAGCTAAGGTCCCAACACGATGCCAAACGACATGTGAGAGTTTGCATTATGTCCGCTCTTCATCTGGTTTGTTTACTTTCATTTTGGGTCTTCTCGTTTGCTGATTCACTTCCTTCAGTCTGATTGGTCAGCCCATCGCCGACTATACGACTGGCCGACGCCGATTATACATGTTCAGTCGGCTGAAAAGAACGACTACGGTGTTGGCAATGGCTGCAAACGGCCACCGACACAGAACACACCAAACTGACTCACAACCCCGACTTCAGAAGACCCCACAACGACACCAGACGGCCAAAATTCGGCCCAGTGTGTCTCTGCCGTTAGGGGTGAAATCATCATAGCATAAGCTTTATGAGGACTTATGGGTCATACACATATGAGCCACTTATTGGACTCTCCTCTGTGACATGTTAAAAGAAATATGCAAAATAAACGCCATTATCAAAATATTGCTTCATTTAGAATTAGGTCAGTAGTCCCCGTAGACATTTCTCTCTTTATAGTCTGCTCATTTGGAGAAAATGTAGCAAATGTTAAGACTAAAAAGTGTCTTTAGCTCCAACTAGTGTGTTACCTCCCTCCTGATAGGTGAAGGCACTCTCCAGAGTAATCAGCAGTTTGGAAAAGCACTGTTTTTAGATGAACCTTACTAGCACTGTGACAATCCCATTAAGAAAACACAGTGCACTGTTAGTGTGATGCAAATTGGCTACAAGTAGTCTGGCTGCTCTCCAGGCATGACTCAAGGTGACGGCAGCAACACAAAAGCACAAACTTACTGTCCAGATCAATACAAGCATAGTAAAGGCGCAGGGCACAAAGCCATGTGTAATGTGATTCTCTGTAACGAAACGTGGCAAAGAGAAAAGCAACAAAACGGGACGTGAAGCCACACTTACAGTAGGATGTCTGCTGCTCAGTCAGGAGCAAAAGAGGCATATCACATTCAAGTCTGTTCCCAGCCCTTAGCCAGACACGAGGTCCCCAGCAGACATAATCACTTCTCAGATATGTCAGGAGAGAAAGGCTCAGTGGGCAACAGCAATACACTGAAACACACACTGAGTCACATACAACCTCACTCTGGTTTTCAGGGCACTTCAGAGCAGAGATAGAAAGCACAGATACACTCTTATGCAGCGTGTAAAAAGGCAAGGATGAGTGAATCGACAAATTGTACTTTAAATTACATGCAGTTTTCTGGTTTTGATGCCCCACCTTTGGTGTGTGGCAGTCAGTGAGTCTGCAGAGGAAAAAAAAACGTCCAGATGCCACAAAAGAGAGAGAGTGCAGGGCAAAGAACGTTATCACAGGTCAATGCTTGCATCATGGCAAGAATTATGGTTCATATCTGCGGAGCTACGCTCCTGTTCTCCTTTGTATTCAGTTCATGATCTCTTTCTTTTATCTTTTAATGCAACCATTCGTCTCATTGTCTAACAGTGTGGCAGAAAAAAAATAAGGCAGCATCCCATTTCCTCACAAGGCTAAATAAATCATAGATTCTACTCCAAATCTTTCAGTGTGGCTTCATCTAATCCGTTCTAAAGCCGTGTGTGTGTTAAGTGAATGATCAGACATACTGTATCTTTTTGTCCTCAGGTAAAGCAAATATACAAGTTTAACAAAAGTGGCCCTCAGCCATCTTAAGACCATCCATCTTATTGCAGATTGGAATTTAGAAAACAAGCATCTTTTCTGTGCTGCACCTGGCTGATATTTTCCTGTGAACTTGACTGCCAGAGTGGGAGGAGAAGCGTGGAACAAGGCATGTCACTTGCAATCAAGTAGCACAATGCAATTTAAGTGTCAAGGCTTTCCTGGCTTTGCAATTAAATAACCTGCTTCTTCAAGCCTGCTGGAAAGAATGATGTCCAAAACATGTCTCCTAAAGTACTTTCTTAAACATATGGTCTTAATATTTTGGTAAATTTGTACCTGGTGTGATATTTCTTCATCTTCATCTTCATTTTCTTCTTCTTCTTTTTTTTTTTTATCCAAAGAAACTCATTTATGGTATTACCCTTGAATAGCCAGTAAGGACGGAGGAGGATGCCCCCTACTCAAGGTTAAATAGAATTTTTCTTTACTATACAATCTAAACTTATGCTCTCCTGAGAGCAGAGATCTTTTCCACATTCACTCTCATTCATTTTCCCTATTTTATCAGATTTACACAGAAAATCATGATAGCTAATGTAATTCTTAAATCAGTGTTTTATTTTTCACATTTTTTATAAAAACTGTGTTAAGTGTTTTATGCTAAATAATCCAAGCTGCCCATATTCCAGAGAAAATATCTAGCATAAATGTACTGTATTTATAAAATTTTTTATTTCTTTTCTTTCACTAACAAGCTATAGCAATCATAATCTGGAATTGTCAAAAGTGACATTCAACTTTCTTTTGAAAATATTACATATGAGTGTTTTAGGATTCTTGGAGATCTTCATCATACATATTTGGTGCCCAAACATTTGCATTCTTCCAAGTAAAAATGTGGGTTTGCCTCAGAAATTATACATTTTCTTTAAGCAAGTTCATTCTTTGTGAATTTAGATAGTCTAAATTATTTTTCTGTCTCCTCTCCGTCATTTGCTTCACTAATCGAAGTGAAGCCAAGGTTATTCACGTAAAATACATAACCAAAAGAGCAATGCAAAAGAGCAATTTCAGCCTTAAATTATTTCATGATGTGCCATGCTTTGTTTGCAAGATATTCCTTCATAAATTAATACAGTATTAGCATTCTGTCCTCTGCCCTCTCTGTAGTATTCTTTTTCCTCTATTGTGCCCATTTGCTTGTGTCTTTACAGTAAATCAAATAGGGTTTTGTTAGACTCATCAATATGAAAAAGAAAAACTAAAGCAAGTGAGTAATAAGTTCTGACAGAGCATTAGAATTACATTCAATTACCTGCTGACGATAAGAATCACCATGTGTGACCAGCCATGTCTAATCAGTACAAGGAGGTTGCCATTAAAAGTAGAGTTCACCAGTGTTGGCTTTATTTGTTGCAGCTGGGTGCAGAAGTTTGTCACAGGTCATGTTTAATTTAGTTTTTTTTCTAGTTTTTTTCATTTTTTCACATCTTTTTGTAATTGCATTTAAGTTTTCTTTACAGCTTAATTTCCAGTAAACCTTCAAAACTTTGTTCACTGCTCAACTTAAGAAAAGAAAGTTGGGAGAAAAGCAGAGAAAGATGGTAAGTTTAAAGAATATACAATGGCATGATTTTGAAAGATTCTTGAATCAGTAGTTCATTTGGGCAAAGAAGACAGTTTTAGAATTTGGTATTAAAAGAGAATCCACCAAAGGTTAAGTCTTCAGCCTCACCTCCTGTTTCAGACCCCATCTGCTTTTCTCTGCAGGGTTTGCCTGTTCTCCTCATGCATAGATGGTTCTCTCCACTTCAGTTTTGCAGAGCCAGACTTTTATACATGGGGTGGCCATAATCAACTCAGTAAAAACTGAATATGACATGGTTTCCCCATATTATCCTGAAACTGATCTAGTGTGTACAACCTAGATGCATCTCTTTGTACAGCCCGATATGCAATCAACCCAGAGCCCTTTCACAATACTGGCTGTCAGTGTGCATATCAACTATATTGCATGTTGTGCTTCAATAAAGATAAAAATATCAAACAAAAACAAACAAAAAAAAAAAAAAAAACGACAACAAATTCCAGGCCAAATAATAAATAAGCTTCAGAAAACTGCAACAGAAAAATAGACTTCACCCTAAAAAAGGCTGGGTTATTTCACCAACCCAACTGCTGGGTTATGAAATGTGTAACCCATTTTCTGGTTATTATCTAGGAGGTTATTTTCTTAAACCCATGCATTGGGTTTAACCCTAAAAAAATGCTGGGTTGTTTTTTTAACCCAGCCGTCGGATTGGGTATGTTTCTGTTAGAAGGGGCGGGGCTTTTTTGAATGTTAAAGTTGCACCATGAGTGTGAAGGAAGGTACAGGAAGATAAATTCACGACCATACAAAAATGAGTAGCATTTATGAAATGTCACACAACTATCGCTAGCATTTGGCCTTTGACTCTGCATTCTCTTTTGAATTAGAGAAATATACTCTCTAGTCATAGAGATGGTTCAGATGCAAAAAACAGAATTTCCCACTTGGAATTACCTTTGGTTTGAAAAAAAAAAAAAAAGCTTGTTCCAGGATGTGGATAGGGAAAATGACAAATTTGCGGTCATTGTCAAAATAACCCAACATCTTAATTAATTTGACCCAACATCTAAATGTGTAACCCATCTTGTTGGGTTAAAATGCACAACCCATTCTGTTGGGTCAAATTTTACTGCTGAGTTGGTGCTATATTGACCCAGCGGTTGGGTTAAAAATAACTCAAATTGGGTTATTTTTAACCCAGCAGTTGTTAGTGTGTTGGACAAAAGTGGAGCTTGACAAAGTGTTACATATATGTTTCTTCTTCTGCTTCTTCATTGGCGGTGGTTTGCATCTGCACATGCTCCATTACTTGCCATTGATGCCTGCCACTGATGTAACAGCATTTACACCTTTCTGAAGAAGCTTCACAAAAAAACTTTTGAGATGACTATTTTGTGCTTGTATAGAAGTGGCCTGAGCTTTATTGCTTGTGACCATGTGACCTGTCGATCTCTCTGTACTCAGCAGAAGCTGGAATAGGCTCCAGATGGATCATACTTTATGTCAAACTTGGAGACAAAAGTTTTAATATGTTTCATGAAATTATTATTATTCCAAGAGTGCAAAGAACTTTGGTCTTACAGTGTCTGCAGAGCATAACAAAACATTCAGCTCTGTGCATAAAGGCAAATGACAGTAATCACTGTTGGATGGTCATCACCTATGAGCCTAGGGCTGCACTGCATGAGAAACCATCATGTCACTATGATCAATGCAGCCTCACGGCATGGGGACTGCCCTAAAAAAACATTTCCATTCCTCAGAGTCTGATGCTGTATCAAGAAATCTGACCTGAAACTGTAACACAGAGAGGAAGCCATATATCGACTGCTCAGAAATGCAGTCATGTTCTCTGGGCAGAAGCTCATCTGCAATGGATGGAAAGACAACAGACATGTGTTCTGTGGTCAGAATCATACAAATTTTAGTTTCCTTTTACTGGAGTTTATAACCAGCAAGCAACCATGTCCTTAAGAGGTGCACAGGCATTTCAGCAGGACAATGCAAGACCTCATTCTGCACAACTTAGGCACAGTAGTGTGTGAATGACTGACCTGGCTGTGGCCCACATCTGTGTGTCCTGTTGAAAATGTGGGCTGCATAATGAAAAGGAAAATCAGGCAACAACATCCATGGACTGCTGAGCAGCTGAAATCTTGCATTCAACAAGAATGCACGCAAAATTCTTCTGGAAGAATAAAGCAGCCGTTTGTGTCCTCAGTTCCATAATGATTAAACAGTGTAATTAAAATGGAAGGTGATGAAACACAATGACATTCCTCTTTCCCACCTCTTATAAGTGCGCTGCTGGCATCAAATTTGAAATTTCTTCATATTTGTAAATACAATGGAGCTGATCAGACACAAGAAACTCACTTTGGATGTGTCAGTTAAACAAAGGATCAAAGCAGTTAACAGGAGTAAAGTTTTTACAGCATGGTTTGTGTTGCTTATATCTCAAATAGTTTATGTTATTATCAAACCCTATGCGATTCTACAGAAAACTGTATATTATATGGCAGTGCACAGAACCATGTAAAAGTCTAATGTTTAGTTTTCTTCAGTCCAAACATCACATTGTTAAATCTATCTTTTTGAAACCAGCTAATATGGAAGAGTAATTGATCAAAACAATACCATAATTACAATCACAGCGTTGATCGGGGCTCATTACCCCTTCTACATGCAGAAATTTGTTCAATTTAGTGGATGCTGACAGAGCCATGGTTTGCCTCTCCAGACTGCTAATTTCTCTGTGCCACATGCTCATCATTTGTCTTGGACCGAGATCTATTCTGAATGGAAAGATTTCATTAAGTCATCCAATAATGAGCCTGTTTGTCAAGTACAAATGCCACGACTGCTGAGGGCATTCTTTCAAGGGCACATCTTTCCTTCAGTGTTAACTGTGCTGCTCTCTTCATCCAATATAGAGGGGGAAAATCCAATATATGTTGTTCCTGCGAGAATAATGCCTTCAAATTAGGACATTTACATAATGCATGTATTTGTGTATACAGTAAGTAGCTGAGATTGTGTGAACAGTAGAAAACATCTGTGTAATATGAGTTTGGTATTAGTGCACTTTTAGCCTTATTCTCCTTCCTCTTCCTGTATGATACGTCTCATTTCATGCCTCTGTTGGTTCCACAATGTATGTTTTTAATTGACCACCCTCTAGGACTGCTCACATGCAAACAGTCAGTTTGGTCTGTGATGGGGTTTTACCCTGTCTAATCAATACACCAATTCCAGCAGGGTCTCTGACACTGTCTGTCAGCAGGTCATCTTGTAGCTGCGATAACACAGCTCTGATTTTCTCTTTCTGTAATGGAAAAGGCCACATGCCAAAGAACTAATTAGCCTGTTGGACAGTTAAATTTCAGCATGAGGGTGTGTTCAAGACAGGCCCTGCTGATGGGAGCTTTGTAAGAGTGCAAACCCCCTGCAGCATGGCGACAAAGACTTTGTAGTCACTTATTAAGAAAAAGCTTGCAGTAATTTCCTACTAATTTCTTGCTGTCAGAATAGTCCTCTCCATCCTAATCTTTCCATTTATAGCACTTTCTTTTCCCTTCACTAAAGCTCATTCTCATGCTGCATCGCTGTTTTCATCATCTGCTACTTTTCTGTACAGTGAAAATATACGCATAGCGTAGAAAAATGATGTAGAGCCTTGCTGTTTCCCCACCATCACCCTAACCACACCCTTGGGCAGGTGAATGCAAGTCTGACATATTACATACAGTGCGTGCAACAGTCTCCACTGCATCATGGGCTGATGTAATATATAACGCCTGCGAAACAGAAGGGAGACGGCAAGCAGAGACGTGATGTGCATGCAGCTGAAGTTTGCAACAGCGAATGTCCTGAATTATTTAATACCAAACAAGGTCTGGGTGAGCACCGAGGATAACAGTTCATTTAGGTAATGCATGGTGAGAGCACTGTCAAATTCCCCCCCAGATACACGCTTAACACCTCCAAAGGAATAGTAAAATAAAGGCAAATTGTCTGCTTGTTCGAAGAACTGCCACAATTATTAATTCTAAAGAGTTCCCATGTGATCAAAGTCCTTGGAAATAGGCTAGTTTTAGAAAGAAAACAAAAAGGTGTTCTGTTTCTGTTACCCATAAGTTGCAGTGCCAGATAACCAGCTTTGTGTACCACAGTGTGTAATGTCATTGCTTTAATTTGCACAACTCTATCTGATGTGTTTGTCTCTAACGTGCCTTTCCTTTATATCTAGATGGTCCGGAGGAAAGTAAAGAGCAGAATCCCTGAAGTGTATTTCTGACTTTAAAAAAACAAAAGCTATTTAGTACCAATCCTGTGCCATACACCGCATGTCCAGCTGGGCATCCCTAACTAAAATAAATGATGTTTTATGTCTAGGGCAGCGCTTGCTCAGCTCACCATGCTTTGCACCGTAAACAAGCTACAAGGTGCAATAAATTCCAGACTAAGATGTATTCCCTGCACAGATGGCACAGTCCTAATCTATCCTTATACACAATCACTATATCAGCACTGTGCAATGCCTATAGAGTATGAAGGAGGGAGAGGCAGTCTGAGTGAAATGGTACAGTGTCATTTGTGCTGTGCACGTTGGTTTTTGAATGACAGCAGGTGCCATTGCCTGCTGGGAAAGAGTTTGCTTCAGATGTTTATGCATCTCAGCCTTTCATGCAGAAGTGCAGCACTAACCAATGTGTACACAGAACTGTCTCAGCTTAATGTTTGCTCCCAGTCTTACCACATCCTCTTGCTGTAAAACACCAGGGGCTCCACAAAGTCATTTTCTGTCGCTTATAGTACAAATTTGCAAGCCCGAGCATATTGTCTTGCTTCATAAGACACCAGTCAGCTTGCATTTTCCAAGTGTCAGTAAAATAACTCAACTCATTAGGCCTCGAGTCCCTTATCAGTTGTTTATGGGATCACAAGAGCCAGAACTTTATTGGTGGGTGATTCCCTTAGGCACTCCCTGCCTTTTTATCGGAGTCTGTATCTCTGTATCTTGTGTTGAGCTGACTGTCATCAAGGAGCCCTTTCTCATCTCCATCCACAGCAGCTATCAATGTCCCTATTAACACAGAGCACTAGTGAAAGAAGCGAGCAGCTTCCAAGTGATCTTATCAAGGTCATCCCCTGGATAGCGCTGAGGAAAATAAAACAGATAAGAGATCTTCCATAACTTAATTAGCTTTTTATCACACAATGCAATTACAAAATTGTCAAGCAGTTGGTGTAAGGGGCCAGGAACACTTTGAAGAAACTAACAATAACAAAGTGGTCAATGCCTCTGGGAGAGCAATGGCCCTGTTCATCTCCTCAGCACAGGGCTGTAACTCAGTACTGAGGGTAAATCAGAGGGAGCAATGTGGTTTATTTAGCATCCTTTGAGTAATGGTAGCCCAATGCAGAACATACCAGTCTGAGGCCAGAGCACCCACTGAGATACTGATAAGAGAGATTAATGGTGTTGTCTGAGTGGCTGGCATACGATCAGTGCTTGAGCAACCTAAATGTGTCTGCTATCTAAAGCATCTGTATCCCTGCAAAGCACTGAGCTGGATGAGGCAAAAGGACAAGATGTCACATGAATAAATAAAGCGTCAAGAACAGAGGGTAAAACCGCCTCGTGCCCACACATTCTGGTCATTGCACAAAACCTGCATTAAGTCAACTCATGAGGAAAAAACTGAAAGATGGAAGGGGGTTGGGGGGCAGGTATAAACATATAAATAAATCAAAATGTTAAGCAGAGAAACAGAGACTTTGAATCGCAGTCACACCAAATATGGAAATCATTCTGCAAGGGTGCTCAAAATATGCATGGAAATTGCATTTCGGTCCCATGTTCTTTTTTGCATTTCTGTGTTTTTGTGTGTATTTGGTGAAGGAGGGGGTCTGTTATCGCCTTTGTGATCTTAGCACTACAGACTATCCCTCATTCGGGATGTGCTGGATGGGCTTTTTCTCACATGCACCATTCAAGTTTTAGTACATCTGCTTGTCTCCACCATGGTTATCATGATAAAAAAAAATTGAAAAAGTGAGTGCAAATATTGTCTTCTACATTGAGTCAGGTTGAATTATTTCTGGTGACATTTGAACCACTATTGTGAAAACAAACACAGCCTCTTATCTAATGAGTCATTTTGGCACAAATAGTTAGTCAGTATTTATCCAGGTTTTCAAGGTTTTCACTTCACTTTGAGTCACTGTCCTTTTACTTCACCTGTCTCTGCTGTCCTCTTCTCCACTGTGCATGTCTCTGATCTGATGAACTCAGCTCTTTGAGTCTTTTTCCTTGTGACTCACATTGGAGTCATAAGCACCTCTCAGATGCCTTTTCAAGCTGGGACTAATGCATCTTCATTGCGGATCGCTGTTATTTAAAAAGAAAAAGGGGGCAGTGGTAGAATGGGAAGGATATGCCTCTGAGATGCCGAGGTGAAAAGTTAAGTTAACACTATGCTGGAGAACAACACAGAGAGATGGTATGTGGGGTCATGTTACGGTCCAGATGAAATTGCACATTTAATTCTTCACATAGTGATTTTTTTCTTTCATTCTAGAAATGATGAAATTCCACTTATTATCCCTTTAATCATAGAAACAGCAGCCACCCTGTGGGTGTTTCCCAATTAGTTTTTGATTTATCTGATAAACAGCAGATTAAAACCCCTTTGCACATAAATATAAATATTATAAAACTAATCACAATGATCAACATTTTCCTGTTTTTGTTTGTTTGTTTGTTGAAGAAATGAGAAAAAATAATCATATTCAAAAACATTCCTTTGTAGTCTCTATATCTCTGTCTACTACTGTACGGTACACTGTAAATGGTAATATTGGCTTTACTAGAATCTATCTAGTAGGCAGAACTTCATTTTAGCTTAGTTGTTGGCAATACTTATTCTAAATAAGTTGTAAGAACTTTGGAGGGCAACATGTTACATAACTCAATTTACTTAAGTTGAAACAGCTTAATTAAAATGAGTAAAGGAAAATTAGGGGTGGGGAGGGAGCAGGTTTCCCACAATGCAGTTCACTTCTTTTAACAATAAATTGGAGATAATTCACAAATGAGGGATTTATAAATGATGTTAGTAGTGTCATGTGACTGCTCTCAACTTGTTTGTTTATTCCTGCATTTAACATCTACTACCCAGCAGCTGCTGCCGCGACAGAGAAGTGTATGTTCTGACAACAGTTGTGGCTAAAATCCACTGGGAGTAGGTTCTTGCTACTTAATAAGAACAGTTATGAGTTCATCATTAACTTTAAGTAAGATGAACTTAAAAGCATCTTGTTGTCAAAGATAAAAGTGAATATAGTGGGAATCATCTCAACTAATTTCTGTGAAATTAATCCCATCAAGTTTCTTAATCGGCATCCTTCACTTACAGTTTACTCAAATTTATTAAGTTCAGAAAAGTTCTACTAACTTAAACCATTTTAGTTTATTCTACTTAATCACTCCAGTTTGAGTTTACTTAATTTTTTTGAGGCAGAGAGTTTGCATATTTTTTTTAAGTAAAGCCAACTTATTAGAATTTACAGTGTAAGACTTGAAATCCACTCCTCACACTATTATCCCTTACCCTTATGAGCAAAAACATTAATGGTTTGTTATGAGACCTCCAACAAGCATCCGGTTGGGCTGAGGTAGAGATCTGTGACTTTCCACATTCTAGTGCCATAGATACAGTTCCTGAATTTTGATACTAAAACCTCCATTGAACTAGTGAGATTTCTGCAACAGAAAAGGCTGCCAAAATAACATAATGTGAGCTAAGACTCAAACATCCAGGAAGGGAAAATGATGCCAGAATGTTAAAAACGTCAGGACTCAGGCCAAGGTCGCAGTATTTTTGTCTGGTGGACGTAAAAACATATGTGGAACTGATGCAGGCTATTTTATTCTTGGAAACGTACCCACTGCAGAGTGGTTACTGAACCTCTTCACTGACAGTTTGCTGTTTTTTTTTTGTTTTTTTTTTTTGTAGAACATGCTTTTTGGTTGATGGAGAGGAAAGTAGAAATGATATTCATTTAGACTTTAAAAAAATGCAGCATTTTACTTAATCAAAAGCTATTGGCCCCTCTTCCAGAAGAGTTCTGATTCTCTTTAATTCTTAATAAAACTTAATTCCGCTTTAAGAAGATTAAAAATGACCACGTGAGACCTTAATTTTGAATATAAACAATAGTTTCAAATAAAACATAATTCTAAAGTAAGTGGTTGGTATATTTCTCTTTTATTCCCGAATACAATAATTCCTCTGTTATGTAAATCTTTAATTCCGCTCTAAATTTATTCCGGTCGTTTGCATGCTTGTTCCCTTGTCCTGTTGTAATGGAGGACATTGAAGCGCACGCAAAACAAGTGTTGGTGCAGCTGGCGGAAATGAAGTTGTATGTTAGTGTAGAGCTGCTGCTACAAAACTACAATCACAATAAAAGAAAAAATCTGTATTATTGGGTGGTTTTCTATGTTGTAGCCGAAACAAAAAGGAGCAGGTGCTGGGGTTTGTTTACTTCTGGGTAGACACAGATGGATGTACGTAAATACATTATGCCCGCTAACCTGACTCCGCCAGATGGATTTGCTCCCGCATATCCATCTGGGAATCATGAAAACATGTATGGGAGAATTTTGGTCACTGATGGCCACCGTCCATTCACAACTGTGCTTGGTATTTGAAGTAATTTCTATGCCCATCTTTCCTGCTAAATGGCAGTGATTCTTACGCACTGTACCGTTAAGTTATTACAGGGGAAGAGAAAAAGAAGAAAAAAAGAAGGGGGAAAAAAAAGGGGGGGGGGGGGGGGGGGACCCCTTAAAGGCCTCCTTCCACTGAAAACCCGTTTAACTTGCTCCTTCTGAAATACGGAGGGTTTCCCCTTGTTTACTTACACATGCTGACCTGCTAGCGTTGCGTTCCCTCCAGTCGGCTGTTCTTTCTCATCAGAGAAACAATACAAAGAAAAGAGCGAATCGGGAACAGCCTTGCACTTCTACGTCACATTGCAAATAGCGTATCCCACGTGGGGTTTCTATCTGTCCATTGGAAGGCAGGTTACCCTCCACTACACACTAGAAGTGAAGACAGCACGACTGTAGCTTCAGAGTTGAGAAGCTAATTAGCTAACTGTTTGTTAGCATGGCGGAACAAACTTGTTTGTCGGCTCTATTTCCTGTCTGTAACGAAATAAGAGCGGAGGGCGGAGCTTCCTTCATACACTGATGGGAGGCAGCCAATCAGACGGAAATTCATGAGAAGGACCCGGAAAAGCCTGCCGTTGGACCACAAGCCTCTCTTCTAGTATACAAATACAGCTGGATACAAAGATACCAGAAGGTTTTTTTTTAAACAGAAACGACGCAGAATGCATTCAATAATAATGGAGAACACAGAAATATTAATGAAATGACCATGGACGTACAACTTTAATATAGTGGAGGACTTTATGCACACAGCACAACCTTTATGAATTTCTCATAAAAAGTTTGTACCAGTGTTGAAGTCTAATAAGGATTGTGCAGCCACATGTCTTCTTTGCTGGAAAGAAGTCTACTGAAGCAGAGGTTTTTGCAGCAGAAACAGAAAGTATTCTTGTACACGACCTACAAAAACACAATAGAAGACACTTTATTTCATTACACTACACATACACACACACACATACATTTATACGCACACTGGGCAATTTTTAGGTACACCAGTCCAACTGGTGCTAGACGGGCTGGTCTTAGTATTTCAGAAACTGCTAATCTACTGGGATTTTCACACACAACCATCTCTAGGGTTTACAGAGAATGATCTGAAAAAGAGAAAATATCCAGTGAGCAGCAGTTCTGTGAGCACAAATGCCTTGTCGATGCCAGAGTTCAGAGGAGAATGGCCAGACTGGTTCGAGCTGATAGAAAGGCAACAGTAATTCAAATAACCACTTGTTACAACTGAAGTATGGAGAAGAGCATCTCTGAATGCAGAACACATCCAACCTGGAGGTAGATGGGCTACAGCAGCAGAAGACCACACCGGGTACCACACCTGTGAGCTAAGAACAGGAAACTGAGGCTACAGTTCGCACAGACTCACCGACATTGGACAATAGAAGATGGAGAAATGTTGCCTTGTCTGATGAGTCTCCATTTCTACTACAAAATTCGGACGGTAGGCTCAGAATTTGGTGTGATTATCATGAAAGCATGGATCCATCCTGCCTTGTATAAATGGTTCAGGTTGGTGGTGGTGGTGGTATAATGGTGTGGGAGAGATTTTCTTGGCACACTTTGACCCCTTAGTACCAATGTGGCATGGTTTAACCACCACAGCCTACCTGAGTATTGTTGCTGACCATGTCCATCCCTTTATGACCACAGTGTAGCATCATCTGATAGTTATAACCAGCAGGATAACGTGCCATGTCATAAAGCATGAATCATCTCAGACTGTTTTTTTGAACATGACAATTAGTTCATTGTACTCAAATGGCCTCCATAGTCACCAGATCTCAATCAAATATACAGATGCAGGCATGAAAAAGTTCCGCTTTTCTCTGCCAGAAGTGGCAGAAAAAGGCCACTTTTGTGATGACGTGCGTTTTGACGTATTTGCGGGAGAAATCATTCAGCCAGTGATAGTGCAGTAATAGTGCGAGGAGCACCTGGCCAAGTGTCCAAACTGGGCGTGTGGAAATGTCCTTGTTCTGGGCATCAAATTAGCTGTGTGATCAAATTAGCAGACAAGTCGCTGGTAAGTGGCTGGCAGTCGGCAGAGAGGGAAACTTTTTCATGCCTGCATTGTAGCACCTTTGGGATGTGGTGGAACCAGAGATTCACATCATGGATGTGCAGCCGACAAATCTGCAGCAACTGCGTGATGCTGTCTTGTCAATACGGAGTAAAATATCTAAGGAATGTTTCCAGTACCTTGTTGAATCTATGTCACGAAGGATTAAGGCAGTTCTGAAGGCAAAAGGGGTCCAACCTGGTACTAGCAAGGTGTACCTATTAAAGTCGCCAGTGAGTGTATGTGTGTGTATATATATATATACATATATGTACATATAGTCATCATTTTCTATACCGCTTATCCAGTTCAGGGTCACAGGGGTTGCTGGAGTATATCCCAGCAGTTACCCTGCCTCTCAGGCGAGAGGCAGGGTACACCCTAGACCGGTCGGCAGTCTGTCACAGGGCCAACACAGAGAGACAGACAACCATGCACGCTCACATTCATAGGGACAATTTAGAGTATCCAGTTAACCATGCATGTCTTTGGACAGTGGGAGGAAGCCGGAGTACCCAGAGATAACCCATGCATACACAGGGAGGACATGCAAACTCCATACAGGGAGGCCGCTGTTGGAATTGTTCGAAACCCCTCCCCAGCCGGGAATTGAACTAGCAAGCTTCTTACTGTGAGGCTGCAGAAATTATGTTTCTAGTCGAGCTCTTTACATGAAATTTTCACCAGGTGTTGGCAACAACCCAAGTAATGCACACATACAAAGAAATCCTAACATTTATGTCCATAAATGAAGTTATGTGCCAAATAGTGAAATGGCACAGGGAATAAGTATTGAATACATTTACTGAAATTTATTTGATACTTAGTACAAAAACCTTTGTTGATGATTCCAGCCTCCAGATGTCTCCTGTATGGAGAAACCAGTAGAATACATTGCTCGGGTGTGATTTTGGCCCATCCTTTCACACAAACTGCCTTCAAATCTTCAAGGTTCTGGGGGTCTCTTCTGTCAACTTGGATCTTTAGTTGTATCGGGTTGGGTGATTGACTGGGCCATTCTTTATTTTCTTTTTCTTAAACCAGGTAAGGGTTTCCTTGGCTGTGTGCTTGGGATGGTTGTCTTGCTGAAAGATCCAGCCTTTTTTTCATCTTCAGCAGCTGGAAGATGGCAGCAGATTCTGGTCCAGAATGTCTCTCTACTTTTCTCCATTCATTCTTCCTTCAATGATATGAAGTCTGCCAGTACCACATGCTGCAAAACAGCCCCCACCATGATGTTCCCACCTCCAAACTTCACTGTTGCTATGGTGTTTTGCGTTTAAATGCAGTGCCATTTCTCCTCCAAACATGTTGTGTCTTATGACTTTCAAAGAGTTCAGTTTTGGTCTCATCTGACCAGACTATGTTTCCCATAATGTCATGGGTTTGTCCAGATGTTCTGTTGCAAACTTCAAACCAGCATCAACATGCTTTTTCTTCAGAAATGGAGTCTTGCATGGTACGCATGCATGAAGGCCATGGTGCCTGAGTGCATTACTTCTTGTTTTCTCTGAAACAACTGTACCTGCTGATTCCAGGTCTTTCTGAAGCCCTCTACGAGTGGTCCTGGGCTGTTGGAGAACTTAAAGTGATTATTGTTCTGACTCCTCAGTCTGAAATCTTGCGAGGAGCATCTGGCCGTGGCCAGTTTATGGCGATGCCATGTTCTTTCCATTTCTGGATGATGGCCCCAATGGTGCTCACTGGAACTTTCAGAAGTTTAGAAATGCACCTGGAACCAATGCCTTCAGTGTGTTTGCAATAATACGGTTGCGTAGGTCTTTAGACAGCTTTTTGCTTTTCCCTATCATGGAATGCTTCTTGTCTGACACCTTGGTGATGAAAAACTTTTTTAAAGGCATCAATCAGGACTAAACCAGCTGATATTACTTTGCACTGATAGGGGACAGGAATACTTTCTATGTAAATACTGACAGACTTAAGCTGCTTTCTTGGCTTTCGATATCTTTTTGCACCTCCATTTCTTCATGTGTTCAATACTTGTTCCCTGTGTCATTTCACTATGTTACACATAATTTAATTTATGGACATAAATGTTAGGATTTCTTTGTATGTGTGAATTATTTGGGTTGTTGTCGACATCTGATGAAAATTTCATGTCAACAGATCTATTATGTTATATTTTATGGGAAAAAAATTAAATATCTTCAATACTTTTTTCCCCGATATATATATATTGTGCGTGTGTTTGTGTGTAGATATATACACATATGTAATGCGTTTATGTTTATGTGTAATTTATACCATTTTTGCTGTCGAAAAGCTGCATTTATAGATGCTGTGTGCAAAGTAACTGGCTGTTGCTATGGCCTGTGGAGAGTTTTGACACAATCCCAGTTACCAGTGTGCATGTAATGTCTGTAGTCATGGACACAGAGTGTCATAGTGTGTAAACAAACTGTGTGCTATGAGCTCATCAGAACCTTCAAAAATACCATTAAAAAGCTGATTGATCCATTTCACTTCTTTTCTAATGGCATAAAGAAAAATGATGCCACTGTCAAAATGAAAGAAAGCAAAGAGGAACAGGTCACAAAATACCCGCCCAAATTGTCATAAGTCACATTTACATGGAGACTTTTTTTTCCCCATTCAGATTGAACTTATTCTGATTTTAAGATTTCAGGGCAGCTGTTTACATGGGAACTAATCTATTCTGGTCTGTAGTTTACATGTGCTAACATTTAAGCAGCATGCTCCTCTCTGACATGCACAGAGAGATGTTTACGTCATGTGATTTATCAAAGATTGTGGTCTACAAACTGATTGTCACATTGTGGCTTTTGCATACTTGCAAGCAGCAGCTTGATACTCGTGCTCCTACTGCAAACAACGAAAAGAAAAAGGCGTATAGACAGTGTGAATTTAAAACCAACCAACTGTCACTGTCTAGTGAATTTGTTTGTTCATAGGCATCTTTCAAAGTGAGGAAACATCACTCCTTGGTCCTTGTACTGTTTTGTCAGAACATGCGCTGTAAGAACACAACCTGACAACTTTCCGATTCTGTTTACATGGTAACACGGTCTGTTTGGCAAAAGGAATGTTCTACCCCTGTGAACCTCAATGATCCTTTCAGTTTGGCACTTTTTATTCAGAATGAGGTGTACACATGGATCATTTTTTACAGAACTTTCAAACCGATTGCGAATGGTATATTTGGCTCCATGTAAACATACATATTGTCCTCTTTATAACCAGACAGAATGCCATCTTCGTAAACATCTTTTTTCTTCTTTTTTAAATAATCTGACCAGATGTTTTAAAATAAACAAATAGAAGGTTCCTTTAGTTTTTCTATGTTGTCTTTTTTCTTTGTAATATTTCCCACTTTGGTCAATAGTAACTTTAGGCTTGATTTTGCTATATTACGCATATAGCCTACAAAGTTTATTTATGTAGTGTAATCTGACTAAGTTTTTATTATCTACAGAATGTCAGTGTTATTTATCCATTTGCTTGTAGATCTGTTCTGTGTTTTAACCAGAACAGGATTTATCTGTGTTGGCCAGCTGAGGAGATATAAACTTTTGCGGAGCGGATATCTTCATTGTTGTTGTTGTTGTTTTGGTTATCAGCTCTCAGTAGATTCCTGTGAGGGAACATTTATCACACAACAGCTCTTTCTCCATCATCATTCAAAAAGATATTTTTAGCATTGCAGCTGTTTTTGAAAGATGTTTTGAACTCGGGGATGTTATTTAAGTGGTAGCGAGGGCTATCTTTGACTCGCCTCTTTGCAAGAAGTGACTTCACATATATTTTGTAGCTGTCAGTGATTTTAAGAACTATGATGAGGTGGACCTCAGAAAGCTGAGTAAGTGCAAAGCTTTTCAAGTATTGTTGCAGATATGAGTGGCTCCTTGAAGTTTGTTTCAGTATGCAGTTATGGCTTTAGAGGTAGCTGATGGATGTATAGCAGGTCAAAGAGGTTTTATTTGTTAAGAGAACCTCAAAAAACATTGTGGCTCCCTGGCATTGTCTGGAATTTCAGCATTGGTGCTATTATATATAAAGTTGTTGCTGCTGTGATAACAGACTTAGGTGGTGTTGAAGGAGGACGGGCTTTGTCTCTGATTGATCTGCAGTATGGAGACTCCCAGTGTGCCTCCAGAGCCCCCTGAATACTCCAGATTGATCACCTTTCAATGATAATGCATTATTCTATAACTTGCAGTACATTTGGTGGGATGTAGGACATTAAAAGCTCAGCCTTTTTGTTGACAATCTACACTCAACTGAGTAGCAGATCAGTCAAAGCCAGAAAAGTGCTGGCAATCGATGTGAGGGAAGTCTTGGGCTGCTTTCAGAATTCTTCTATTTACCATACTTAAGACCTGCTTAATACACATGAATCAATAACACACTGAGTGGTTTCGTAGTTTCAGGTGTTGAAATTCAGGTGGTCGTTTTTCTTTTCTTTGTCGTTTTGATACTGTAGCCAAATCTGTACTAAATATATCAATCCCTTTCATGCTCTGCTCATCCATTGAAAGGTCCTGATTACACTTATGCATTATTCATAGTCAGGGGTTCCTGGTTGACTGTGTGAAGAAACAGGGTATAATTTAGAAGGCGGGGAACAGAGGCTTGGCCTGTCTTGGAGTGCAGCCTAAAGAGCACACTGAAATGAAACCACCCTTTTTGTAATCTGCCTGGCATTTTTCAGCAGGATTGCTTTAATGGGGATGTCAGTGAAGGAGGAGAGCAACCGTCTCACTGGGCGTCACAAGAGGGCCCATGATGGAGATGGAGAGCCGTGTAAAGATTAGCCATATCTCCAAATGAGACCTCCAGTCATATTAGAAAAGGGAAATTGTGTTCTGTTATCTGTGTCCTGTTTATCATATTCCACTAATGGCTGTATCCAGGCCGTAGAGACTGATGGGTTGTTGATCTCACTTACCAATTGATGCAGGATCAGTCATCTTGACCATCCAGTAACTCACTGTAAAATCACAACTGGTATGTTGGAGGGTGCTGATAATGGCGATGATGACAAATTGATTTGCCGTGGTGGGATAACCACAACACACTGACTGCTTGATTTTCATAGAGCCCTGCACTGCCCTCTAAATGTGGAGCACTTTGCTATTTCTGATCCTAAAAGAATAAAGCCATAATTCTGCAGGCATTTTGGAGTTTCGTTTCACCCTGATCTGCCATCGTGGATCAAGAAAATCCTGGTCGAAGTCAAAGATGGTGAAGGTGCAACAAATCAGTTGCAAATACCCAAACTCATGGTGACTGACCAAAAGCCGTCAGTTTATCACAGAGAATTTAAAATCTTAAGCAGCAATGTTAATGTATGTAAATCAGTGGAAACAAACAAACTGAGAAATCTGCAAATGTTCTAACCACACAATGTTATACTCTACAGGTTGAAGCAAAACTTTCCATTAAGCTTGAAGCTTGAACACACATCCAGGCACTAAAGCACAACATATGTGAAGACAGAGAAACACATGCTCTCACTATTACATAAAGATCATCATATACATTCAAAGTCTCTGAAGACATCTGATAGAAAAAAAGGTGATTAACTAAGTGTTTTGACAAGGATAAATAAAGTGATTGCGTACATGTGTTTACCTTGATTACAGTGTGCAGTGGCATTGCATTGCTTCATCTTTGAGGTCATGCACATGTACTGAAAATCCATTAATACTGATAAATAACTTAGTTGTCATTTGTACTTCTAACCATTTATGTTATAGTGTTACAATGAACCTGGTCCATTATGTCCCTGCATTATTACACATTTTACTGGCTTTGATATTTTAGTGGCATGTTTGAGAAATTTTTTGCCTGATATACAAGAAACTTTGAAAAAAAAAAACAACCCTACCCTTAATATTTTATTTCTTGCAAACTGTCAGCACAAAGTCTGATGTTATGCCTGTTATGCTGCTGCAGCTTTCAGCTGAGCACCAGTACATCTGGATGCCATTATCTTAAATTCATACCATAAATATGGCAGGTGTAATGCAGCAGTTTGACTCAACAGGCTGTCTTTAAGAATTAAATCAGTTTTTTTGAGCCACCCAAATGCAAGCCTCTTGCAATTTATTTCAGAACTTGCTGCCTATACATCTGGATAAAAAGCAAAGGAAAACAACAGCAGTGGTCAAAAAAATACATGAGTTCTTTCTTGAGGTGGCAGAAACCTGATGCTTAGAAATCAATAACAACATTGCAAGAAAATAAAATGTCTATCAAATGAATATGGCTGAAATTCAGTTGTGCAGATCAGCCAGATGGTATACTGTACTGTATATACAGTACATATACTGTATACAGAATATCAAGGCTGAAGTCAGTTTTGTCTCCTTCAAACATTATCATGTTTGTTTTCTGTAATGTGTTGCTTATTCCTCAAACAAGAAATATTCATTTTTTAAAATGTCAGTCACAAGGAGGCATCTACCTGTAAAATGTGATAGTTTCTCTGCCAGTACATTGATTATTAGGTGAACTTGAGGTAAGACAAGGACGTGTGTAGGATGCAACAATCTGCACAAAACATTAATAAACACCTGAGATGTTTCACCAATAATAGTAAATTATTACCAGTAGAAAATCAGCAGTATTACTCAGTGAAGTACCACTGTACAAGTATTGTGCCATATGGTGCCAATCAGGGGCATTTCCAGCCTTTAAAGACACACAGGGCTTAGCTTAGATCAGATGCATGTACTGTAAGCCTTGTGACTAGAGGCAAACGTGGCAACTACAGATCTGGGCATGAAAAAGTTCCCTTTTCAGCCGACTGCCAGCCACTTACCAGCCACTTGTCTGCTAATTCAATTGCACAGAGAAACACCTGTGTGCCCGGGGGAAACGATTTCAGAGCATTAATGAGCGCCTGGAACAAGGATGTTTCCACACGCAAAGTTTGGACACCGTACGTGATGGCATATTTGTGGGACAAGTCGTTCAGCCAGTGATAGTGCAGTAATGGTGCACTATTAGTGCACCACTTCTGGCAGAAAAAGGAGGAACTTTTTCATGCCCAGATCTGTAAGTTTAAATACAAGTTTAAATCGGTAACTTTCAGCCCCACAAACTTCCCCAAAACATCTGGAGCTGAAGCCCCAAGAAAAATGGTTGGTGCCAACAAGTCTTGACAGAAATATAAGATGATGTGTCATCCTGATGAGAGCTTTGAGGACAAACTCCATCTCAGTCTAGGTTTACAGAACTATAGTTGTAAAAGCTGTATTAACCGTTTTAAATCTGTCATTTTGCTCATAGGGGGAAAAAAACAAACATTTTATCTAGCACCTTCTGAAATGTATTTGAATTTGTTTCTTTTTTTGTTGTTTTTTCTTTTTAAATTTTGGCCTTCGTCATATTTGGTGTTCCATATTTCCCCTACTGCAAAAGTCTGTTATTTTAATTTTTTTGGGCTAAATCTGGTCGGTCCGTCAGCCATATTTTAGCCTAAAAATAGATGTTGAAAAGGGGACTGTCTGATTTGGTCCAAATTTAACCCCAAATTAGACGTTGAAAAGTCGTCAAAAAATGTCTTTTCAACGTCCTGAAAAAAACGTCTTTTCACCTTTCAATTTTCAACCAAATCAAAATGTTTCAATGTTTACAACAGATGGACATGATGTCTTTTCACTGTCTTTTCAGCCAAATTTTGCTGGGTGGGAATCATACAGGGCAGGATACCAAGATCACAAATGCACTGTTCTTAAAGTCAAAATTCATAAAATCCAGAGATATGGTTCAATTTCAAACCACACAAATTTTATTTAAAACAAACAAACAAACAAACAAAACCGTCTACCAGAAAACACTCAAAACTTATTCACTGAGAGGGAGAGGGGTTATCCTTTAAGGAGAAAAGACAACTTTAGAATACTCAGAGTGCGCACAACATGGAGAAGTTTTTGTTTCTGTTTGATGGAACAGTTTGGGGGTGATACTCAGGAAATGTCCAAATTTAAACCAGTTTAGGAAAAATATAAAGAAAGTGTTATCACAAAATATAAGAAATGAAGCAAAGGTGGTTATCACGGGATGATTATGCTGCAATTTATTATGATTTTTTCTTTTTCTGTATCATTTAAATTTTGTGTTTCTCAGTTGTGTTATTTCTGATGATATATGGATGATGATGATTATTTACTATTACTGTTATTTACTATGGTCATTGTTGTTTTGTTGTTATCATTGGTAATAATAATAATGACAATGAAAACTATTGGATTAATAGCGAGCATAATACTGTAATATTATTGATGGTGTAAACGGGTGGGATGACATAAGTTTACACTTTCACCCACTCCTTTTCGGACTTGGAATTTAATTTGAAGTTTTGTTGTTGTTGTTGTTGTCTTTTTCTTTTTTTTTTCTTTTGGCTGTCCATTAATGTATTATCATTACTTACTTGTTCATTACATGTTCTAAATAAATACATACTAATAATGATAATGATAATGGAAGATGATCTGATACAACTGTCCAAACAAATGACTCATTCAAAGGAAACAAAGCAAGCAATGATTGTAGTTGAATAAAAACACTGAAATTAATAATCCATGACACTGAATCACTAATAGATTCCAATAAATGTAAATATACTGTAGTTGATCTTAAACCTCAAAACCATTACATGCAAGTGCTTGCTGTATTTTGTTTTTCTTTATATGTATGACATTATTTCTATTCAAACTCAGATATACGATATAAGAAGTGCACCGTATGACAAATTGTGTAAATGGATCATCTGTCTTTTGCTACAAACTAAATCATTTCTGTTTTACAGAATGACAAAGCTGACTTTGCAAGCCGAGTGAATATTTCTTCAAAGTGGGGAACGTGCCATCCAACACGCTGTAATCCTGGTTGTAACATTTGGAGCAACGCTCAACAGAATAAAGCCAATGTGAGTTTTATTACACGTGTGCACACGCCTTGTCCAGAAGTTGCTCTGTGAATCTGTGTAATACTTCTGACATTCATTGGAGCACACTGCAGCTGTCCTGAGTCTGACCCCAGTTTCCATCTGTCACAGCATCCTACCTATCATTACCCTCCTCCTTCCCTGGATCGCTGCCAGAAGACTCAGAGATGACCAGTTTCCACTGCAGCCATAAGAAAATAATGGTACATCAACAAAGAGGGAGCTGGTTTGCTCCCAAGGTTTTCACATAATTGTACTGTTATGACATAGTAGTGTGGTGTTACATGGCTGGTTTCCATATGAGTATTGATTTGTTGTAATTCTGAGTTGAACTAATTCTTAGAGTCAAAAACAGGCAGCCCATGTAAACTAGGAGTGGTCAATACCTGTAAAAGTTGATCAAGATACTTAATCTCTAGAAAACTGAAGCTTTGACAGGAAAGTTGTGATGATATACATACATGAAGCTACAGGGCTGGTTTGCCAGTCAGGATGTTAATGCATCTTTGGCAGTTTTGGTATCATTCCCCCTGCACATTAAAGTTAATTTAATCAATGTAACTAGGAAAAAAGTCATTTATTGAGAAGTTACTCAGAACTTCTGTGTTACCGCTTAGATCAAATTCTATAATCTTGATAGTAAAACTCTAAGCACCCAACACTGCCAAGCAAGACGAATGGGCTACAAGCACCTGTGGTGCAGAAAATAGCATCTTAACAAAGTGGCCTGGTGGAGTGATTGAGACTCTTGCTTGTTTAACTAAAACCAACAGCTGTTTGCTAAATCATCTGTTAAAGGAAGCACATTGCCAAAACTCTGTTCAGATAGCACATGTTAATTCCTCTCATATTTAATCGCTGACTGAACAGATGCTGGTGGCTTTTAATTAAGTAACTTCTGAGTTTTGTTACTTCACACTGAGTGCTAATGCCGGCTGCTTCATGAACCTGCAGCTAGAAATGCTGAACATCCTATTTTCCTCATTGCTGAACTGGCTCTAATGATCACTTGATAATGGCCTATAACCATATAAGTCCTGAAAAGTAAAGTCTGAAGTCAACAGGTTTAATCCGAGCTGTATTTGAAAACTTTTGAAAACACTTGAACACTTCCTAAGTATGCAGTCAGAAAATTTAACATCCTAATCCTGCTGCTATGACAACCATGATGAGTAAGCTTGATATCCACTCTATTTTTTGTTTACAATACAAATGAAGTAGCTAAATAGGAACACAGTAAACGGTGACAATACCTATAAAGGATCATTGCTAGAGGCAATTTAGATTTCTCTTATTTAGAAGAAAAACAAAATCTTTGTAAAACAACTTAAGGTAATGGCATTTCTTTCCCATCTTAAGCTCTGACAAGGCAGGAGTTCAGCCCCTGTGGTCCGTGACATTGTTTGCGGGGTTTAATTAAGTCACAGCCACTCTTGATAGACTTAGTTAAAGTCATGAGCCCCTGTTGACTTTGAAATGGCTGAGTGAAGCACATTCATGTGGTTGCTTTGATTATTTTCATTGTTTAAAGATCAGAACCCTTGAGTAGTAAAAGAAAGTACATCAGATTTCACAATAGCCAACATCAGATTTCAAAAGCTGACCTCACACGGTTCTGATTGGTTGAGTATAAACTCATTTTTTAATGCTTTAAGGTTTTATAAGCTTTATTAAATTGTCATTTAAAAAAATTTACTTTTCTTTGACTCTTCTCTGCTGGTGCAAATCTTTTATGACAAAGAGGCATAAAAGTTGAGGCACTTAAAGAGTGCTTGGATTAGTTTAGGAACAAATTCAGCTGATGTTCTTATTTGAAGATATTTAACTTTTCAAGTTTTACAAGTTGCCTTAGGATGAGCTGCTTTGTAAAGTTATTTTGGGGGGATTGAGAACTCTTAAAAGGGTTATTTCATGACTAAAATGGCAACAGATATGCTTTTCTACTTGTACTCTGAGATTTTAATTACTGGAGAAGCATGCAACACAACTGTGCCAGAATATTTGGGAACCCCATTTTCTACATGTCTCTGATATCATCTGACACACCTACTCAAAAAGACATTTTCCCGTTTATAATCAATAGAAAACAAACTAACACTATTTGTATCATTTATTCCAATAATTTGTGAACTAAACAGATTGTCAGGCAGTTCAGCAGGAAAAATCCATGAATGCTCTCAGATGACTTTATCAAAAAAGGATGCATATGTTCATGCTCCATGGGCACTAAGTAGTTGAGAAGGGAGGAGGCTTGTTTGTAAACATATTTTCTCTGTTTTTGTGTTTTGTTTTTTGTGTATGTGTGTGTTTTACAACTTACTTGATTATTTTGGGTTCTATCTTTAAATATGAGATCCAGTTCTACTGTAAATGTTAGGGGTGTCACGATTTCGATTTTTTTATCGAAATCAATCAAAATTACGTCATGGTCTCGATCATTGAAGTGAAAGAGAGGGTCAACGATCCCTACCATGAGGCTTTGAAGATAACTTTATAAGTAGTATTCACCATCATGTCCACGAATTAATACAACGTAACTCCAAGTGGGTGTGCTGCACATGTGAGCTGTTTGGTCCTATAATTTCCCGTTGTGTTTTATGAAACGTTCATTATTCCTATAAATATGTTTAGATTTCTGTCTCTGGCATTTCCAATGCGATGAAAAGCACTGATCACAATGAGATTTCTTTCAAACACTTGAAGGCTTCATGCCATTATAGAACTATTTTATTATTTGTATTTATTTATTATCTTTAATTATCTACTTTTTTCGTGATTGTTGAAAAAATTAAGGAATAAACCAATGATCCTAAACTAGACTAGTCTGACAATGACATAGGCCTGTCTGCTGTCAGAAAAAGAAAAAAAAAATCAAGAATCGAATCAAATTGTGACCCTAAAATCAAAAATTAAATGAAATAGAGGATTTGGAGAATTGTGACACCCTAGTAAACGTGCGTGGTGGTGCTTAACAGGCTATAACACAACCAAAACCTCTTGGTTGTTATAGTTGTGTGATCTTTAAAATCCTATCTCTGACAGATCATAGCAGCCATGGAAGCAAGCTCTTAAACATCTACACACCCAAGAGTTAAAAGACACCACCTTTCACTTGGAGTCATGTTATTGTAAAATGTACTATACAGCCTGGTTTTAGCTTCTTACTTCTTAGCTTTTCATCAGCATCATGATAGCTTGACATCAGAGCTGCAAAGCCTACTCGCCTATCTTTTGCGTTCTGCTAACACAAAATGACAGCTGGGTCTTCAAGAGCTCAAAACCAAGGAGGAGAGTAAACCTTTGGGTCCTGCCTTAGAAGGCTGCTGCTTATCTGCTCGTATAATATGTCTAAAGACAAAATGCTCCAACTTTATCTGAAAACCTTGTTTCATTAGGATTTGTTAATGGGAACTTTGATCTTTACAAACGGCTGAAGATGAACATTCAACATAAAGGACATAAAATAAAGCTGGCACAGTAAGAAACCATCATTTCAGGTTGAGAAAATTTCCTCACATACAGATTTATTTGGGGAAGGGGGCAATCTTGCAGTCATAAGTCTGAGGGTGTTCAAACAAAAAGTGAGAGCACAGTGGTGAGAATAAACATCATTCTGTTGCTCTTGCGCTCCGCCCCCCTGTCACTCTATGTGCCCCAGCGAAGCTGAGGTCAGTTTGGCTTCATTTGCAGCTCAAGCTCTTAATCCCTGGAGCCTTCAGTGTAGAAAGGGACATGAGGAGCATATGGAGGCCCTCTGATCCTTATTAGTACATGTCACAGTCTGCCAGAAAATTCAGGTAATTTTAGAAAGCAGGACTTCTTTTAAGCCTTTATGGTTTCATCATTATTTTTCCTCACATCATGGTCCATCTGCAGAAGTGCAAAGCCTCCTATCTTTCTTTGGTAATAGCCTCTATTAGTGAAAACTTTGTCCAGATTTAACAACAGAGTTAAAGGGGAGACATGAATTTCTCTTGCCAAGCTTTCTGTTTGACTTCAATGGACAAAAAGTCTATAATATCTTTCAGTGTTTTGTCATTTAAGTTGTCTAATAGAAAATTTAACCCCCTTTAAAAAATGTTTTTTAAGCATTAAATTTAGCCTGTAATCTAAGTTTGCCAATCATTGGTTTTTTGAGAGGGAGCATGTTTCTCTGTTGTTTCATAAAAGAGAATATTTGTTTGTGTCCCTTCAGATGAATTCAGAGCTCATTCAGTGGTGGAACGTTGTGGGAAAAGCAGACGTACTATTGTTAGGGATAAATACTTCCACCACACCTGAAAAAATGATCAAAAAAAATCTTGAAAGGGGATTTGACATTAAAAAAAAAGACACTACACTATTTTTTCTTCTTGTTGAACCAATTTTTAACATCTTAATTAAATATATGACCAATTTTGATCAAAATACTTTAGCAAAACAGCACAACAGTTCTCTTTTTCCACCATAAGTTTGCCCATCTATTCAGACAGACTTCTCCCAGTCTGTCTCTTTTCTATTGGGTAGTCTAATTTACTCATAAAGTACATTATTATTATAAACAAAGTAAAGAATAAATAGTCTGAATCCTCACACTAGCTCACACAAGAAACTACCACCAGCTTTATTGACTATTTTACTTATTTATTTACAAAGTAATAGTACTTCAGTTGTTGGTACAGATCACAGCACATTGCTGGTAATAATGCAACAACACTAGAGCAAAAGTTTCTGTTTCCCACATCTGAGTTGCAGCATGATTTGAACTTGAATTTTGGTGGAAATAAAGATGAGGAGGATGGATAGTTCTGCTTTAAGCTGCCGACATGACTTACTGATCCTCTGTAAATCTGGACAGCTCACTGAATGAGAAATTTTCCAGCAAGGTCTTTGGGCTTTTTCCACAGTTTTTGAAATAGTGGAGACTTGAGACAACCAATTAGAAGCTGCCAAACACAAAGAAGGGTGACTTCTATGATATGATCGCTTTTAAACACATCAGTATTTGAGAAAGTTTGAATAACTGGAGTTTTTTTGTTCAACTACTATCCTCTGATCCTCTGGGAGAAAGAATGTGATCTCTCAGCTTGCTATCTTCTTCTTCTATCTATTCATGTAGATTGGTACTGTAGGTCAATTTACCATAAATGCAATCAGGGAGCCCATCAACCATTTAACCCGGTCTTCAAGGGCAGGAATCAGTAATATGTTGCTTCAAATGTTGCCATAGCTCATATCGAGATCACTTTAATAAGCAACGACTAAAAAGAAAATTGCTGTAAGACATGATATTTTCATTCACTAAATCCTCCCTCTTTTGGTCCAAAAATAAACTGATCAAACTGGAACTATGGGTTATATGTACAACTCCACTATTTCCTGAACTTAGTAGTGCTCCTCTTTTTCCAGTCTTTCATTATTGGACAAACTGATTAATCCAGGTGTGTCTGATCTCAGTTACCACAACGACAATGACCAGACTCACCTGGATAATTCAGTTTGTCCAATAATTAAAGACAGGAAACAAAGAAGCACAGGAAGTAGAGGGGGTTGTGCATATAGCCCATCAGCACTGACAAAAGATGCAGAAAACATCTTGTAACAAAGTGTTATTGCTCACCAAATAACTGCTCATACGCATATGCTGAAACTTATTTAAATAGATTATCATAAAAGTATTTGTTAAAGGAGCCCTATCATGAAAAAAGGACTTTTAAGAGCTTTTCAGCATGTTACTGTGTTATTTCCTCATAAAAAAACCCTTCATTTAAGTCGTTTTTTTTCCTCATTTGTGCATATTTGAGTAATATTTGAATATTCAGGCCAGCTTCCTTAACATAACTGACTTACACCGGTATACGCAACGAGGTGGCACAGTCATGAAGGGACAAACACGCATGCACAGCATCGTAGCAAGACGCCCTCTTTGTTGAACAGAAACTCAAAGAGAATCTAAAATAACACTTTCTGAGGAAGAAACTAACAGCCTGCAGGTTTCAGATTTCCTCAGAGACAAACAGCCATCAGCTAACGGACGTTTGCTCCAGAGTTCAGGAGATTTTTTTTTTTTTTTTAAGCTCTAGAGGACGGCAAGTTGGGAAAAATGTGGTTGCGTTCAGCGTGGGAGTTTATTTGTTGTACTGGACAAATCGACTTGCCAGAAGTGGTTAGATTAGAACTTCAGGAGCAGAAAAAAATCCTCAACTTTGTGTGTGAACTTCACTCCTGACAACTTCATGAATCTCGGGCAGTAAAGTGATTTTTTTTCTCGGGGATTACTACTGAAACCTGATGCAGTTCCTACTATAAAAACGCGCATGGACAGACAACAGCACCAGTGAGTAAAACACACAAAGCTATTGAACACATCTCTCAGCTTAATGCTAACTGTTAGCTTATGATTTGATCGCTAATTTACTTACTTGTCAGGGGTCTCTGTGGTACTTCTGTGGTACTGCGTGTACTTCAAACTCCATGTCAGACTCTGGCTTGAGTGCATACAGCTCCAAAACAGGCTGGTTCGTTTTATCCCGTCGATCGGAGTCCGATTATCCATCAATGTTTACAAATAACATCCATGTGAGGTGCTGGTGCTACAAACAATTCTGTGACCCTTCAGAATCAGTGTCTCTTCCGGGGCGATGTCATGAAATGGGCGTAAAACATGTTGCAATTGGTGGAGAGCTTCGTGGATCAGTACAGTCAGCCATCTTACTTCCGCGTTGGAAATTAGACGCATAGAAAAACTAATATTTAACACCAAATTAGTTTCTATAGTAGCAATGGGAACATGTTTACTGTAGCTTATAAATGCTTGTATTTCACTTTTGGAACGTTTGAAAAGCATGATACAGCTCCTTTAAGTGATGATCAGAGTTTTGCCCTCTGCTAACCTTAGCCAAAGGCTGATCCGGCTTTGGCTAATGTAGTTGCATGTTTAGTGGATGAAACCTGCACAATTCCATGCTCATCTCAAAGAGTGGAGGAGGGCGAGCTCCAAAACGATGGCTGTTTTCTTACTCTGTTTTATTTGATTGCTTGTGTAATATTCCTCTTGGCCCATTTCTAAAGTCCAACTGACACTGTCACGATGTAACTCTCAGTTATTCAAGCAATTTTTCTCTGTTCCCTTCTGCAGAAATGCCCTACTTTACTCTCTCTGCTCATTCATGTGATAGCACTACCCAGTAAAACCACAGTCTTCAGCTGCAGGTCTCTAAATAGCTCCACTTAAGCTGTTGGGGTTGGAAAGAGGAGATTATTCATTGAGTTTCAAAGCCACAATTTTAGTGCTGGTGCCAATTTTTGACCCAGCAACCTTCAGTTTAACATTGCTGCTTAGTTTGGTCATAATTTGACTTCAAGACATGACAACATGGCTGTAAAAATGTGGAACAAAAAACGTTCCAAGTCACACCTTATTCCATCATGTGGAATAAACCCCTCTGCTCTGTCTCAGTTGATGTAGCAGCCTCAACGCCACCCATCTCTCTGCACACTGCCAACACAACATATTTTTTATGCTATGTTGGCAGTGTTTGTCCCATACTGTCAAAGCAATTAACTTCATGCTGCTTCTAAAAACAATTAAACTATGTTCAATCATGCTGGATGACTACATCTCTCAAGTCATTAAGTAGGTATCTCCAATATGACCACATTGCTTTAGTAGCCCTAAAAGTCTGCTAATCCATAAACGCTTGAAACCAAAAATGAAAAGTTACACTGTCTAGCTAAAAAATGGCTGAAATTATAATATAAAAATATGAATTTCTCATTGCCTTGTTCATTATTTTCACACAGTAATTAAAAAAAAGAATGCATCCCTCTTTCAATTCTAAGGTTTTACGTATTAGGGCATTATAAGAATCATTTGGTCCTGGCCTTAGCTAAATACAACCTCAGATGAACAGCAGTGCATGACAAATTACACCATGTCTTTATTTATTTAGCAAAGACAAATCAGGATTGAGCAACCATGTGTGAAGATCTAAGTACACCCATACTGGTTTAATGGGATTTAAAAGAATAGTGTAGGAGCCAGGAGCTGATAATCAAATACACATGATTAATTGATCATCAACAAAATGGATCAAGATCTACATCTTGTACTTTACAGGCTTCAGTAAGCAAGTGAAATGTTAAATTTAATGATGGAACAAAAATAAAGGTTCAACAAGTAGCCCGTGGCATTTTTGGAACGGTTGCCAGAAGAAAGCTTCTTCTTTCTTAAGCTTTGGTATGAATTCATGGACCTAAAAGCACAAGAATTTTAGAAAAAAATGTCAGAAGACACCAAAGTGGAAATGTTTGGCCATGATATATAATAATTGATCATAATATTTGTTGGAATTTACATATACAGTACATAAAAAGTAAATTATCAAAGAGCACTGGTATACTCTATAAAACTAAAACATTACTGAATACAAGTGTTATACTGTACTCCTCTCATGTATTGCCTTACGTGTCATTTGTATCAGAACTTTGGGGAAATGCTTGCAAAACATACCTAGAACCAATAGTTAAATTGCAAAAAAGAGCAATGCAAATAATAAATAAGGCAGGATTTCAGGAAACAACCAATTGTCTATTTATAAAATCCAAGGAGTTGAAATTTATGGACATAGTCAAATTAAAAGTGTTGGAAATGATGTTTCGTGTTGCCAACAGGAGTCTTCCTTTGAGCATTCTACCTTTCTTTCAAGTAAGAAGAGGAAATTATCATTTAACAGGTGTTCTTCAGTATGAACAAAGTAAAATAAGAACTAATGATAAATGATGATAAAGATGTGTTTCAGTTGCTGGTGTCAAATTGTGGAATGATCGTAATGATCAAGTTAAGCTTATAAGTTCTCTATCAAAATTTAAACAATCTTTAAAAAGTGATATGATTGATATATATATATATATATATATATACACACATTTAAATAAACTATGTGAATAATGATTGGATGAAGTCTCTTTATTCATTTGCCTAATGTAATGGTAATTCATGTCCAGGAATATGAATGAATTGCAAAAGTTTACTTTCATTGCTGTTGAGGGTTTTTTTTTGTTTGTTTGTTTGTTTGGTTTTTTTTAATCTACAGGGTGGGCTATAAAAAAGCATTGCTTCTGCCCAACCCCCATTTTTGGGTGTATTATGTTGGTCTTGGAAGAACTGTTGTTGGAATATGAACAACCAAAATAAAACTAGATACTAAAACTGAAAAAAAGTAAAATAAAATTAGAAACTAATGCACAGCACTATCTTTCACCTGGACTGAAGTTTGTTCATGCAGCAAGAAAAATGCAATGCAACAAATAGCTGAAAGTGAAAAAATTGAGGTTTTGTGGGGGTTCAGTCAAAGTCCAACACTTAAAGGAGTCATCACCCGGAAATCCCACTTTTTCATGTTAAAACCTGTGTATTGGGGTAGGAATTGAGTAAAAAAAGTGCCAGAAACTCCTGAAAGTGAAAGTGGCTTCGTTTTTCAGCTTGAGCTCTCTCTTTATCCCAGAATCGGCCACAAGAGCACGCACTCCACAGCACGCGATTTGGACCCGCCTCTGGCGTTGACGTCAACCGCCTCGGCCTGCTAAGCTAGCCTCTTTAGCGCCACCTAAAAGCCGCTGATTACCTGCCACGGAGGAGTTATGACCAGCTGTTATGACGTGAACTAGAGAGGCTGCGAGCGAGCTGCTAAGCTAGCGTCTTTGTTATGAACTCTGCTTTTCACCGGCTCCTGCGCAGAAGCGTGTCCGCCTTACAGATGCTCGTGGTCGGCCTGAGTGTTGCAAGTCACACTGCGTCTTCTGCTGTGGCAAAAGCCAGCAGAGGCCCAGTTTTGTGGATGCCTGTCATAGTGTCTGAGCCCCAGACATGAATCCATCCTCATTCAAGGCGCAAAGGCATGGTTAACTGGCTCCCTGTATTGAAAATGCCAGTATAAGCGTTTCTCGCCGAGATATTGCGTTTGGGGGATTTTCGCTGCTGCTTTCCAGGAAAGACCCAGAGCTGCTTCCAACCCTCGTGCCCTTCATATTTTTGACACTAGCTACCATCTACACTTGGAATGTCCAAGATCGGATGTTCAGAAATAAAGTTATGAGCTCTGCTTTTTCACCGGCTCCTGCACAGAAGCGTGTCCACCTTACAGCTGCTCGTGGTCGGCCTGAGTGGACAGAAGGGACAGCAGGGACCAGTGGATTATATTAATTAGTGAGGATGTGCAGTCGGTTAGTGTTGCTGCTTGTGTAACTTATTATCTTTTGTGTAAGAGACCAGTAAACGGTGGTTGACGAGCGGACAAGCTGCTAATGTAGCTACAGAAGCTAACAGTGTTTGGTTAACTTCACGTCAGACGTCCACTCCTTATATTCATCAGAGTCCAGCCCTTTTACTCCGCGGATCCTCTCTATCAACCGTACCGTTAAGTTTTTATCAAGTTTTTCTCTGTTGGGACATCATTTCCTTCACCTGCTCTGTCCTGATAAAACTTTGTTTTGGCTTTGATGCTTGCCTCGTGAACGCGCTTACAGACAGGTCTAACTCTCGTACGAGTTCTCGCGACAAACAAAAGTTGGGGATAAAAAGAGGTTAAAATGAGCTCATCGTCCACCCAACTATAATTAAAAATTAATTTGAAGATAATTCTCCTAAAAGCAATATAATCATTTTTTTCTAAAATAGATAATATAAATAATGATATAGTATAGTATATAACTATTTATTGTTGTTTGTCATGTAGTTTATTTGGGTTTTATTTACCCAGTTTTAAAAAGAGTGAATACCACATATGGTAAATGAAATAGTAGAATCAGAAGAGGATGCACTTTCTTTGTCACATGTCTGTACAGTATATTACACACCCTGCAGATGCTTCATCCCCAGGCAAGTCAGCCAGTTGGAAAACCACTGGCCTGAAGATATCAGTATACTGTTTAAAAACCTAACTTGCTCAACAGATTGTCAAACAACACTTCAAACAAGTGTGTTTCTTTTTTAAAATCCAAATAACATACCCTCATTTATTACCTAGAAAGCCTGCGTTACCCTGGAGGAGGGGATTCATTATCAGTTTAATATTGGAAAAGATAAATTATGAGCTTTCAGAGAGACCTACAGTATAAGGAATTTATGAGCATGGAAGGTAAGCAGAAGTGCCCTAATTTCTCACATTTGCTAGCTTGTGTTTTCTAGGAATGTTGCAGTATTTGATATAGCTAATAACTACTGTAATTTTGATAATCCCTGCCATAGCACCTAAAACAAATAAGAATTTATTTTTTTCTCTCAAGTTACTCAGAAAATATTGGAGGGATTGCAACATTTTGCTCATACATTCAAGCTCCCCAGAGAATGGATGCTAATAATTTTCTTCACTCCCTAACTTTTCTGTTTTTCCAAAACTGACACCCTGGGGTCACATTTTTAGGCTTTTGCTGAACTATGTCTAATTTTTTAAACTTGGCGCTCACTTATTTTCTTCAACATTAATCCCTAATTAAGCCTCTGGCTTTTTAGCCAGTGCTAAATATAATTATTCTCAACTTTGTTTATGACTATATACCTGTAAAAGTAGAGCCATTCCCATTAAGTTCAACTAAACACATATTATACCTACTAAATATCAGGCCCTGAGTATTGTCATGCATTAACCTTCAGCGCATAGTTAAGTTTAAGCTATGGTCCCCCCTGGGAACACTGGCACAAGTACAGGAAGGGAATTGGTTTATTTATTAAAATATGTCAGACTTCATACTTATACAGTGGGTACGGAAAGTATTCAGACCCCTTTGAACTTTTCACTCTTTGTTTCATTGCAGCCATTTGCTAAAATCAAAAAAGTTCATTGTATTTCTCATTAATGTACACTTAGCACCCCATCTTGACATCAAAAAGTTCATTTTATTTCTCATTAATGTACACTCAGCACCCCATCTCGACAGAAAAAAACAGAAATGCAGGATTTTTTGTAAATTTATTTAAAAAAGAAATACCGAAATATCATATGGTCATAGGTATTCAGACCCTTTGCAGTGTCAGTCATAGGCTGTCCATTTCTTCTGATCCTACTTGAAATGGTTCAACTCCTTCATTGGAGTCCAGATGTGTTTGATTAAACTGATTGGACTTGATTAGGAAAGGCACACACCTGTTTATACTGTATACAGTAAGATCTTACAGCTCACAATGCATTTCAGAGCAAATGAGGTCGAAGGAACTGTCCAAGGAGCTCAGCGGCAGAATTGTGGCAAGGCACAGATCTGACCAAGGGTACAAAAGAATTTTTGCAGCTCTTAAAGTTCCCAAGAGCATGGTGGCCTCCATAGTCCTTAAATGGAGAAATTTGGGTGGACCAGAACTCTTCCTAGACCCATCTAGCCAAACTGAGCAATTGTGGGAGAAGAGCCTTGTTGAGAGAGGTAAAGAAGAACCCAAAGATCACTGTGGCTGAGCTCCAGAGATGCAGTCGGGAGATGGGAGAAAGTTCCACAAAGTCAACTATCACTGCAGCCCTCCACCAGTTGGGGCTTTATGGCAGAGTGGTTCGATAGAAGCCTCTCCTCAGTGCAAGACAAATGAAAGCCGGCATAGAGTTTGCCAAACAACACATGAAGGACTCCCAGACTGTGAGAAATAAGATTTCTCTGCCTGTTAAGCCCCCTGAGGTGACACTGTCATGAATTGACGCTATGCAAATAAAGTTTAATTGACGTGAAGTTGAATTGATGAGACCAAGATTTAACTTTTTGGCGTTCATTCTAAGCAGTATGTGTGGAGAAAACCAGGCACTGTTCATCCCCTGCCCCATATGATCCTGTGACAGTGTGGTCCTGTTACTATGCCTCCGACTGATCATGTGCCCTGGTTACTTGGCCACAGGGATGTCCCTTTGGCTGAATGGTCAGCGCGCATGACTTTCACCTGGGAGTCTGGGGATCAAATCCCGCCTGGGCCCTCCATTGCGTACCTTGCCACAATCCCAACAGTCAAACATGGTGGTGGCAGCATCATGCTATGGGGTATTTTTCAGCTACAGGGACAGGACGACTGGCTGCAGTTGAAGGAACAGAGTAAATCCTGGAAGTACAGAGAAATCCTGGAAGAAAACCTCTTCCAGAGTGCTCAGGACCTCAGACTCGGCCAAAGGTTCACCATCCATCAAGACAATGACTCTAAGCACACAGCTACAATAACAAAGGAGTAGCTTCAGAGCAACTCTGTAACCATTCTTGACTGGCCCAGCCAGAGCCCTAAACTAAACCCAACTAAGCATCTCTGGAGAGACCTGAAAATGGCTGTCCACCAACATTCACCATCCAACCTGACAGAACTGGAGAGGATCTGCAAGGAAGAATGGCAGAAGATCCCAAATCCAGATGTGAAAAACTTGTTGCATCATTCCCAAGAAGACTCATAGCTGTACTAGCTCAAGAGGTTCTTCTACTCTGTACTGAGTAAAGGGTCTGAATACTTTTTCTTTTATGATAAATTTGCAAAAATTTCTACATTTCAGTTTTTTCTGTCAAGACGGGGTGCTGAGTGTACATTAATGAGAAATAAAATAAACTTTTTTGATTTTAGCAAATGGCTGCAATGAAACAAATAGGGAAAAGTTAAAAGGGGTCTGAATACTTTCCTTATCCACTGTAGAAATGCCTCCTTTTTGTTATTATTACTGACTGACTTCCATTCATCCATCCATTTTTTATACCCTCATATTCCACTGTGGGGTCAATAGCCCCGTTTCCACCAGCAGATCTGGGTTGGGTCGGGCCACGTTTTTTTGCGTCCCCACAGGTAAAAAGTGGGACGGGTACCCTTATATCCGACCCGACTCAGCCTACTTTTTTGGTAGCCTTTGGTAGGGGTACTGATCTAACAAATTCAGACCAAAAAGGAGCTAATACACAGCAATCCATTGATCCGTTGAAAAATCTGTCACTTTCTGTGTGACCAGGCGTAAAAACCAAAGCAGAGGTGATTTCTGCCATGTGTGGTCTGGCGCTTTGGTTAAAAGGCGTTGCACGCCGATGATATCAGGCGATCATGTAGCAGCACAGTCCAGTTAATACTCTGCCTCCAGGGTAAGGGTACAGTTTGCTGTGGGGGTGGGGACGCAATGTGAAATCAACACACCCGTACCAAAACCCACCCAATCTGGCCTGGCCCGATCTGACCTAACCAAGACCCGCAGGTGGAAACGGGGCTATAGATGAGAGGCAGGATATTCTGGATATGTTGCTTGTCCATCACAGGTCCGTAGATTGGTCTGAAGCATCAGGCTGTGAATTGGATAGTTTTATCCAGTTTTTACGGCTCTTTACATTTCATGTGTGCTGTACGCTTGACTGTAACCACTTGCAAATCAGCTACACCTTTGAAGTTTTCTTTAATTACCATCTTTCTCTTTATTGTCCTGGCTGTTTTGGCTACCTCCAGGTCAAAGATGGGAACTGTGAATAATGGGAGGAGATGCATTTGGCTCCAAAGTAATTTTGGGCATTTGGGAGTGATATTATAAAACCAACCAACCATCTTGGTTTGTAAAGCTGAGAAATTTATTTGAATCCAGTCGCATTAGTAGCAACAAACCTGTTTGCATGTATCGTAGAAGTTCTGCTTACATTATGCATTGTCCATTTGAGCATGCATGTGAATCTGATCTTTTTTTATTTTTAAACTGCAGTCACAGATTTTGGCCACTATAGGACAGTTAAAACATTTTACGAATTAAAGACTGCAACAGTACATCAACTTTTAAATATCAAGTGGTTATGAAATAACATGATTAATGCGATTCGTGTTCACAGCCATCTGTTCAGTGTAATGCTCAGTTATGTCCATATTGTAAACATCACCACACATACACTGACAGAATTATACAGTACATCGCTTGTTTTGATGGTTATTCATAAAATCACCTACCTATCATCCCTACCCAGACTCTTATTAAAAAGGGCTCATCTGTTAGCTAAAAAAAAAAAAAAAGCAGAGTGCCAAGGCCGCATTGTACAATCTCACTCAAATCACCCCCCCCACCCCCCCCCCACCCGCCACCCCCCAAGCCAAAACTTTATTTTTGTTTATCAGTGGGTTTTTTTTTTCTTTTCTTTTTTTTAAGTTATCACGAACAAGATCTTGTCCCATGCATTTATAATTTCTACACCCTCAGAACTTCCAAATGGGGGCAACACATTTTCTTTCTCTTTTTTCAGTACTGTGATCATTTGCATAACTAATCTGGTATTTATATTCATCAATTGCTCCATTAATTAGGTCAGTGATCAAAGCAGGATTTTTCTACCATTCGGGAAGGGAGGGGAGGGGGAAAGACATTTTGGTGGCTCTCTGCTGCAGCACTGCGCAGTAACAAAAGGAAATAAAAGCAGGGAGTTTCAGTTGAGATCTAACACATAATTTCTTATGGAAAGCCTGCTGAGAGATACCGCACTCTTATGTAACTCAGCAACATCATTATGAAGACAGTCAGAGAAGGCAGAAAACCTCCATCTTTAGCCATTACCTCTGGCAGAGCTGTCAGATCGCCCACGCCATCTACTGGTGGAAAAAGTGGAGGGCTCCTTAACCTCCACTAATGACCACACAGGGGAAAGGGCCAGGAGCAGAGGAAAACTAACAGACCTTTCAGGGACTGGATTTGAAGCTTTTGAACACTGAGGACATGTATGATCCTTTATTGGTTGGTATCGTTAGTCAAGTGAGACAAATCCAGGCTCTGGGACCCAGTACTGCTCTCATGTTCCTTTATTGGCAGTGATGTGTAATTTGTCTACCTTCCGCATTCATCTGACCTTTCTCTTGATAAGACATTGTTTTGAAGACAGGTTTGTGTGCGCTGGGCATTTGTGGTGCTTTGCTGACAGACAATGTAACCAGCGAGCGGTACTGAGGTCCCTGCCCCATTTCTCCAATCTCTCATCTGCTGGCAGCAATACATCATCATCTGCAAACACCGCGCACAAGAAACAGGGAAAGTACACAAATAGAAACTGCTGATCCACCTGTTTTATAAATGCAGGGAAAGGCAAGTATTATGAAATATGAACAAAATTGAAAAAGGCATGATCAATTTGATAGGCATGACTGCATTGTAAAATGAGTGTTGGCTTCAACTGGACATATTGAAGTTTTCACGCCTGACTGAGTTAAGTGTCCTATTATTTCACGAGTTTTATAACCTATCACAATAAACCTGGAAATTATTATGCTTCCAAATTAAAATGACTTAAATAACTGCAGTGAACATATATTATCTGCCTATATACTGACATCTCATGTAGTCCTCATTGGTTGATTTCAACTAAGGAAAAATCAGCAGTGGCCAATAAGGCATTGTTTAATGTCTTTTTCTTTTTTTTTTCTAAGTAGATGTAGTCCAAACAAATGTTTAAATTATTGAATAAATGCATTTTTGTTTTAATATCTAACAGCTTTTTCTCTGCAAGTTTGCTTTATTCTTATATATTATACATAGAACTAAAAGGAAATAGCTTCAATAAGCTGAGAAAATTAAGCTTTCACACCCTTTATTTCTCTCCTTTACTTTCATCTCGTCCACCCAAGCATATTGACCAGAGATACAACTGAAAGGTATTCAGCATGCTGACAATTAATCAGTGTCAACCACACGGCACATAGGTCCGCCAATGCTTTTCAAACATCCAGATCTACGCTGCCAAGACCACTTCTGCCTATTCTAAAAGGTATGCTGAAGCTACACAAGAAATATACATTTACCTGTAGTTCATCTTCCTCCTACAGTATAACATCCACTCAGGCTTTGCAGATGCCCCTGTTAAAGAAAAACATGGGAATGAAAGATTTTCAGCAAAATGCCACAGTACGTACAATCCGATGCAAATGAACAATAGCTATAGAATTTAAATTCAGCATGTGAAAGAACTGCCCTCTTTGTTAACAACATCAAAAAACCTCCAACTATATATAAAATATATTGTCAAAATATCTCACATTCACTCAGCATTGCAGCATTTTTCAGTGAGAGCAGCCATGACTAATCCAAGATGAAATGAGCTAGAGGGAGTGTGTGAGGCCTACAGAAACTTAAAATTGAGAGGGATGATAGTGTTCACACACATACACACTGCTGCACAAAAGTATACTACTTACGTTTACACAGAAATTTCTCCATGAAGCTCAGAGTGCAGAAGATTAAATTCCGCTAAATTACTGCTGTTGCAATAAAAAAAAAAGGGGGGGGGGGGGGGGGGGGCAAAAAGTGAACTGATTGCACCTTCAGATTTGATCTATGAATATTTTGATTAGATAAACTGCAGCTAGTGAAAAGCTAGAAATGCTGATGGAGCAGAGAGTATATGTGTCAGCTACAGTTACGTGCGTTCCTTGTGTTTGACAAAACTGAAGGAAAATTAAAATTTAATAGCAAGAGATGACAGATCACTGATTGGGCAGCAATATTTGTCAGTACACACCAGCAGGTGGGATGGAGACAGGTTACAGCCTCCAGTTCTCTATCGGACCTCTTGAACTATAATTACTAGCTGTTGCTCGTATCAGACTCCTGCTCTTCAAACTGAGCATCTTTTTGTTGCCTAGCTAAAACTCTTACGAGCACCTTAAGATAAACAGAAATTTTATATAGAATGTAGATATTTTTATTACTTTGTTTTTTCCTACCCTGAAAGAATACACTGCCATGTGCCAGGTTTGATATTCAGGCCAACCCTCAGGGAAAGTCAAAAGGTACAGAAAATCCTGACCTCTTATGTACATTGATTTCAGATGTGTCAATATGATGAGCTGAGCTGCTGTACTCATAGCATCACAGCAAAACAACTGATACTAGATCCAAAACATTCCGAATCGCGCCCCCAGAAAAAAATCTAATCTTTATTTTGTTAACTTAAACCAGATGAACCCCAGAAAATCATTTTTTGTGTTTTAGTAGCCAGTGCCATCATAAATGTAGACAAATTTAAGATTTAATGCCAACAACAGATTTGATGTAACTTCAAGCAACTTGTTTTGACTTCACAACTTTTGCTTCTGGCATGTCACATGGTGGAACATCTTCATATCCCACATAACATGCTAGGACTGGATGCACTGGTCGTTTTGAATGCACACCACTGCTGATTTATTAATTAAAGAAACCTAAGAGGACATTATCAGCAGATAAAAGGAAAAGAAATAGCAAAAGGGACAAAGCGGGAGATAAGACAAGTGTCATCTTCATCAGCTTGTGCCACATTCTTTTCTGAACGATCAGCTCTAGCGGCTCCAGAGTTATCCCCAGCACAGAACCAGCTTTCTTGATCAGCTTGTTTAGTTTCTTCAGGTCTCTGGTTCTGATGCTGTTGCCCCAACAGATGAATGCAAAGCTGATTGCACTTTCCACAACAGACTTATAGAAGATCTGCAACATCTTGGTGCAGACTAGGGCTGCAGCTATTGATTATTTTTGTAATCAAGTAATCTAGCGATTCTTCTGACGATTAATCGAGTAATAAGATAAATTACTTGGAGGGGCATAAAGGGGGGAATGGGGCCCGACAAAAAAAAAATGCGGGGGGGGCTTTTTTTTTCCCCCCCTTTAGTTACGTTATCAGCATAAAGCTAACTGTTATGTTCAACAGAAATACCAGCCTGGGCGGAACATCACTTACGTTAACGTTTTGCCCGGTTGAGTAACAGAAAAAACATCCGGGCAGAGGAGCAAAATACAAAGAGTGAATTTAACGAATCCTCAAGACAGTTAATTTGCCTCGAGCAATTTTATGAATCGAATTACTCAAATTACTCGAGAAATCGTTGCAGCCCTAGTGCAGATGTTGAATGATCTCAGCTTCCGTAAGAAGTAGAGTCTGCTCTGACCTTTCTTGTAGATGTAGTCAGTGTTGCATTTCCAATCGAGTCTGTTGTCCAGCTGAACTCTAAGGTATCTGTATTTCTCCACCACCTCCACCTCCTCTCCCAGGATGTAGACAAGACTATGCTGCTTATTCTTGCTCCTCCTGAAGTCAACAATCATCTCTTTAGTCTTGCTGGTATTTAAGATGAGCTGATTGTTACCGCACCATTTCACAAACTGACTGACCAGTTCCCTGTACTCGGCTTCTTGTCCATCACTGATACACCCCACAACTGCAGAGTCATCAGAGTATTTCTGCAGATGACAGGACTCAGAGTTGTACTGGAAGTGTGAGGTGTACAGTGTGAAGAGAAATGGTGAGAGTACAGTTCCTTGTGGTGCGCCAGTGCTGCTGATCACCATCTCAGACACACAACCTTTCAGTCTCACAAACTGTGGTCTGTTTGTTAGGTAGCTGTAAATCCAGGTGGTTGTGGAGGGATCCACCTGGAAGTTATGGAGCTTCTCACATAGCACTTGAAAAATCAAAGAACATGACCCTCAAAGTGCTGCCTGACTGGTCCAGATGAGAGTGGGCTCTCTGAAACAGGAAGATGATGGCGTCTTCAACCCAAGCCCATTACGATATACGAACTGTAATGGGTCCTGCAAGGTGTTCACTTGCTTGTTGAGGTGAGCCAGTAAGAGTCTCTCCAGAACTTTCATGATGTGAGATGTCAGGGCAACTGGTCTGTAGTCATTTGGTTCAGCTGGTTGTGGTTTTTTAGGGACTGGAACAAGACAGGATGTTTTCCACAGCACATGAACTCTGTTCTGTCTCAGGCTGGTGTTAAAAAGGTGCTTGAGAACCGTACATAGTTGTTCTGAGCAGGTCCTGAGAACTCTGGGACTGACACCATCTGGACCAGTTGTTTCCTGACCTGGTTGCAGGAGATAGACAGACTGGAGGTGGAGACAGAGGAGGTCTCAGGATGTCCTTATGTGGAGGGAGAGGAGGCTGTGTTCAGGTCCATGACTGAGCTGCAGGGTGGACAGGTGGGACAGGAAAGCTGTGGGCTCATGGAGGGTGTGTGGTGTGTTTGGTTGACTGCAGGGGGGGAACTGAACCTATTGAAGAACATGTTCAGTTCGTTAGCTCTGTCCAGACCTTCATCAGTCTGATCCCCCTTTAACTTAAAGCTGGTGATCTTCTTCATTCCAGGCCACACATCCCTCATGTTGTTCCGCTGGAGCTGGCTCTCCAACTTTTTCCTGTAGTCCTCCTTGCACTTCTTTGCTTCCTTGCTATATTTCAGAAAGCATAGTCCGCGAGTCTTGGTCCGTTTGGGGAATCGGTTCGGTTGTGGGTGGGGTTGGTCTTCCAGACTAAGATAGCGTTCACGTTGCACTATTGCCAAACGGATCAAGAATGAGAATCTCGGGTGGGGCTCTGTCAGTCCTCTGAAATAAAAATTTGTATCACGTGATAAAACATTAAACAATCATTTCACTTTCCTCCTCTAATCAGGACTGATTAACAGCTGCAGACCGACCGAGCTGCAGGTGCTGTTGCAAGAGCTGGCAGCCAGCATCACAACGACAGATGTTGAATAGTCCGCTCAGCTGCTTCTTGTGAAAAACTTATAATTTTAACCGTAAAAAATAACAATATTAACATAGGGCCAAGTAAGAATCAATCTAATATTTGTTTATTTTTTAAGTAGCCATGGTATAAGTGGGATAATGCCTTTTGACGTCTCCATTGTCAGAAATTAACAGATGATGTGGAGGTTTGAACCATCCGGCGTGGAGTGGAGGAAGGTTGCCTCTGCGAAGTCAATAGACACCTCATCCATCATCCTTTATTTAACGATTAGTTTAACTTACAGCGCAGCCACACTTCAGTGGACATAATAATTACCGTATTTTCCGGACTATAAGTCGCTCCTGAGTATCAGTCGCATCACTAAAAAAACGCACCATTAAGAATAAAAAAAACATATAGCCTATAAGTCGCACTGGACTATAAGTCGCACTTATTTGTTTAAAATGGGGGGATATTTGGATTTTTTATATCCAACTTGTTACTGCTAAAAATGATCCAATCTGTCCAATTCCAAAGTTAATGCCTGAAAATGATCATAAACATAACAAAAAAGGAAAAATGTGTTTTTTGAGGATTTGTTCCACCATACAGGCAGTACAGCCAGATGTCCAAAATGAACTCCTCTCACTGAGATAAGGCTATTTTGGGATTTTTTCCCTTGGAGAAGAATATAGTTGTCACAAGCCTATAGCGCCCTCATTTGAGATTAGACAGTAATATTTACTACTTGGCTCATGTCTGTCAGTATGAATTAAAAAAAAAAAATATGTTAAATTGTATATATTTTGATATACAGTAAGTCGCACTGGACTATAAGTTGCACAAGCAACCAAACTATGAAAAAAAGTATGACTTATAGTCCAGAAAATACGGTTTAGCATCATAATCATATAGGCTACGATGAATTTGCGAGCAATCAACATGCTTTATTTACAGTATTATCGAGCTCCCCCAAACTTTTACAAAATTTGCTGCTAGGGGGCCAAATCCTGATACGGTGTTCGGAATGGCACAAATAATGTGTTTTTTCCGAATACTTATTTCGAACAAATATTGTGAAAAATATCTGGTTTCAGGAGGAAGAAAAACATTGTGAGACATTTTAAGACTGCAGCGCATGCCTGCATGAGTGAGTGACAGTTGTCAGGAGTAAACAGTGTGACAGGCTGCTCCAGAGAAGGCTGCCTGAGCGAAAGACTGAACTGCATCACTATTTGGAAGTTTGATCGGGAAATTATAAATAGGTTTCCAAGAAACGTCATACATAGGATGCGCATGCAACCAGGGGGCAAGAAAACACAGGAAAAGCATTTTTGAACTATGAGAAAACGTGTGTTTACAAGACTCGACTTTTAATGCAGATGCGGTCAAGATATGATGTGAAAGTGTCTGGGAAAAATAATGCTTGAGTCCTGGTATTGCAAAAATCAAAACGTTAATGCATGTGAACAGTTAAATGGTGATAACAGGAGAGAAGGAGCGACTGTCTTCAGGAAATCCTCCCGGATAACTTCTGCAGGTTCGGATACATGATTTAATTAGTCTTTCACCATGGTCACCATGTCAGATTAAACCACCGCTGTGGCAGAAATTATTTCTGTGTTGTAGTTGGGAAACTGGTACTGTAACAATACCAGCATCACCGCCGCGACCAGTCATTTATCAGTTTACTGCTCACGGCTGCATCACAACACTGTAAGCTATAAACACTGTAGCTGTGTGTGACAGCTGTCCTCTGCTCAGACACGGAAAAAAAAAAAAAAGAAGAAGAAAAAAATGATTGCGGAGCCGTTTACAAACATTCACGCTGCATAACAATCCCGGAGATTTAATACGAAGTACAGGGGTTGTAAATCAGATGGTGTTTGAATTTATATCGTCAGCTTCTTAGCAGTTCGCTAGTTTGTCTACTGTCTACCAGGATTTCACACACAACAAAAGCATAACGTTACACAAGCAGCGAGACTCACCGACAGCAATGCAGGTGAGTCCCCAACAGCTGGAATCGCCTCCTTTCCAAACGTAGAAATGATGGCGTCTTTGGCTATCCCAAACTAGTGAAAGTTGCTCCTGTATGGAGGTAGTGAAGACGGGACCAGAGCAGACTGTTGTGGCCTATTTTGGTTTTAGCAATGATTTAGTTTTTATATCATGTGTCAGTCATGAGACTGTTACCTGTTGCAGAGTGCATGAACACATGCTCTTTGAGGTTGTTCATGCAGTCTAAGCCGATTTTGAAATTAAATATATTAACATTAGATTATCATGGACTGCTGGTCGCTATAAGATGCCATGTTACTATGAGCCTGTCTCAAACCGCGCACTTGCCCAAGTGCACTGGAATTCAGTGCGTAGTGCACACTGTGTACTTTGTCTGTAGTGCACACTATTGTCGCTAAATGCTGACCCAAACAGAGCACTGCACTTACAAGAAGTGACAGACTAGCAATCCCCGCTAACGTGAGCTAACTCTACTGAGCTGGTATAACCGCGGCCTCAAACACACGACCAGATCATAACTGTCATCAGGGAGTGAACAGCTTGGTAGCATGCCACAAAAAAAATTAGTAATTATGTCTAAATCATTTTCATAAACGTTACTTAAATCAAGTACAATACCGCCTCCGATGCAGCAGGGGTCGCCACCGCTTCGTTCACCGCTGTTATTCAACTCTGAAAGCAGTTCAAAAGTCCTGCCTTTTCCTCTATGTCAGAAAGATGGCGTCAGTTTTGTGCGAGTAGTGTGCTTCGTTTTGCACTTCATTTTTGGCCATTAATAGGACAGCATCCTGGTACTTTCAGTGCACTGAATTGTCGCTTAAATGACACCGCACTACACACTCAAAAACAGTGTTTGAAGTGTTTGAAGTGCTCAAGTGCGCGGTTTGGGACAGACCCCATGTCTCTGTTTCAGCACAGGGGGTGGTGGGTCCTTGGCCTTCATTCTAACACCCCCAAATGACAAGTTGGCCCTTGAAAGTTTATCCCTTTGAGATTCCACCATGCACAGGGCAATTCAATGTATTATTTTCATCTTTTTTTTTTTATTATTTTGACTTCATAACATAAACACTTGCACCAATTCATCATCACGGACATGTTCTGCCTCTGCAAGTCAGTTTCAATCACCTATTAGCTTCATTTAATGCAAAACTTGACGTAAATTAGAAGTGTAACGCAAAACAAAAAGAGTATTTTTATGCCAATCTTAAATTTTACTTGAATACAAATACAAATACTTTTCTCCCCTCAACAAATAAAAATACAGATAGAAGTACTGGCTGCTGTGCACACCCCTATTTTGTTATTACCCTGCAAAGTGGTTGGGGGACAGCGTTATTTAGGCATTTGAAAACCAATTTCACTGTGTGTAGGGAAATAAAATTAGAAAAACTTAGGATGTTATATTTACTTATTTGGCAGTGATAAAAAACTACTGTACATGCACCATTCAAAGAATGTAATGAGAGGGCAAGCTCACTGTGGTAAGTTGGCTGCCAGTGCAGACTTTCGACCAAATGGGGGTGCCCTTTCTAGTGTTTATACAGTATATGGATATCTATGGGTTAAACTACTGTGAGCTCTTAAGCAAGGTCCTTAACCCATACCAGCTGCTCCCTGGGCGCCGAGACATGACAGCACTGCCACCACATAATCCAAAGATAGGTAAAATGCAGAGGGTAAATTCCACAACTGGGATTAATAAAGTATGGGGGAAAAAAGGCTTGCAGGTGAACTTAACTGAAAGTTTATTGCAGAGAAACAAAGGTGTTGCACAAGCAGGGAAACCAAATCAACAGAAGATCAATTTCAGAGAAGGGTTAAACTTACTGATTACCTGAAACGGATAACTAGTGATAAAACATAACTAGTAACCAAAGGGACTGACCCAACAAGATAACAGAACAACTAACACAATGTGCAGGCAATGAACAAATGAAAACCTGGAGCACAGGGTCTAATTACAGAACAAGAAGCAATTGTGAGAATTAGGAACCAGAATCAGGAGCAGGAAGTAACTGAACAAAAACGACAAGTGGAAAAAACTCTACAAAATAAAACAAGAGACAACACAAAAGACTTGGAGACATCAGAGACGAGAAACTAAAGAACAGAAATAGAAAACAAAAACCAAACCAGAAATCCTACAGATCATGACAATATGTTCACTAATTGGTTAGATTATCCTCCCTTTTAGTTACACTTCTGAAATGTTTATGACTGAGGATACTAATTGTTGCAATTTTGAGAAAATAATATGTGTACATTTTTGCTGAATATTCTCTTTCACCTGTTCATAAGTCCATATTTTTCTGATTCTCTTCCTTGTAACGCTCGATAAATTTTTAACAGGAGGCAGAGCTGGACTGCAGGCAGGGCAATCAAAAATCCCTTATGTCTGTGAAGCTGTGAGTTGAACAAGGTCTGGCTGAAATAACCACGGACCTCCCTAGAAAAGCCGTCAGCTTGATGGTACCACGTCCTTCCAAGACTCCAATATATGACTTTGTACTCTCTCACTGGAAAATACTTTTTTAGAGCCAATTAATGATCCTTTGACTAGGTTTGGTGCAAATTGGTGATTTGTCACCTATCCCTGCTTAGACACTAAACCTTCGGTGGATGCTTCTTTGATACCCAATCCTGACACCCTCACCTTTCACTGATTACGTAATCTGCTGGTTGTAGAATCTACCAGAACTATTACTCAAATATTCTCCAAATTCTTCTGTCTTAATTTGCTGCTCCCTTAACTTTGTTGCCGGCAAAAGATTTTCATTTTGTTTACATTTTGCATACAAAGAATTTTGGTTAGCAAAGAAATTGAAAACCATCCAAAGTGAAAACAAAAGGTTCAAACAAATGATCAAACTACAGATTTAAGTTTTTATTGCAAAAAATTTCCAAACTTTTTCTCAAAAATTGAGGTTTTTATACACTGCCTGGCCAAAAAAAAAAAAAGGTCATTCCCTCTAATACTTTGTTGGACTGCCTTTAGCTTTGATTACGGCACGCATTCGCTGTGGCATTGTTTCGATAAGCTTCTGCAATGTCAAAAGATTTATTTCCATCCAGTGTTGCATTAATTTTTCACCAAGATCTTGCATTGATGATGGTAGAGTCTGACCGCTGCGCAAAGCCCCTCTCTAGCACATCCCAAAGATTCTCAATGGGATTGAGGTCTGGACACAATTTGAGCCCGATGAATCCTGGCATTGTCATCTTGGAATATGCCTGTGCCATCAGGGAAGAAAAAGTCCATTGATGGAATAACCTGGTCATTCAGTATATTCAGGTAGTTGGTTGACCTCATTCTTTGAGCTCTGTTACTGAACCTAGACCTGACCAACTGCAGCAACCCCTGATCATAACACCGCCCCCACAGGCTTGTACAGTAGGCACTAGGCATGATGGGTGCATCACTTCACCTGCCTCTCTTCTTACCCTGATTCGCCCATCACTCTGGAACAGGGTAAATCTGGACTCATCAGACCACATGACCTTCTTCCATTGCTCCACAGTCCAATCTTTATGCTCCCTAGCAAATTGAAGCCTTTTTTTCCGGTTAGCCTCACTGATGAGTGGTTTTATTACGGCTACACAGCTGTTCAGTCCCAGTCCCTTGAGTTCCCTTCGCATTGTGCGCGTGGAAATGCTCTTACTTTCAGGATTACACATAGCCCTGAGTTCTACTGTTGTTTTTCTTCGATTTGATCTCACCACACGTTTAAGTGATCGCCAATCACGATCATTCAGGATTTTTTTCCGGCCACATTTCTTCCTTAAAGATGATGGGTCCCCACTATCCTTCCAGTTTTTAGTAATGCGTTGGACAGTTCTTAACCCAATTTTAGTAGTTTCTGCAATCTCTTTAGATGTTTTCTCTGCTTGATGCATGCCAATGATTTGACCCTTCTCAAACAGACTAACATCTTTTCCACGACCACAGATGTGTCTTTCCACATGGTTGTTTAGGAAATGAGAAGCAAGTCATTGCACCAGTTGGGGTTAAATAACTTGTTGCCAGCTGAAAGATAATCGCCCATGCAGTAATTATCCAATAGGAGGCTCGTACCTATTTGCTTAGTTAAATCCAGGTGGCGACTTTTTTTTGGCCAGGCAGTGTATCATAGTCTATTTGTTTACCGTTGGAGACTATATATATTTTTTTTTTTTTATCTTGTATCAAAGTGTCAGAATCTTAGTCCTGCCATTTTTTTTAAGAAGTAGTGGTTTCACTACAAGCATCCATCCATCCATCCCTCCTGCTTTCTTTTCTTTCTGTCTTCCTTGTTACAGAGCATAGTCAGAGTTTATAATGGTAGATTTGAAAGTTTGCACCATGTGTCTCTTCATAGCCTAAAGTTTATTTGAAACTGACACTGAAGTTTTTGGTGTTTGTTCTGAAGCGTCTGTAGACGGATGGCCCAAGTTGGACTGCTTTTCCCACCATTTCTAATCCCTAATGGCTTGTGAGCATTTTCTGTGATACAAAAGAAGATGAGATATTTTCCTTGAAGACAAATCAGCAGGAGGGAGCATGAGCTATTATTTTAAATGATGCAGTAAGCAGTAACCAATCCAGTTAGACTAATTAGAAACTGAGAATCTTTTGTACCTCTAACGGTGTTATGTAAGTCACTATTATTTAATGGAAACACCTACGATATTCATCTGTGAATCAAAGTTTTCAAAGGTTTTTCTCTTTTAGAAATGGGACTTGCTACTCATTATAACCAGTTTTGTTTGTGTTCATCTGACAAATGTTCCTATCTTTAGATGAAGACTGTCTTTTCCTTGCACCCTCTAATAAGTTGAATGTGGAGCTGTTGTTAGTTTGTTAAGGCTCCCAGTCTGTGACTTTGAATTAAATTGTGAGCACGCAAGTAAGGAATTACAATTTAGGAATTTATAGATTATGTGTGTAGTGTTTGGAAATGCTTGCTGAATCATACGTTATGCTGATACAGTGTTGTATTTTTGGTTTTAAGAACAAAAGTGTGCATGGTGGGATTAATGCACAATAAATGACTAAATGTAAGGGAAAAATGGGATAGAATAAAAATGAGAGTGTCTTTGGGGTCTGTGCAGAGGACCAAGAGAGTAAATAAGTGTGTGAATGACACTGATGCACCTCACTGTAATAAGTAAACACATCACAACCCCATGTGATTTATTGCAGGGCCAGGATGACATTTTCAGCTGCAGGACAAGGAGCCAGGCTCCTTTTTCTTTCCTTTTCTTTTCTTTTCTTCTCTCTTTTTTTTTTTTTTTTTTACCCAGAGGACAAATCCTGCATTCTTATTTTCACATTTCCCCAGTGAAGAAAGGGCAGTCTCCTTATCTCACAAGAAGAGGAAAATCCAGCTGCTCGGGCCAAAAGAGGTGAGAGGTATGATATTGGAAAATGAGGGTGGGAGGTGGCAGCTAGATAAAGAGGCAAGAAGTGCACTATGACAAGAATAATGCACCATTTCTGTCACTGATTCTCACGTATATTTAGTTAAAGATTCTACCTCCTGTAAAGGAAAAAGAGAGACGTGCAAAAAGAAAAAAAAAATCAAGATTTTTTGCTTCATATCCACATGCGGACTGCCAAGCTGCCTGAAAGAAACATGAAATAGTTACACGTAATACAATATAATTTCCTAGTTTCTGGAAACCACCAACATGTACCACGCTAGCTTTTCTCCACCTCTACATATTGATGCGCTCCTTTTTTTCTCTGACATTTTTCAGGAATATGCAATAAGTTCCAGGAAACATTTAAAGGCAATTTGTTTTACTTAACAACTTTTGCGCTCCAACACAGAGAACAAATTAGACAAAAATTAAGAAAAGAAAAGAATCTCATACTGGATCCAGAGGGGAGACAGACTAAAAAATATAAATAAATAAATAAATAAATAATGGTTCTACTACTGTCTAAAGGCTTGTGGAGAAAGGAGAAGCTGTTTACAGACTTCCATGGTGGGATCTTTTTTTCTTTTTAATCTAGTGAATATTGCACTCATGTTGAAGTTATGTTAGAAGTATTTGCTGAGTACACTTAGATGATGTTTATTTCAGATGTTAACCATTATAATGTTAACCATTTCCCTGAGCAGCTGCATGCTGCTAATTCATCCCGTTGAACTGAAAAAATTAAAACTTTAAGAGACCCTTTTCACCTTTTCATTTGTGTGTTATGGTATTTTTGCATATCAAACTGAAATATCTGAGGAACCTGAAGTACCTGAGGAACCGAAGACCAGAAACATACTAAATCTTGTCTAAATCTGTTCAACCGTACACGTTGAACATTTGCAACAAGCTTCTCTTCCACAACATGATTTTATGAAGTTGCACTCATTTCAGTGATGTAATCTAGATCAGCCTGCATATGAAGGTAAAGAGTCCCACCCTGCAATGCTGACACCACCATTTCCGTGAAAAGAGGAAAATTTAATCAGAGGAAAGCAAAAGTTCAGTCATTTTGCAAGTGACTTCTAGGAACTCCAACCCCATTTTGCTGCTTTTCTTCCCTGTCTAAGCCTAACCAAGCAGATTTTTCCCTAATTATTGTCAGAGTAAAAACAATGTGCCCCAAACCTGATATGGGGTAATATTTCAACAATACAGTAGTTTCAGCATCCAGAAATATTTTGGCTAATATTACAATTTACTTTGACTCTTTGCCCTCAGACCAGAGCCACATCAGGAAGCCAGAGAAAAGTCAAACACTGCAGAGGCTTTAAGACAGATCTAAAATCAGTAAACAAAGACCGGGTGTGGGTGTCTTTATGTCTTCTACCACTTATATTCAGCCAGCTATAAGAGAGCATTTCAGACAGACTGAAACAAGATGTTTTTTCCTGTTAAGAGAGTTCAAATGTGTGAACGAACATCAAGGCATGTCTACCATGTTAAAGAGACATGGGCATGTGTGAAATGCTTCTAAACACTTATTGTCTTGCTTTCTTTCAACATCAGTCAGGCTCTTTGTTTGGAGAATAATAAAGGACTCAATGCACGAGTTAAGCTTATACTGCTCAGAAGAAATCTAGAAAAATAGTGAGTCTACATCCTGTTTAAATCAGCTCAGACTGCAGAAATTGCAGTTTGTACAAAAATTTTATTGTGGATTGCGCCCCGTGGCTCTTCTTCATCAGATAAATTGAGTTCATGTAACATTTTCCATGTTGCGAGGATGTCTGATGCAAAAAAATCAGCTGATGTAAAAATCCACTTTTCAAATTACCGTGAAATTTATTAAGTTTGAGCTGCTTTAGATTCTTCTTCTGTCTCCATTTCAGGTAGCCTTTAGTTCCTTTGTCAGAATTTTTGCTGCACTTTTTAAAGGATAACTTTTTTTTTTTTCAACCTGGACCTTAATTCTAGGAGCATACGTGCATTTACTCACGCATCACAAATGACATCACAAAGTTTCTGCATCACTTTGACTCCTTGGGATGATATTATATTGAGTCGCCCTAAGGCGAACATCCAGTAAAATGGCGGAGACGGGGCAGCCACTATATAAGACATTATCTGCAGTAAAACTCCTTGATTTTATCAATGCTTTAAAGGAGTACAGCGCAAGTTCCAGGTCCCCCCCCCCGGCAACAAGTGGAAGTGACGCTAATGTCGTGCACACGCATGAGCTGCTTCAACTGCGTTCGTCTCTAACGTTTAACCCACATTATATTCAGTCTGAGCTCAGAGTTAGAGTCACGATGTCTACTAAGGTGATAGTTAAATCAAACACAAGACGTCATTTCAACATTGTTTTTTGGGCTAAATCTGGTCGGTCCGTCATAGCCATATTTAAGCCTAAAAATAGACGTTGAAAGTGGCGCTGAGTTTGGATCGTCTGATTTTGTCCAAATTTAGCCCAAAATTAGACGTTGAAAAGTCGTCGAAAAACGTCTTCAACGTCTAATTGAAAGACGGCTTTTCACCTTTCACTTTTCAACCAAATCAAAATGTTGTTTCAACGTTTTCAACAGATGGAAATAATGTCTTTTCAACGTCTTTTCAGCCAAATTTTGCTGGGTGGGAAGTTGTTTATGGTTTGATCGTTGAGTAAACTGACGGACTGTATGTTGACGGTAACAACAGGCTAACGCTAGCTTGTAGTTCAAATATCTAAATTCACAGGCTGAGACCACGATTACCTTATAAAATTACCGCATCAACTAAATTCAACAAGTTGACAAGAGTGTATCTGTTCCCCGGTAACAATCATATGGCTGTCATATTGCCACATTTTCATGCTAAAAACTTAGCATTGCAACATTATGCATCCTTATATCTGTCATACATCACTTTTACCTTGTTAGTGAGAAGAAAGCCAACTGTGGGTCCCGTTTTATTCAGCTCGTTCAGCTCGTCTCCACCACAAGCGCCCTCTTGAGGCTTCACACCCAAACGAAAGACCAGCTCATTCTACACATCAGGCAATTGTATGAGCATGTGGGGGAAAGAAAAGAACATTTAAACTTGCACAATGCACCTTTAAGTAGAATGAATGATCAAATGAGTACTATTGTCCCGTGAGTTCAGAGTTTCACAAATTTTGTTTTATTATTGTCTGGGTAGTGAGCTGCTCTTCTCAGCTGTACTATGGAAGCGTGCATCGTGAACGCATGGCCCCGAAAAGTGTATAGAACACCCTGATAACTAACAGAAAGCTAAATCTGGACTCACTGTACAATAGTACAGATGCGGGCATGAAAAAGTTCCCCTTTCTGCCGACTGCCAGCCACTTACTAGCGACTTGTCTGCTACTTTGATTGCACAGAGAAACGCCCGCGTTCCCAGGGGTAACGATTGCAGAGCATAAATGAACGCCCGGAACAAGGATGTTTCCACACGCCAAGTTCAGACACCGTGCGTGATGACATATTCGCGGGGCAAATCATTCAGCCAGTGATAGTGCAGTAACAGTGCACTATTACTGCACCACTTCTGGCAGAAAAAGGCGGAACTTTTTCATGCCCGCATCTGTACTCATTCGTTCATTCATTCTACTTAAAGTATTGGTGAAAATCAAGGAGTTCTGCTGCAGATAGTGCCTTCTATAGTGACTGCCCTGTCTCCGCCAGTATATGGATGTACTCTGAAGGGCGACTCAGCGTAATATCTTCCCAAGGACTCAAAGTGATGCAGAAATTTTACCGGTGAGTAAATGCACATATACAATATACTCCTAGAAATAAGGTCCAGGTTGAAAAAAAAGAAAGTTATCCTTTAAGAACTGTCCTGTGGGTAAAATACTGCAACCCCACTTTCAATATTATTCTGTAGGAGCCAAATATTTGCTCTTCAATATTTTTTACTTCATTTTTTAACAAATATATTTTAAGTTTATGGTTTATACAAACATCTATCACCAAACCATGGGGTAATGTTGAATCTATGATAATTCTGTGCTTTATGAAAAGCTCTAAAATACTAATTCTTAACATGATTCTAATGATTCATCCCAGTGTAAATCACAGGAGGTGTTTGTACTGTCTTACTTCTGTATGAACTGCTGTAAAAATACAATGAAACTGCTTTGCAAATCAGACCTCAAAATAGTTAACAAGAGCAGAAAGGTCTGCCAAGGCACATCCCAAGTCAGCATTCCAGGGCTATTATGCCTGCCAAGGGAAGCTCATACACCATAAAACTTTAAAGATAAAGGTGTTGAGAAGGGCTGAAGTAGTACTCCCCTCCGTGCTGAGGTGTTTACATATAGTTTTAAACTGCAAACTGCACTACATTTAGAACCCACCATGTACAGTAAAATCAGACGGTTCAGTGGCACTAAAAAGTCTTAGTGTGTGCTGTCATCCTTTTTTCCCCAGAGGGGCCTCAGTAAGGCAGCATGTTATGACCTCATCACATCTTCATGCTTATCTTTCACCAACAAAAGCAAATGTGAGCTCATTGTACATAAACATACCAGGCAGTATATGATAGCGTATGCAGCAACAGATAAGACGTTTGCATCGTAATGTCAAAGTAAGGGAAATACATCACTTGACACAATATTTGTGATAAACAAAGTTATTTTTCCTCCATGTCATGTGATATAAACAAGATAAGGCAATGCATGATAGGCATATGAGAGGATGTGTGCTGTGAGGTAATAACAACCCGTCACTAATAGCTACTGTGTTGTTTTCCCACATAAAAATGCTTTAAGTCAAGTTATTTAGACAACTTTGTCTTGTCAAGCATTCATGGAAAATGTGATGGAGGCATTCTTCTGGGGTATAAATTTGCCCAGAAAGAGACTCAAAAGGGGGCAGTAATTTTTCTGGCATCCTTGACAGATTTAATGTGGCTGCAAGGAAAAGTTAATGCAGATGTGCTTGTGACTCCATCAGTAATGGGTAAAAACAGGAAACCGTCACTGAACTCTGATTATTAGACCAGGCACGTCATCCTGTTCCACCAACAAGATGATTTTTATCAAAACCTGCAGGTTTCATACTTTGGCGAGAGGCATTGTGTAACTGTATGCATGCTGTGCTAGACTGCATTAAGGAAGTCAATGACATACTGCTGCTAATGCAACTTGGGCTGCCCTACCTTCCTAATGAATAAGCACGTGAAATAATCACCGCCAATTTTAGTTACAAAACATGAAGACATGGGCGTCTTCCTCAAGAATCTTTGCAATGGAAGAAAGAGGAGAGGGAAAGAAGCATGACCTCATGTCCCCACTTCTGCCATGTTGCGTGATTAGGTCTGTCTGGCAGCCAACATTTATCTTCCTACAGTGTAATCATCAGGAAATGTCTGGGAAGTGTTTTAACCTGCCCATCTTAATCTGAAGTGCCAGAACATTATATCAGGCATCCCAGAGCAAATATTCCAGTCACTTTTTTGGCTTGGCTTCTGCAGTGCACTGTTACAACACTCTTGCTCTCTTTTTCTCTCTGAAGCCCTTTGGCATCGACCCTACATACCAGCATACATTACGGAAATACTCTGCTGTTCCACCGGTCCAGGGAAGCGTGCATTTGTGAAATACTTATTACATGGGGGAAGCTCACATCCAGCATGAGGTTTCCTAAGGAAGGCACTGATGGCCTCAATGAAGCTGCACAGAGTTCAACAGTACAAAGACTGACTGGTCCGAACAGGGTTTAGATATGAGTGCATGTGACTGTGCAAAGGGGAAATATTGCAAAAGAGCACATGTTCCGAGCACAAACCTCCCAGGAAAAATAAAGGTTTAGAAAAACACACATGTATTGTCCTCTGACTGCAGTATATATAACGGAGATATTATGTCATCCCACTGGGACTATCCTATCTCTGTTATATAAAGGCCAATTACATGTTCTTGTTTTAAACCTGCAAAAATTTGCATCATTACAGCTAATTTTACAGTTGACTTAGTTGGGATGTGAATTTATGGTGAGGTTTGATTTTTCAGAGTCAGAATTTTTAGAATGCCGATGCTAAATAGCTTCAATCCACCCAGCGAATGGCAACATGAACGTTTTAGTGTCTCCCAAAGGGTGAGAGCTGCGGTGAAGCTAGGATTCCCACACCCACGGTCCCAACCCATGACTTTAAGCAAGACAAGGTTTTAAAGGTGGAATTTCAGTAAGAAGCTCCACATTCAACACCTGACAGAAATTATTAGGATGCCTCAAATTTTTGGCGCAATCGTGTAAACCGAGTTCATGTGATATTTAGGATTTCTTTCCTTTAAAAAAGAAAGAGCAGAGCAACGGAGCTGATCAGTGAGTCACATTATTTAGTCTATAAAATGTAATCAGAGCACTGAAGGCTTTGCATCAAAATGAATAATGATATCTGACCATAGAGGCTAGTTCTCCTTTTAGAAACACAGCCTCTTGGAGGAGATAAGGGGAAAGAAAATTGTTGTTTCGCTATTCTCTTATCAGTGAGAACTGCATAATGCAATCTGACTCTATGGCGTATCAGATCAATCACTCTGTCTGGGTGAGGCGGAAAAGGGAGAGAGAAGCAGGCAAAAAAAAAGAGAAGTGGTGTAGACACTGTACTGATGTATAAAAAAAAAAGAAAACATTGCTCTCATAGAGAAGTTCTTAAGCAGACCTGTTTCATTTTCTTCTTGAAACTTTATGATTCGTTTAAAATTCAAGCTATTTAATGCATCTCGGATATCTTTCCTTTCATGTTTCCTGATAAAGTTTAACAAAACGCAGAGCAAGGAGTTAGCTTTTTTTTATTTAATCCCTAATAGGCCTGTGTGGAAAAAGTATGAAACCCTTCGTCACTTTATCCAAAAGCTGCCAAACTGGCAGCTAGACCAGACAGATGCGGGCCTGGTTACTGCCCAACCTGTCCAGCCAAGTCATCTTAACCCACCACGTCATGACACATGGAGAAGGCAAAATCCACATTTTCAGCAGCAGATGAAGAATATGACAAATTCATCACTCCAAGAAGATTAACAAGTTATTTCTAAAGTTCTTGGACTATACAAATGCAACGTGAGAGGCATTATTTAGATTTGGAATAATAGTTAACCTGGTGTCTGAAGTGGACAATTCCCCCAAATTCCTGGAAGTCTAAAGCCACAGAAAGCATTGCAATACCTGCAACAAAGGTCACTGTTTATGACTCCACTATCAGAGAGCCTCTGGATGAAAATGTCATCCACATGATTAACCTGGAAGAATATGAAGGCTCATCACAACTTTCAAGTACTTAGATGGACGAAGTATTCGGAAGGGGTCTTTTTACATCTGCCTTGAACCAAACTTAGATATCCGCAACACATTAAACATTAGACTCAAGGGCAAGCATGAAGGCGATGACGTAATGCTGTATAAACACAGGCTCTGCTTCCAAACAGAAAAATGCCAGAGTAATACATCAGTTTGTATATCTGTGAGCTCAGGCTAATGAGGAAGAAGTGGTCCAGAGCATACAAGTAAATCCACCTCTGATCAAAAGGAATTGGACTAAAGATTCAAGATCTGAACTCCATAAATAAGCTGAAAAAGGCAGTTTTTGTCCCTCCAGTGAGGCTTTAAAAAGCAGTTCTGTAAAGACAAGAGGCTTGTTGTTAACACATCAGACATGTTTTGTTTGCCGCTGTTGCTGTTGAAAATGACATGCATTACGGAACTTTTTGCAAATTTCTAAGTCGACTGCTAAACTGGCATCCATCTTCATCCTAGCTGTACTGTGAGCTCACTCCAGCCAGTAAAATCAAGTTTTATCTTAATTCTTATCTCATCTCTTGTTCTGTCCCTTCCTCTCTTTCTTTTCCTGTCTTCCGCCAATATATTTTTTTGTGTTTCTTTGCCAAATCCACCATGATGCACATTTAAAACACCCGGTGTGTTTATGACTGTTTGTTAGAATGTGACACGGTGCAAAACCAATAGGCGGCTGCAGTGTTATTTCAATCAATTTATTAAGTGAATGAACATTTGCTGTAGAACAAATTTAGCATTTTTTAGTAATTACAGTATGTTGGCTTGATATGAATTTTGTTTTATTTTAAAGACTCAGTTTAGAATGAAATACAGAAAAAGAATAGAGGACAAGGTGCTACACTTTTTCACGGCCCCATGGCTGGTTAACTAAAACTGATGACATTTGTAAACAAGAGTCATTAGTTCAGCCATGCTGGAGCATAGTAATTTGAAGCTTGAGTCTGAAATCACAAACCCAATGATTTACATTTGCTCTTGTTGCAGACGGTGCATCTCACTAACAGCATTATTACTTTTCCCCGCTCTATGACGTTCTGCTTTCTCAGGATTCAGTGAATACTGTCTTTTTCTCGTTGTCCTGGGTATGGCTGTGTTGTTTTTTAGCACACTTGCCTTTGTGCCTGCTCAAAGAGCAGCCTTGGGTGACTCTCCTTGAACAATATCAAGCAGAAGTGTGAGATGATTTCGGATTCAGCCTGTTGCCTGTCTCTGTGTTCTGTATACCGGCTCAGCCAGCATCTGATTACCAGGATCTTACTGCGTTGTCTGGAGAGTGTTGCAAAAAAAGGGAGGAGAAAACTGAGAGACAAAGAACACAGGAAGGGTACTTCTCAGGGCTGTGAAGACAACAGCACACAACACATCTGTTTAGATGATTCTCTGGGGACCAGCTGCAGATCTTTGGAGCTAATTGAACAGACTGTTCCAACACATGTACAGACTCCCTTTTTGTTTGGGAAACTCATGACAATGGAATCCTCCCTGTTGCATCACTTGCCCACACCCACAACTCAATATAATTCCTGACTTTTGTTTTCCTTATTTTCCTTTGGGCTCAATATTGCGTGGCAGTTGTGGCGGTGCATAGAGTGTGCTAGAAGTGCCAAGAGACAAGCAATAGGTGTTTACTATGCCAGTCACTTCTTACCATCTCCACATCCCTGAGAGACCTAATTGATATTCCAAAGCGGAGCTGGAGCTGCATCTCAGGCTCACCTTAGTCATTAGTGAGCCCCACAGGGCTGTTTGCATTATAATCTCTGATTTAGATTGTGTGTTGCCTCCGTGTCCTTCCCTTGAGGTTGAGTTGTGTGTGCAAAAGGCCACCGTCGAAAGGGGATTTGAGCTCGAATTAAATCCTGCATCTGAATCGAAGGTCACAGGTCATGGACGGGCACCTAAACATACCGATCAGCTGAGCAGGTTAATATCCTCTGAGCTCTGTCATAATGTGTGAAGAGTGAAAAGCACCATCTGAATAGTAACCGTAAAAGAGCTAATGACTCATCAAATCGGACTTATTTGTGGACAGAACAAGCATCATCAGGTTGGTCCCACTGTTGTTTCAGCTGTGGCTGGGTACATGGGCTGGGTTTGTTTCATTATCCATGAAGCCATCTATGCTTTGCTGATCTTAGCATTTTTCCTTACAGTCCGGTGCTCAGAGACACAAAACAAGCAAAGATACCCTGACCTGTACAGTTTCTGGTTTCCTCGTATAACCTCAACCAGTGTCACAAAAATGACATCACTCCCCGCAAATGTGGGGATGGCAGCTGTTGTCACAATGTGGCTCTTAGGCAATTAACCCCCTTTATTCTCCTTATTCTGTCCTTACCCTCTGATTTCCACTTCATTACATCAACAGCATTGGGGGACTGAAAGATCTCACGCCTTACTGTAAGGGCGTATTTTCAATCCAGCTTCATGACAGATTGTCCACGAGGCAAAACCCAGCTTCGAGATAAAGGCTGATATTGGAAATCAAAGTGGGAAATCAAACTCCAGGAGAACAATGTGAGGGGTGAAAAAGATCACAGACTTCAGAGTGAATTAGCTCTGTCCACATTAATGGAAGTCTGGACAGAGGTAATAAGCTGAAGATTTTTTTTTTTTTCGGGAGATTTAGTTCTGTCTTCTCCACCTCCAGTCAGACCTCTTGTCCCTACACAGCTTTCCTGTCACACCTCCACAATGTCACCCTGCAGCTCAGTCATGGATCTTAATACAGCTTTACCAACATCTTCCTCCCACATCAACACACAGACATCCTCTGCCTCCACTTCTAGTCTGTGTGTCTGCTGCAGTCAGGTGACGACGCAGCTGGTGAAACTGAACCTAACAAGGATGCAGGGCCAGATGGTGTCAGCCCCAGGGTTCTGGAAACCTGTGAAGAACGGCTATAGAGGATTCTACAGCACCTTTTCAACATTAGCCTGAGTCAGAAGAAAGTTCCTGTCCTGAGGAAGACATCATGTGTCATCGATCTGTCCTAAATAACTACTGTATGGATCAGTTGCTCTAATGTCTCAGATCATGAAAGATTTGGACCATTTACAATATGCTCATTGCACTGGGGATGGGGGAGAAAACACCATCATCTACCTGCTTCAGCAAGCCCACTCTCATCTGGATGGAGCTGGCAACTCTGTGAGAATCATGCTCTTGGATTTCTCAAATGCTTTTAACACAACTCAGCCTGCAGTGTTATGTGAGAGGCTCCAGAAAATACATTATAGTTGTTTTGTGAGACTGAAAGGTTGTATGTCTGAGACATGGTCAGTCAGTTTGTGGCAGGGCGTGGAAACAATTACTTAATCTTAAACACAAACAAAACAAAAGAGACTATTGTGGATTTCAGGAAGACCAGGAATAAGCCGAACTCTTTTCCCATCCTGGAAAAAGAGGTGGACCTGGTTGAGGACTATAAAAACCTGGGAGTTCTGCAACTCATTAAAAAAAACAATGAATGAAGTATTGATTTTTCATTTGTTTTCATCCCATTTCTAAAGCTCCTAATAGTTTAAGCCCATTAGCTTTTACAATATTTTGTTGAGTTAAACTTTATTTACAGCATGGGATTTTATAACTGAGTCCTTTTGTTGTGGAATCACATTTCAAAACATGACAAACACTCATGCGTTGTTATAGCAATATAAAACAGAAGTGTTTACCAGTGGAGCAAGCTGAGGGGGAAACAGTGTATATAGTATGAGTCTTTTTAACTGGAGGATCATAAAGTTCATTTTCGCATAAGGAAGAAAAAACAAATTTAAGTTATTCTATGACTGAAGGCAATTTCATAGTTTCTGTCCCCTGGTATCTGGTCGTGAGCCAAGAGGAGAGTGCAGGTGTCTGATGACTCTCCTTGAATGGAAATGAAATTAATGGAAAGCAGGTGGGTACTTCAAAGGCTGAATGCTCCAACGGTATTACCAAATGTGCGTGCAATCGCCAACCTCAGCTGTTGTGTCTCCGACATGGTGGAGAGGAAGTTAGGATTGTGAATGGAAATAATTACTTAATATTAGAAAGGCTGTGTGTGAAGATGAAAGAGAAGAGATCTGATGTGCTCCTCGGGAGTCAACAATTATTACAGGGTCGATCAAACTACAGATGCAGTTTGTGGCTGAGCGTTGTTGCTTCGTCTTTATGGGCTTTTTATTTCAAAGCTATTGGGCTGTAAGTCACTGAGCTAGATGTGTGTCGTATTCCTCCACTGCAGGCCTGCTCACAGCCCCCTAATAAAACCCATTTTATGGCACCTTTGTTTAAAGAATTTCACTGACCTATTTTAACACCTACGTTACAGATCAAATCAATTCTTCTAAACAACAAAGGCACAGCAGTTTTTTTAAATGTTTGGATTTGATGATAGAAAATCCTCAACATGACCCAAAGTTGTTTGTAGAATAGCTGCAAATGTACAGAAAATGCAGTCGCAGCAATCTCTTTGGTTTCTCCCGCAGATTACAGATGGGAAGAAATGCTGCAGGACAACAAAATGCTGAATGTGTCAAAATGTGAGGCGACTTCAGGATGTGGTTTATCATCATGCTTGACATTCAAAACCTAATATTTGCCACCATAACAGTTTCACTTCTTAACATCTGTGCTAAACTGTGACTGCGTGGTTACATTTGAAATCCAATAGGAGACAAATACTGAGAATATTAGGTAATGCATGAGAAAAGATTTACTCACACCGGAAGTTAAAATAATTTTTTTTTCAGGCTTCAACATGTTTTTCTCCATTATTTAAACATGTGACTGTCAAGTCTGATTTTAAATGGGGTGGGGTGTTAAAGTGCGTGTTTTGCAACATCTGACAGCTGCCTCTTTTTCTTTCTATTCTACTTCTTTTTCCTGTAATTATGAGCTCTCCTTGCATTGCCTACTGTCAAAATAAGCGTTGAACATGTAAAACCCATGTCTTTGCAAAACAGACAGCTCCTTTCATATAAAAATGCTATGTTTCGATTGAAGAAAAGACAAATGAGAACTCTAGGACTATTATAGAACATGTTTAAGATCAAATCTATGTAGATAGCATTGCAGTTTTTCTTCGCAAGACAGGTTAAAGCAGAAGGATATTAGAAATAATTTGAATGGCGAGTAGGTTCGTGGTCCTGCACATGTTGAACATTAGACAGTTTGTCGAACAGCTGCTGCCTCAAAGAGGCTGCAAGTTCTAAAATATTAAAACATGGATGCTTCGAATAAACATTTTGGAGCACCAGAAATCCATACAGTCAACACAGTTCCAACAGGAACACACACGCTTCTTATTACTCATTCATCATCAGGTCAAATGGGAAATATGGTCACAATCTGTTCTTGAGTTTTTGACTTTTGATCATCTAGACATTTGCCTCCAGTTTGTCCTTTTATCCCAACAGCAGTTTGCTTGGATTATGTTGTATTCTGTGTGTAATTTTGTGCCAAAATCCTTCAATTCAATCAACAAATTTAATCAGTTTAATCAGTTCTTATAATCCAAGTGAGGGTTTGTGCCTAGCATGTTGAAATTCTCTCATGGTGTTGCCTTCATGAAAATTGGATAAACAGAACACCTCTGGGCCACAGCTCCAGTATGGAAACATAGAAATACTGATAGGATTGTTGCAACAACACATGAGGAAGCTTGCGATTCTACACACACTGACTCAGAGGATGAAATTCTACATATGTAAGAGCATTGGTAGCTCTGATTCTGTGCAACTAAAAGTCTCTCTCTGCGGGATGTCTACTCCCCAGGTTTTCCTCCTGTGCTGTATCATCACAGAGATCAATGCGTTCTTTCACCTTACTTCACAGGGCGCATGCTGTTTCTAGCAAACACCAGGCGCACACAGCAGTCACGCAGAAACAACCAACCTTGCTTCATAACTTAGACTAATCTCTGTGGAATGTTTCAGTGACAGACTTTCAAGGCGTCGAGGCTCTCTGCTGCTCTGCCTGCTCAAAGCAGCAATTTCTGCCTCAAAAGAAAATCCCCTGGGATCAATCTGTAATTAAGAGAAAAAAAACAACTTTTTGAGCTTAATATAGCCAAAAGAAAGACATGTAATGCATAAGCAAGCCATAAAAACTGGATTTTGTAGGAGAAACAGAAATTGAGCTTCAAAAACTACCAAAATTTAAAAGGTAAGACAATATATATAATTTAACAAGGAATTTTGATATTTTTTAGCAATATCACCACATTTTACAGCAAAACTATGTACTTGGATTTCAAGCAGACACAAGAAGATTCAGTAACTTGACTGAAGTTCCACCAAATATTTGCATGAATATCTTAGTTTAAAAAATTGCAAAATTAAACATATATTTCTGTCAGAGTTTGATCTGATAATTTTATAGGACCGCCGTTTTTGTTCCAGTAGTGCATGCATGGGTAGGCTCATAAGATAATTCACTGAATCTGACAAAGGGTAGCTGTGGGCGGACACTTATTTTCTCTGTGAAAGATAATCCTTACACATATAAAGCCAAATATCACACACAGATGTCTGTAAGTTATTTGAATAGTGACTTTGTCCCTTGATACTATAACATAGGTGTAGAATTGGGCAGGGTCATGTCTACAGTGGCCCAGAAGGGTCACAGCAAGCTCACTGATGGCAAGTAAGTCTAACGGTAAATACTGTGGTGTTTATTAATTTCTGTATGTGCAGCTATATTGTTAAAGAGGGGGTTTCAAGTAGTTCTCAGGCACATAATTTCATTTTATGGCACAATCAAATAACTATGTTACCTTCGGTAGTTTTGAAAATACAGTATACATAAAAAAAAAACAGCCTAAAAGAAATGTGACATCACTCCATGTCTGTATCTGATGCCTTAAAGATTCACCGCGGTCCCTTTAAGATGCCTCCTGCTGTTTCTGACATGCCCACTCCACTCATCACAACACCCTCTTGCTCTGGTGGGACAGAGCTCAGCAAGGGAGGGGAGAAGCTTTGTGGCACTGGAGGTACTATGTAGTAGCAGCTGTTTTGGCAGCCACGTTGGTTTACACAGGAGATTCAAGGACTTCTCAAATATGCATGAATGAGTAAAAATACCCCCCGGGGCATGATTTATGGGTAGGGAATGACATGATAACATAATAAACAGCTCAAAAAAGGCAATTTTGCATGGTACAGGCATTTACATAGATATTCTTGCATTATAACTGATTTGCTTCAGGTGTTCTGTGGATGGGATAAGACTGTTTATAATGACAGGCAGATGGTTCTTATTGATTTGTGCTTGCCATAGCATTGGTGACCTCCTGCAACAAGTATAATGGAATGAAATATGTTGAAACTGTCTCAGTGATAAATAGTATCCTGGCTAACTCAAAAACGGGGCCCCATGTCAAAAATTCCAAAATGCCCCTTTAACTGTGATTTGTAAATAAAAAGCTATTGCTTGTTTGAGGTGATAATTTGGTCACCATAGACTGTTTCAGCCTGTTGCTGCGATAGAGTCCATAAGTGTTAAAATGGAATACTCAGTGTGTGTGGGGGAAAAAAAGTAGATGTCAAGAAAGCAGACATTTAGTTAACTATTAAGTTTTACTGATACGTAACTTCTGTTGCCACTTGCTTGCTGTGGCATAACTTTTGTCAACTTTGTGTGATGTATCTTCTGGGGGAAAAAAAGAAACAAATGGTGTAACTTCCATTGTAGTGTTTGTATTGTTGTGTGGCTTATCATGTTGTGGCTAATTGTGGAGTGTTGTGGTTTTTGCTTTGCTGTGACACCTCTGGGCTTCTGTACATGTCTCTACCCTTGTCCAACAAGATGTGAGCTGTCCTCATTGTTTTCTGTCATAAAACCAGCAAAGAGACCTGTGTTCTCTATCTCCAGTGTCGCTGCTATAAACCATGTCTTATAACCAAGAAAGAGCTAGCCCTTCTGGCCAGTGTCAGCTACAGAGTGGCAGAGTAGACGTGTCCTGAGTCAGAACTTAAGGAGTTAACAAAATAAAGGTGGGTATAAGGAGTTATTTTAGAGTGAGTCAATGAAAAAGTTTTGGCCACATTTTTTTCCAACTGCCACTGAGTCATTAAAGGTACAGTGTGTAAGAGTTAGTGACATCTAGTGGTAAGGATGGGTAGGCCTACAGCAATGACTTCATATGTCAAGCACTGTTGTGAATGTGCAGTGGCTGTCAGTGGGCAAAATTCTCCAAGAAATAAAGATGTTTTCATCTGTGGATCTAGGGGTCTCAGGTGTAGCTATGACTGTACTTCCAGTAAGTACTTTTAATGTATTTTAAAGGAATAGTACACCCACAGAATCATGTAACTTTATTTTCCACTTACCCTCATGGTGAGCAAGACTCTGGAGCACTTTTTTAATATCTCAAATGTAGCTGGCGATCGGGAAGGCTTTGTCCCCCCAACTTTCATATAATGGAGTTCGCCGGGGTCCGAGCCAAAAAGGTCTACAAAAGTCCACAAAAACTTGTCAATATTCCTCCATACTACTCGTCCAATGTCATCCAAGTGTCCTGAGTGGGTAACGTCCAAAATTTACTCGAAACATCATTTAGTTTATTTATAGAGCCCAAACAGTACTACATCTTACTTTCGCAAAGCGCACATATGCGCGTTCACAAAACTGCGGAAGCCTTGGTGTTCAGAGCCTACTCTGCCGATAATGCAAGCGTAGAAGAAGAAATTCGCTGTTTACATTGTGCTAATGTAGCGTGGTACAGAGTGAAGCTGTCCTCCACTACACATTTAATTTTTGAAATCTTTTATTTAGTTCTGCAAAGAGCAAAAAAATGTCTTATCACAGTTCGCCACACACATACAGCAACTTTCTATTCACGTGTGTTCTCATTCTCTGAATGTACTCTCATATTTTAACAGAAAAATTATGAACTTCTTCACCAACATATAAACAATAAATCATGTCTTGCACCAGTACTCCAGATCAGTTTCGTTTGCATTCAACAGTAACTTGTTTCTCACATACACAGTAAGCTAATCATATGTAACAAACGTTATCAAACTAATCAAAGCAATATTAATACCAACCATGTCTGTATGTTAAGTTATTTATTCACATTTATGAACTACTCCCGAGCGGTACGGGCTCATAGTTTACTTCCTAGTCCCGCGCTCGCGGTAGCTAGCAACCAGTGCTAACCATTAGCTAGCCATTTTCAGTACATAACGCTGGCTGGCTCTTGTAAACGATGCCACAGAAAATCCAACCGGGTTCATAAACTAACACATATATAACATTCCTTACACAGTTTCAACTCTCCCTGCTTACCTGCAAAGAGCAAAAAAATGTCTTATCATCACAGTTCGCCACACACATACAGCAACTTCCTATTCACGTGTGTTCTCATTCTCTGAATGTAATCCCGCGAGACTTCCCTTTGACCCTGAACACACAGTGTAGCGAACGCACCCTCTGCTGGTTGGAGTTAGTAACTGCATACTGTTGAATCACTACATTTTTCAAACAATAAACCAACTTTTTGTTATCAGGAAACACACAGAAAACTTTCACCACATTCTGAACATAAACTGTACGAAAAATGGAAATTATGTTAAACCAGTAAAAAAATAATGTAGGTATATATATCAACCCACTGGGGATTCGAACAATTCCAATCGCGGCCTTCCTGTGTGGAGTATGCATGTTCTCCCCGTGTATGCATGGGTTCTCTCCGGGTACTCCAGCTTCCTCCCACTGTCCAAAGACATGCATGTTAGGTTAATTGATCACTCTAAATTGTCCCTAGGAGTGAATGTGAGTGTGAATGATTGTCTGCCTCTCTGTGTTGGGCCTGCGACAGACTGGCAACCTATCCAGGGTGTACCCTGCCTCTTGCCTGATAATAGCTGGGATAGGCTCCTGCGACCCTGAATTGGATAAGCGGTACAGAAAATGACTGACATGACTTGACTAAAGAAAGAAAGAAAAAGAGCGAGAAGGAAGTGAGTTCGCTCTTTTTCTTTCTTCTAAAGAAAGAAAGAAAAAGAGCGAGAATGCGATCTCGTCTGCTGCGGCTTCCGTAGTTTCGTGAACGTGCATTGGCGTGCTTGCAGGACATGCGATGTACTGCTGTTTAGGCTCTATAATATACTAAATGACGTTGTTTCGAGTAAATTCTGGATGCTACCCACTCAGAACACTTGGATTACATTGGACGAGCAGTATGGAGGAATATTGACAAATTTTTGTGGACTTTTATGGACCTTTTTGGCTCGGGCCCTGACGAACTCCACTATATAAAATGACAAGCCTTCCTGAACGCCGGCTGCATTTGAAATATTGAAAAAGTGCTCCAGAGTCTTGCTCACCATGAGGGTCAGTGGAAAATAAAGTTACATGATTCTGTGGGTGTACTATTCCTTTAAGGCATCACTTATCCCAAACAGTGCTCAATCTCCATTAAACAAAGCTGATACAGCAGTTTTAAAATTCAGAGGGTTCTTACATCACACACATTATTTTGTCAATTTAGGGACACTGTAGTAAAAATAGTGGCTCAAATTGGCAACTTCCTTTTATGTGGACTGCCAGCAAGCAGATATAATGGCTCATTTTAAGAACTTAACATATGGATCACCGCGAGCATCCGGGAATTTTCGCCAAATTCGTCACATCCGGTTAGGTCGGAGGTGAAAACATCGCTTCATTGCATAGGGGAGCCATTTGATTACCTGCTTAATTACTCGTCAATCTTCATTTATTCTAATTTGGAAATACTGAGAAGTCCCGCTGTGTGTGGCTGCCATAACCATAACTACCACACGGACAAGAGAAGATGTTTTTTCCAGTTCCCAAAACAACAGAAAAAGTCCCGAACGACATGCTAAGTGGTTAGCGGCTATCAAGCCCATAAATGCTGACAGTTCACGCTGGAAACCATGGAAACATCTAACAATAAGTTTGGATCACTTTGTGACTGATAAAAAAGCATATAATGTGGTCTCACTATTTAAACCCTGTAGTTGTTTTTTTTACAGATGATAGAAAACGTCCATTAAATCAATGGATGTACAGAATCACAGCGCCGACCGCTGTTCCCGTCTCCTCAGGACGGACTGTTAAAGATCACGTTCATCCAGATTACTGCCATCAATGTTCCCACATATGAATAAAAGCATAAAAAAAGTGGCAGAAAAGCATTTGCAGCGTTATAAACATGCACAGTCATAACCAGTTACATACAGATGAGCTACTGCCGGTAATTTATAGCTCAATGAGCGTAAACTCCTGAGAAGGACATCAAAGAAATACCACAATTTCTTTAAAATCCGGGGGAAATTTAATATTCTATAAAGAATAAGTCGCTTGAACACGGGGCTTACCTGATGAAACCAAATACATCATGAGATCGGGAAACTGATCATCAGGCCGTTATGTAGGTTCATCTAACCAGGCTCCAGCAGCAGAAGATGGGCATCACTTAGTCCAACAGATACTAGTTTTGCTTCATATCTTCTTCTAGCCTTGGCGGTGAGACTTTCAGTATATCTGGACGACATTTCAACATTATTTCAAGGACAGACCGGCAGAGAAAAAAAATTAAAAAGGGTGCAAAAACAGTTTTTGAGGCTCATAGTCCATCAGACGCCGTTCAAATACGAAGCATGTTTTCACCGCGACCAGCTTCGTGGTCATGTGAATTCCGGGTTGTGACGTAGGCTCGCGCTGATCTATAACAGCTATTTTGGCAAAGCAATTACATCTCAATAGAAACACAGTTTTGATATATACATTACATTTTTCTGTCATTGACCTTTGATTTTGTTACACACTACATATTTGAAAATGGTGATGATTATTATGATGAAGCATGTATCAGCGTGTTGTTTCATAAGGTGACTGACTCAAAACTGCCAGGCAGTTTAGGGAGAGGAGGATGCTACGAGGAGATGAAGGGAGAGGAGGATTCTCAGAATTGTGTCTTGGGCTGCAAAATAAATGGAAATTTAATCAAAATCATATTATAGCATACTGAAATATTTTCCTGACATTCTCATAATCATGTACAAACTGGAAAGTCTTAACAATATTATGTCTTTTTTTGTGTGTGTTTTACATGTTGACTTATAATTCAAAAAAAAAAAATCCTATAAAATCACAAATTCTGTGCAATTGCTTTGAGTCAAAATGATAACATATATATTTCCTTTTCAAAAGAATTGGAGCAATAAAGATGGTGAAAGCCCAAGACGTATTTCCCTAGTGGGACAATAAAGTTAATCTTGAATCTTAAATTATGTTCATTTTAGTAATGGTTTTTGACTTTGTTCACAGAACTATTAATGAGCATAGTTTCCTTAAAGATTTCATTAAGTTGATTAATTAAGTTGTGTGTGATTAAAGGCAAGGCAAGTTGACTTATATAGCAAGCCTACTGAAAATGCTTTACATAAAACATTAAAAGCATTAAAGCAGGATGCAGAAGAAGGAGTAGAAAGTACATTAAAAACAAACTTTAAAAAGAAATAAAAGTAAATGAAGAGAGAAAAATCTCAAACAAAATAATATAGAATCCAAGAAATGAAAGCTAAAGTATGAGGAACGAACAGTTGTTTGGATTAAAGTATATTTCTATAGTGATGATCACACCTTAGTGCTTTCTTGTCTGGGCAATATTGATGTGAAACAAATATGCCAACAGAAGTCTTCAGCTCATAACATAGAAATCATAAAACAAAAAGGTTTTTTTTATTTTATTTTATTTGTGCTAGTAAAATTATGATTTTATTACAGCAGAAGAATAGTCTGGAAATGCCTAAAGGTGGTATAGAAGATGTTTGTGGCAATTCAGAAAAACAGAGACTGTTAGCAAGTATTTGAATAAAGCACATGCACAAGACCAGCCTGCTAGAATTTCAGCTCCCTCCCTCACCATGCCTTTAAAATAACGTGCATGAGCCAAGTCCTGATAGCCTCGTGAGATCATCCTGATCTCACGAGCTTCAAGTTTTCACTCACAGATCAGTCTGGCTACTTTCCGTTGAAGAGAATTTGGAGCATTTCACCAAATGAACGTCCAATCAGCGTTGGCTTTGAGGCAGGTTGAGGTGTGAAGCAACGAGAAGCGACAGTTCAGTCTAAACAACATGGCGGCTTCAGCGGATGAAACTAGCGTCAGCGTGGCTATTGCTCAAGTTTTATCGGAATTGTTGCCGAGATGTTTCTTGTTTGCTAAGCTAACGAGCCATTGCCGGCAGCAGCAAGAGTATCCTGGCTTGTGGTTGTGTTTTTGTTGTCACTCTGTAAGTACGTCACATGCTTTATTGATCTGATTGGTTGATTTGGCCCGTCTATCACCAACATAGGTGGTGATAGACAGATGCCTTATCCAATCAGCTAACCAGTATGTTCACCCCTTCCCAAAACTACTCTAACGGATGATTCCCAGATGGATATGCGGAGCAAATCCATCTGGCGGAGTCAGTTTAAAGTCCTGACACCACCATCTAGCACAGGGATGCCCCGAAGGGGTGGCCAGTGCCCCCCTGAACAAATAGCTGGCCACCCCTGGAAAAATTATATGTTTTTCATTGATATCAATTTTTATGTACTATTAACATGGCGCAGCATACTTTGCTTATATTTGAATGTCAAAATCTTTGTAAGCTAATAAATATAAAATAAATAAAAATATTACACTAGACCTACCATTTTCGGCCATTGGTGTTTGGCCAGAGTCCCTCATAGGTCTATCACACCTAATTAACCTGGCCTTTCTTATGCATATTCATCCAGGAAGGTGCCACGCAGAACTGCCGCAAACAGTTTCTAATGCCCCTTTCACATCAGCACCTACTTAGCCCAGCCTTCATTGGGCCGACATCACACTACCCCGTTTAGTTTGTTCATATTACAATTGAGGCATCTTCAGCTCTGGTTTTCAGTGTGTGAGGTCATCATAGTAAAGTTTTGTGAAGTCATTTGTTTGCGACACAAAGGATTTGTGACACACACACACTGAGCAACCTGATCTCGCAAAAATACGTGACATGAGCACGACCAGTTTAACTCATAAGCTATACGTGTCCCCAACACGTAACTGCTTCAAATTACGTGTCACTGACATGTAAAGCTGCGCAATGTTAAGTCAATGGGGGATTCTTTTCGTGTCCCCAGACACAAATTTTTCTGCTTCAAATTACGTGGTGCTAACATGTAAAACTGTGCAATATAAAATCAACAAGTCCTCTAAAAAATCACACCCATATTAGGTCATTTGTGCACAAAAATACAGACTATATTACATTTTTAATGTCCACTCAGTTATATGCGATCCCCAGTTCTTCTCATTTTGACGTAGCCTAAATCCTTCTAGGTTTTTTGGCTGTACTGTATGTTGCCTGGAGAAACCTGGAATCGATCTCCCCAACTTCTCCATGATGGAAACCTGCCCTGTGTCCTAGTGTTTCCTCAAGAGCTGCTGTCATGCAACTGTTAGAGGCATTTCTTCCCCAACGTCATCTAAATTACGTCATGCGCTGTCATTCAGCTTTGCAGACATAACGAGCCAAGTTGCATGCCAGCAGATCTCGAGGAATAGACTAGGATACAGAGCAGGTGTCCGTCATGCAGAAGTTGGTTGATTTTACATTGCACAGTTTTACGTGTCAGCACCACGGAATTTGAAGCTGAAAATTTGTGTCAGGGGTCATGAAAAGAATCCCCATTGACTAAACATTGCGCAGCTTTACGTGTCAGTGACACGTAATTTGAAGCAGTTATGAGTAAAACCGGTCGCGCTCATGTCACGTATTTTTGTGAGATCAGGTTGCACTGAGCTGCTTATTATTATAAGCAAAAAAAAATCCTGGCCACTCTTAAAATAAGTAAAAAAAAACAAAACAAAAAAAAAAACAATGCTTGTAATAAGCAAAGAAAATTCTGCCAATTTTCTTATGATACTGTATTTTTTTTAAATAAGATGTATTTGTCTTAAAACAACTTCCTATATCTCACTGAAATGTTTCCCTTTAAGTGATTTTGTCTTATTTTGACTGTGATGAGATATTGTGACTGGAAATTAGAAAAAATATACTTGCTAAGATTTGAGTTTTTACAGTGTCTTGTTGAAATTAAGGAAGTTTGCTGCAGATAATGCCTTATATAGAGGCCCATTCATTCTGCCCCCTTCACTGCTTTTATATGGATATACTCAGATGTACGACTAATCTAAATAGTGTCCAAAGGAGTCAGAGTGATGCAGAAATGTTACTGATGAGTAAATGCACCTAGGCTACTCTGTATGAATTCCAGAAATCGAGTCCAGGTTGGAAGAAACAAAAGTTATCCTTTCATAACCCTTGGCCACCCTGCTATTTTCTCTGGCCACCCCTACAAAAATTTTCTGCGGGCGCCCCTAGTCTAGCAGACAGCAGCTACAGATTCTCCCATCATGTCGCAACTACAAGTACTGTAAGACAGATGCCATTGTCTGAACATCATTAACTGCCAGCAGAATGATTGTTAGCTACCTGCTGTAAACATCAGATGAGTGTGCCGCTTCCGCAAGTGGTAATACTATGTGCCAGAAGCGGCGTACAGTTCTCTCGCCTATTGCCTGTTGATTATTGCCTGTCAATCACTGTTACTACAGTAGTAAAAGTGACTGACGGGCAATGGACAAATAAAATGTGCAAAATGAGCAGAAATGATTGGTGGTTCTTTCTTTAAGTCCCATTACTTCCACAGCTGATGCATAATAATATCTGTATATTTAAAGCTTTTAATTAATCATACCTTATGGGGCAGTGAACCTAATCACATCGAATATTGTAAAAATTATTCAAAGAAACATCTTGTATACCACCTTTAATGCAACCATAAGTTGATATTTAGTCGGGGGGGGGGGCGGCCTCTGGGGGGGGGGGGCCGGGCGGGGCGGGGGGGGGGGGGGGGGTGGGGGGGGGGGGTTTTTTCTTGGGGTGGGGGGGGGTTGGTCGGGGCTTGGGGGGCTTGGGGGGGGGGGGGGGGGTTCGGGGGGGGGGGCGGCTGGGGGCCTCTGGTCCCGCGGGTGGGGGGGGGCTCGGGGCGCGGCGGGGGGGGGGGGGGGGGGGGGGGGGGGGGGGGGGGGGGGCGCCAAGCGCAGGGGCGGGCGGAGCGGCGACCCGAGCTCGAGGGAGGGGGCAAAAAAGGGGGCGGGAGGTTCTGCTGTGAAGTTGGCCTTTTTAACATGGGAGTCTATGGGGATTTGCTATGTTTTGCAGCCAGCCCATAGTGGATAAAGGGAGAACTACAAATATTTACTTCTTCCAGGTAGCTTAATAGTTGGCCACCGGAGGTTGCCACTTGGTAAAAACATGCAAAGGTTATTCCACCTGCATTATTTGGGACCTAATTTCGAATGATTTCAGTTGGACAAACCCGTTCTCGGCAAACACTGTTTTGCTTGGAACAACAAGGTAACTTCTCTCTATAAATACATTGTTGGAGGATGGGTTTCAATGCTAAAAATAAATTAATTAATAAAAAATCTAATATGAATTTTAAAAAAAAGTTTGTCATCTTTCACAAATGTGTGGACCTTTATAAACAGGAAGAAAAGTATGATGAACAGTATAAGTGCAAAGCCAGATGTGCTATTCATACAGTAATGATATATCTAGATTGATGCACTCTGCTGCATGCTCATGGATCACTGTTTTCACAATGAAGCTTCTTTGCAATACAATTGCCTGATAGTTACTGAAATGAGCATCAGGTTGTATTTCTAAATCCTTTTTTCAGAGAGGCAGTGTGTATTCATTGCTGCAGCTCTGAAAGAATGTCGTCCTTTCTTTGCTCTGTGGCACTCTGAGGCCAGTGCCCCAACAAGCCATGCCAAGGAAAATACTGACAAACTGCTGACTTTGATAACAGCAGGAAATCTGATTCTGCATTCATTCTATTTAGGCAGGCATTAACCAAGCAGATTCAACTGCTCCTGGTGCATGTGTTTTCTAATGACTTGTCTCTCAGAACATTTTAGTAAATGAGGTGTCTCAGAGTGCAATGGTGCTTTGAAAGTATTCACAAATAACAACACACACAGCCCAGTCTGGCCAACGGAGCTCGGCATGTACTGTATGCTTGTCTTTGTCCATTCAGTGTACTACAAGTAGCAAGGGTGATGGCGGAGAAGGATTGTGTGTGTGTGTGTGCGTGTGTGTGTTTGGTGAAAGGAGAGTTTTGAACTCTCTATTAATTGACCTCAGTTTGATTTTTTCTTAGGGTGGAGTATACTGAACAGTTTTTCCAACACTGCATAAAGAGAGATTAATGTAGAAAAGGGAGCATTGTTTCATGCTTATGAAAGCATGTTGCATATTATCTGATTACATGAAAAGTCAGTAGGAACTGGCTAAAAAACATCCTTTTGTTCATTGTGAGGATTAAATTCATGGCTCTCTTACAAGAAGTACCCCTGTTACAAATTAGATGAATTAACATTACACAAGGTTATTTTATTTTAAAGGCAACGTGGCAGCCTAACAAGTAATTTAAATACCTGTTAAAAGATTGAGATTACTCTGTTTCTTTGTTGCAGAAGCTGAGAAAAGTTGTAGAAAGTGAGATGTGTTGTACAGTATGTCCGAATGCCTTTGCACATGGTAATGTTGACTCTGGAAACCTCACAGAGCTTTGGCTGCAGCAATCCAGGAAACATCACTAGCACTAGGGCCATGTGGGACCCCTCCTTACAAAAAGAAAAAAAGTTTGAGATTTTTTCACAGCCCATTGTAAGCAATCAGGCAAATAGAAGCTTGCAGTTGTGCAGGGCACAGGCATTTCTTTCCAGAAGGCAGAGAGCAATGCTTAGTCTACTGACAGGCGAGCCAACGGACCTACAAGAAGTCAGGACATATTCTCATCGCACTAGCAGACGGTTACACCACCAGTGGGTCTTCTGAAGCCCACTTCCCAATCTCCTAGGTGTGATTGCTCCTGGATGCACATTCAAGCTCCTCCACTGCTGGCATTGAAGAGTCGCAGATGCTCTCAACCGCAGGCTTACTTCGCAACCTTGCATCTGTCTCAACACGTACACTGAAGCTGTACCCGCGGGAGGAGGATACATATGTTTTATTGACAGAAGTACAGGTGGTTTGAGTTTGAGCTGCAGTGGACTTGGAAGGTCGTTTTTTCCCCTTTGGGGTGAGCTGCTGCATCTTTGGAGCCAATATGCTGTCTGTTGTTGTGGCAAGTGTGGTATTTATCCTGCTGGGCTCAGGGGAGGCTCAGGTTGCCACACAAACTCAGGAGCAGAGCCAGAGTCAGGGTCAGGGGCAGGACAACTCTGCCACCCCTTGGAGGCAGGTGATACAGTGGGAAAATAATGGCCAGGTGTTCAGCTTGCTGAATAGTGGAGCTGAATATGTCCCTGCTGGTGCTGGGGCCCAGGACAGAGGTCCCAGGGTGGTTTTAGCAGATGCTCCTTCACGCACTCCACGTAGACGTCAGGGAGGCAATGTCCGCAGACAGGCTCCATCGAGGGGATACTCTGAAACAGTCCGTGGGCAGGCCAGGCATCCCTATGGCTTTGGGCAAGTGCCTGAAAACTGGAGACAAACCACAGGCAGCTCAAGTAGTAGCCGGTTCCAGGGATCTTCATCTTCAGCTAGTCGCCTCCGTCCATCTACAGGCTCTTCATCATCCTCATCATCATCATCTTTTTCTTCTTCTTCATACAATGTACCGGTTTACCCACAGTATCCACTTCCACAGCAGCCCCCTTTCCAATCTTTTGACCCTAGTTATTCAGATGGACCGGTGAGGAGTTTTGAACCACCTTTTCAGCCAGTGGGAGGAGGTGGGTACGTCGGTGGAGGGTACGGAACTGGACAAGGTTTTACTGGAGGTGGATATGGAGTTGGTTTGGGCCCAGTGATCCCAGGCTCTCCATCTGATGTTGCTGAAAACGGCTACTATTACTACCAGTCTTACGGTTATGTGCCCAACCCTGCTGTGCCTGCACGTGCTGCCCAGCCACCGTTTTCAGATGGTCTAGACCACAGATACACCCACAGCCTCTACAATGAAGAATCTGCTCCTGCCGTCCCTGTTCCTGATGCCAACCAGGGCCTTCCTGTTGCAGTAGACAGACCAGGACCTGCAACTCAACCACAAGTCAGGAGCCCGCAATATGAGCAGTTCCCTCCATTTGCAAGACCCCAGCCTCCATATCTGCAGCCAATTCCTCAAGGAAGAAGCTCTCCAAACTCTGCGCTTGAGAATCCTGGTACAAATGTTGGCAGTGTGTACCGACGACAACAAAGAGGTATAGTATGGTGAATTTGGAAATTGACCTTTTTTAATGCCAAATTGTGGCCAAATCTTGATGATAATAGAAGAGACTGCAACATGTAAGCAAAGTGGCAGATATGTTCTATTTCCCAGGAACTCTAAACACTTAAAAATATTTCACATTTTATGTTCAAGCACAAAACAAATGCATGCTCCCTATTACACAAGTCCTCATTTCTGTTTCCTAAGCAAAGAACAATGAAGAGCTTGCCATCTGATCTCTGTTGCTGCTGCACATGTGAATTTGAAATATGCAACCCCATTAAGGGAGTAACAAAACCACCACACCTTCACCCCATCACATTCTTGTGATCTTTTTCTTTCAATTTAGTCTGAAATATGAAGTAATCATACTGTAATCAACCAGCTGCTTACAATTCATCTTTATTTTCTGATTACAAATAAAGCAGAGAAAGATGCAAGGTTCATCTTTTCCCACTCGTACTGTTATTGAAACCATGTGTTGAGCAAACCCTGCCAATGTTCAGAGAGCAGACACAAGAACCACTGTGTTTTTGTGGGGGGAGTGCAGCGCTACGAGAAAGAAGACTGGTTCATGAGGCGTGTGGAGTTTGGTAATGGTGGTGGTGACCTCATAGGGGGCTGGTGTCAAGGAGTGTAAGCGGCTACCTCCTGCAGTAGAGGAGGGGGACGAAAGAGGTAGATACAGTACTTAACCACTCCCTAAGGGGGAGGGAGAGCATGGAAAGTCCCAGTAACACATGGGGTCCATTGCTTCAGCTACAGGAAATCAAATAAATATTTAGTCAGAGTACTTTGGGGCTGAAGGAGGAGTGTGAAAGCATACAGTTCACTATCTCAAGATGTTTGTTTGACAGCAGTTTCCTCTGATCAATTAGCAACCAGTCACCTTTACTTTGATTACTAATACTGTGCCAGGAAGGAAGAAGTTTCTCTTGGGATTAGCAAAGATTAGAAATGGGAAAAGCTAAATGCAAACAACATGTGTGCCTAAGCTCTGAGTGTCAGAGGCTGTGTCTGTACTGAACTAAGTTAAGATTGGGACCTCCAACAACATTCTCATTCTTCAATGCACATTTATCATTTGTTTTTATTCTATAATCTGCCTTAACTGCACAGCAGTTTCTCTAGTGCACCATGTGCTTTCCAAATATGATTCATTAGACACTCAAGAGCTGGAAGCCATTTCTACCATAAAGCACAAAGAGCCAACATGTGTGCAGAGGCCTTAGAGCTTTCAGTAATCACTGCGATATAGATTCCACCATTAAGAGCTGTGGAGAGGCAGACATTTTTACTGCATTGCTTCATGGCACGACATTAGACTTTTACGCCACAATAATAACTACTGTGGTCTGCACATCTATAATTGTGTTTTAAAAAAGACGTAACAGAGAAAAAATATATATTTTCTTTTAAATGTGACACTGTAGTGTCATGAGCAGCAAGGTGGAAAACAAACGTTATAATACATATTTATTTTAATGGCCAGGATGCTTAGGCTGTGAATACATTCAATTATATATGTGGCTTATAACTCACCCTTTCAAACAATGTTAAAACTTAAAGTTTTGCAGTATTATGGCAAAGCTGCTTTGAGTTCCAGGTGAGTGCCATGGCTGCTCATCACTGTCTTTTCATTCTTAGTCAGATCCATCTCCTGCATATTACCTATGGCTCCAAAAAGCCCAGAATGGTGAACACTACAGGACAACATCATGGCATCTAAACTATTTTCCACAAACCTATGGGTGGCTTTGTCCACCCCTTATAGAAAATCAGAGGGGGCGAAACTGTATGTACATTACAGCAGAACTGAACTTTGAAGTATGCTACAGTTTTATGCCTCTGATCCCTTATTGCAAATTTGTACTGTTTAACAAACTTGTCTTTTTCTGAACTCATCAGTCAGGAAAAACTTTTTTCAAATCATGACATCCAACAACAGACACATACCATTAACTCTAATGTCCTTGCCTTAGAAGAGGAAGTTGTGCTTTAGTTGATCCCTGTAAAAATATCTTGACAGAAATGCAGGGTGCATTGGCCTAACATTGGATCAGCTCATAGCTTGTTGATTCAATGAGCCTAGTAGCAAATAGGATGACATCAGCTGCGGACAGTGACCAGTATTTTTCCGGTGCTCTGTGCCCCAAAACTGAGGACATTTATAAATATTTATATTTCTTTTGGGGAAGCACATAACAATATTTAGCAATAATTCAACAGGCCAAAATTTTCAGTTCAAATATAATATGACAAAAGGTTGAAACAATTTAAAAGTGTTCCAGTCTTAAATGAACTTATATTTCATTGTTTCTTAGCTTGAAGGGATAAATAAATGACAAGAACTTTTAAATGTGGACAATCAGTTGAATTATGTTTGATATCAGGACTTTATTATGAATCCAGAATAAAAAACAAATGGTGCACTATTTTGTAGTGTTTGATTCAAGAAGTGATTCAAGAGCCTGAAACACACTGATTCACACAGTTTTCTCTATGTTAGCCGTACAGAAAGGAAATGATCTATGCAGTATGAGTCAGCATATTGGGCTAACTGTACCTTTCGCAGCACTTTGTCATTTTATTTCACTTTTAAAATAATCAGCATAGCAGAAAAAAGATAAACATAATCCAGTGTTGTAGTCATTTTATTCCTATTACCATGAAGTCTTAACATTTAAAGGTGTTTTAACACCTCACCAACTAACTACAAAAGCATGAATCTAAAGTTAACTTTTTTAGTGATTATCAGGTGCTGTTTTTGATTTTCTGTCTTTTATGGAGCTGACAACGTTTCAAGCATTCTAATCTATGTCCTACTAACAGTCTACAGCTTAGAAGTATCTAGAAAGGAATCCCTCATGTCTCTATGCCAGATGATACAAAAAGCCTGGCAAGATTCACTCTCTTTTCTCCATGCCCCACTTAGAGTGTAATGTGTGGCTTTGTCACATGCCATCGAGAGCCGACCAGCTTTGCCTTCTCAATACACTTTATCCCTCTGATAGAGACCCACTTTCACATTTCAAAAGATTAGAGGGCTGAGAACAAAGCCTTCTGAGGGTGAGGAGGGAAAAAAATTGGATTGAGAGTGATGCTGCGAAACCTCTGTGTTTCACACCGGTTTACGGTGTTTACATGGTCTGCTCTAAGAAGCCTCCCCCTGTCCTGCATGTCTGCCTCAGATAGAGATGTCAGATTGGATGTTTGCACAGCGCCCTCAAAGGGAATGCCTGTTTTTTAACTTGCAGCTGGAGAAGGAATACTCACCTGAGTGTTAAATGCAGGGCAAATATACTGTATCTTAGAAAGTTTCCAATCTGGTTTCCATAAAAATGATGGAACTAATTGGTTTCATGTTAGCCCCAACCTAAATCTCTCAATTCTTTATCCAATGATTCCATTTGCATGGGTGAAGTAACTGAATTATAAGTTGTGCGTCATGTTTGTCATTTTAAATTTCCAGACAGACACGTTGGATTGTTTGAACAAGTTCACATCCAGCTGTGTCTGGCCTTTGTGAGCTAAACGGAGAGGGGTGATAAGCCATGTCAGAGATCCTTGCTAGCATGGCCTTTTCTGGGAATGTTAGACAGGCATTCACTCTGGCAGGCTTTTTTTTTTTTCTTTTGAACTTACTTTGTCACTTGTTTTAAGAAACCAGCATTTAAAAAGCTGCATTGGAAAACAAATCCATCTGTGATGTTGTTGCTCAGAAATGTTCACCCTTAGCTTTGTCCCCTGCAGATATGTTCGGTTTATTATAATAAAAGTGATGAAACAGCATTGTGTTAAAATCTGCGTCACACAAGTTCAAATCATATTTTCCAAGAACATAACCATTAATATCCCCCCTAAAAACAAGGCACATTAAGTCAGTGTATTACCATGGTGGTTCTAGGTACAGTATTTCTCTTGTTTCAAGGGTTTTGAAAACAAGAGATCTACAGTAAATGTAACCTGTTCTTTCACTCCAGCCTCACTCATCTGAGTGTCACATTAGAGAGCGATGATAATAATCTGGAATGCATTGTAATTAGTGGCCAGTGGTTTCCCAGTGTGACCCAGTCTTGAACCGCAGATCCTGTCATCCATCAGCACCAACATATTTAATAGATCACAAAAAGATGATGACGAATATGTGAGCAAGCACGCCAGCAGCTGACCTTTGGATCACTGTGGATGTACCTGAAATTATAATAACATTGCATTTACTGAGGAAAAAGTGCTACGACTATGTTCAGGGGAATTTATATTGTATCTAGAACAGATCTGATGGTGTTAGACTGGATGAACAGCCTGTCTATCATTTCAGGTTTGCCTGACCTGGTTCCTGATCCACACTATGTCCAGGCTTCCACGTACATCCAGCGAGCCCACATGTACTCTCTTCGCTGTGCTGCAGAGGAAAAATGCCTAGCGAGGTAAACCCAAATCTATCCCTTGCTTACTTACTACTTTAGTCATGTGTTTTCTCAATGTGTCAGTTGTTGATATAATTAAATTGTTTATGCTTATTTGCTGTTTGGTTAGATTTAGACAACTAAAGTACCAGGCTAATGAAAACATAAATGGGGGCTAAAGTAGACCCTTTTACAGTCAGCATGGTTTGATGCACTATTGAGTCACATTAGGCTTCCATTAGACCATTGAACTGGTCCAGCATCTTTGCTCCAGTACACATACAAGGAAGGGTAATTGAATTATTCACCACAGTATACCCAATTCTGTACGACTGTGGATTGCTGCTACTTCTAACTTTTCTATAAGAGATGATTGTGCGTGTAAGTAAAGCCATATTCATTACACAGACGTTTCTGATTTACATGAAAGAGGATTGTGGTCACATGATGCCAAAGATGTAAAATCATGATTAAATTATAACAGAGCAACAGATTGAAAGTGTTTGAACTGTGTTGGGTCCCTATTCAGCCAGAACCTCTTGTGTTTTTTGCCATCTGACAAAAGAAACAGTAAAATATGAATGACAGCAACTTTGTTGGGAATGCATACTTCAAAATAGACTTTTTGTTTAGGTGATTTTTTCTTATTATTATCTTTTTTTCTTTTAAAACAAGTTCAACATTTCATTGCCCCCATCTAAAACAACCTTATTCAAGTTTTGGGTTACCAAGATGATGTGCCTTGCTTTAAGTGGTGTCATGTGCAGAGAACATCTGGTTACAGACTGATGTCATCTTTATACAACTCGGTCTCAAATATAAAATACTGCTGAAATCAAAGGGTTTGTATTTTGAGCAGATGTTACCCAGAACAACATTCAAAGTATTTCAGTAGGAGTTTTTCATTTGTGTATCCAGCAGGTTGAAGCTGCCGCTAACTTATTAATGCTTTGACCTAACCATAGTTCAGAGGTTTTCAGCTTTATCATACAGCAACTGAAAACTGAAGAAACAAAATTCAGCTTTAAAGTAAGTAATATCAGAGGTATTAGAGCAGACAGGACATGCATTTTGAGTAGGATTTAGTGCCACCAATGAAACTCTCTTTGACCTTAAAATGCTGACTTTTTTGCTTGTAAAATATTAAAACTTTTCTTTTGTGATTTTTTTTTCACAAAATGTCTGGAGACTGCAATCCTCTCTGCAGTGATTTTAGAGTCTATAGTCACAAAAATGAGAGAAAAAAATACAAACATCCCAGAACTAAAATCAGTGGCTTTGTTGGCTTAACAATACTTGATTTTTCATCTGTCACAAAAATGCTAACTTTTTCTGCATTGCAACATTGGACATTTGGGTACTTTTTGTCTAGTAGACAAATTTATTTTGTGAAAAAAATACTTGGAAAAACGTTTGGTGTTTTAAATGTGTCTAAGCATTCATGTGTGACAAATTGGGAGCAGAATGGAACATCAGTGCCTCTTGAGACCTGTTCAGGTGAAAGAGATGTGCTCTTTCAACCCACTTTCATAATACAAAATGTAATAGCTGTTTCTCCCCATCATTAAAGTGTAATGTTTAGTTGTACAGAGCAGCATCCAATGCAGATCATGGTGGGTGCAATCTATAAAAACCCAAACATGTAAGGCCTCACCATGCATATTTTAACTGTTTTTTTGTTTTTGTTTTTACTCCTAACTCCTGTCCTTTGCAAATGAGGACAAAGTAGAGAAATGAAGAATCAAGACAAAAGACAAGTACAATTATGAATGCATGGTTAGAAATATTGTGCTGGATGGATCTAACAATCTTATACTGGCAGAATGTCAGTGAATTAATACCATCCTGCTCCCTTCTTGGCCCTAACAGGCACACAAGTCAACAATATGTAAAGTGCTCATTGTGATGTGGCCAGACACAAAACTTCATACAGCATGAAAAAGTTCCCTTTTCTGCCGACTGCCAGCTACTTACCAGCCACTCGTCTGCTAATTCAATCGCACAGAGAAACGCCTGTGTGCCCAGGGGAAACGATTTCAGAGCATAAATAAATGCCCGGAACAAGGAGGTTTCCACATGCCAAGTTTGGACACCGTGCATGATGTCGTATTCGCTGGACAAATCGTTCAGCCAGTGATAGTGAAGTAATAGTGCATTATTAGCGCACCACTTCTGGTAGAAAAAGGTGGAATTTTTTCATGCCCGCATCTGTATCAGCTGATTTGACACAAAATGATGATGAAGTAAAAAGAGACACTGCTACTTTTTCTGGGCCTTTCTTTGAAACTGCTCTGTAGACAACACTACTGTTGCATATTCAGTGACAAGCTTGGGGCACCTTTATATCTCACAGATAAACATCAAAATGATCATTTTGATGGAAGAACAATCATTTTTAAGCATTATCTTGCTTTTTAACAACACTAATTGGATAAGTGTTGTAAATGGTTCACTTACCTCTGTGTTTATTACACTTCATATCCATTCTGTTCAATGATATCTTAAAGAAATTATGAGAAAAGTTGACTTACAGTAGAACTAAAGTTAACTAAATCCTGATCACCTTCAGGGATACCGGCTGTTCTTACTTTAATGTCTCTGTGTTGGTGAATAACATCCCCTGAGCCCGAGGCCTGGGTCCTTTGACTGTGAGGACACCATTGAAATGATGGAAGTGTGTTGTCCCTGTAGCTGTTCTATTTGTCCCCTTCCCATCACGAGCACACCCATTCCTCAAAGCCCTTTCATATCCTGCCTGAGTTTGCAGCAATCACCCACAGATGGGCAGTTGTAATTTGCTATACACTCCAATGTCAACAACAGTCACAAGATGAATGGCTTAGATCCTCAGCCGTTGTGAACTCGAGGTTATGCCTCCCTTTCCTCACAAAAAAATCATGCAACAGTTTGTATACCTCCCTCTGTTTTCTCTCCATGTTGAAAAGTGTGTTCAGAGAGATGGCTGTAATCTGTAAAATGAATTATTTAGTAGATACTCCTGCCTTGCAGCTTTCCAGTTTGCCCCGTTTTTTTTCTTACTTATGAGAAACAGACATGCAGACATTCTTTTAGCAGCCAGTTGGGCATGTTCCCTCATCTCTTTTTTTCTTTTTTCCTTTCCATGCACGTGTCCGTCATCAGCACCGCCTATAGCACTGACACCAGTGACTATGATGTGAGGGTCCTGCTGCGATTCCCACAAAGGGTGAAGAACAAGGGAAAAGCAGACTTTATGCCTAACAGGCCGCATCACACCTGGGAATGGCACAGCTGTCATCAGTAAGTCCTTAATACATAAAAGATGCATATTGGATTCAACCCACACAGCTATTTATTATTTGCTATTTTTGCTTGTTAGCAAAGACCTCTAGATTTGTTTTTAAACAATAGTTTGTATAATCAGCTAATAAATTAAAATCGTCACAAAATATTGGTTATTTGTTTGTAATACTTTTTTAAATGATGTAAGAGTTTCAGATTTTAATGCCATTGAAACTTAATCTGACGAAGATCTTTAATCACCAAACTGCACCATGGTGGATTATTTGACTTTTCTGTGCACATAAAAGGTTGTTTCAGTCTTTTTTTGAAGTCGGGTTGCGTAGAGCTTTTATGAGCAGTCAGTGTCTGACCTGCAGTTGACAGCAATCACAGCGCTGTCAGTTCGGCCAAGCAGGGAGGAATTCTGACAGCATGGCTGAGTTAACAGCAACGCACAAAGGGGCCACAAAACAGCACATTTTCTCCATCTAAAACAAGTCAAACTTCAAAAGTTTTATTGTAGTTTGATTGAATGCTATGTGTAATAATTTTACACCAACACACTTTTGCATCAAACAGCTGTTTAAACTGTCATTATTTTTCACAGCCGAAGAGCATCCATGTCCCTCTCGGTCATTGCATCTATAGCACCTGTCCAACGTGTCTCAGGAAGCGTGTCAGACTTCTTTGACAGTTTACTGCTGGGCACTACTTTAGCCAAAATGCAGAAAAGGCTTTCTATTTAACTTGACAGTCTTGTTATTGTCATTTTAGGACTGGACCAGAAGGATCAAGTCATAGCTGATCAACTGCAGATGTTAACTAGCTGTCATGGATGCAATGATGCAAAGAATGGATGTTTTTTATTTGCAACAAAGTGTACACAATGTGCACAAAGTAAGCAATGCAGTCTAATGTTAAAGTAGTCAGCAGAAAGATATGTGAAAGTTAAATGAAAATACAAACTGTGTTTGATGTGTTGAAAATTTGCTCTTCTGTTGCTGATTCCAAGTAGCTGTTAGCTTTGTTCCTCCCAGCTTTTTGAGAGCAATCCGATTGCTTTCTACTGCAGGTAAGACACTTAATTCATCACTCTAAAGAGAATATGGTTTAGGATTTTGTTTTCACCCACTAAATTACTGGGTTTTTTTTTTTGTTTGTTTGTTTTTTTTTTTGGTGTCTTTGCTTTTATAATTTCCTCCCTGTTGCTGAAAGTTTGCTCTTGAAATTGCCCACATTAAAACAGGCTGATATTGTTCTTATTAAAGGTGCTATACCTGATTTTGCACACTCACGAATCATGAGTGAGGAGAACAGTTTAGTTTTAACTGTAAGCCCTGCAGTTTGTGTCTGTTGTTTTTTTTTTTTTTTTATATGAAGTTTGACGGTGTGCTAAATGCCAACGTTACCATGGACTTGGTCACATTATGGTGTAAATATCATTATGTATTGTACTGTTTAAGAACACAGATGTGGGCACGGTCAAACCTGCAGAGGCAGCACCAGTAGCCGAGGACATTTAAAATGTTATGAAAGGAGTCATTACCCGGAAATCCAAGTTTTTCATGTTAAAACATGTGTATTGGAACAGGACCTCAGTTCAAACATGCCAGAAACTAGAGAGTGAAAGTGGCTGCGTCTTTCAGTGCAGGCTCTCTCTTCTCACCAGAATCGGCCACAAGAGCATGCTCTCCACAGTGCGCGATTCTGTTTTTCCTCTGGGAATGATGTGATCCACAGAGGCTGCTAGCTGCTAAGCTAGCCTCTTTAGCACCACCTAAAGAGAGACGAAGACGTCGAAGAAAAAAAAATTGCCATGTTGAGCGGCTTCGACAGAAATTCAGCAGTGTTTTCAGTGCTGTAACAGTGGGCTAATCGACCAGGGACCAGTGGATTATATTTATTCAGTGAGGATGTGCAGTTGGTAAGTGTTGCTGCTTGTGTAACTTATTATCTTTTGTGTAAGAGACCAGTAAACGATGGTAGACGAACGGTGACAAGTTGCTAATGTAGCTACAAAAGCTAACACAGTTGTTGTTGTTTGAGTAACTTCACGTGAGACGTCTGCTCCTTATGTTCATCAGAGTCCAGCCCTTTTACTCCACGGATTCTCTCTATCAACCACACCGTTATGTTTTTATCAAATTTTTTCTCTGTTGGGACATCATTTCCTTCACTTGGTCTGTCCTGATAAAACTTTGTTTTGGCTTTGACGCTTGCTTTATGAACGTGTTTACAGCCAGGTCTAATTCTCGTGCGTATTCTTACGACAAACAAAAGTTGGGGATAAAAAAGAGGTTAAAATGAGCTCATTAAATTTTCCTCCCACACAATAATAAATGAAAATTAATTTTAAGATAATTTAATAAGGATTGTGTGTAAAACACTAGGTTATGCCACCTTTAAGAAGAAAGTGATTGCAAGGATACCTGTTGAGGAGGACAACAGCCAGTTTCCAGTCCTGCAGCTCTCTATGTTGATGTACAGAGATTTGCACATTTGTTTCTTCTTTGGGCACTCTTGCACTTCTTGGGTCGGTGGACGCCATGCTGTTCTGTTTACAAGATCTGCTGTGCATGCATGCGCTAGGCAAGATAGCGTTGTTAGTACAGCAATTTCCTTGTTCAGTAATTGGCCGTTACGGCAAAATTGGAATCCTAAACTAATAAGGCCTGATATTGTACATACTGTATGCACAATCAATGAGTTATTTTTTTTTTATTATCAAATTACCTCTTTTACCACATAATATTCTGTGTGAAGAACATTTTTCTTAAAGAGATTAGAATAAAATTGAGCAGAGTGCCATTAATGTTAGATTTGTTTCATTTATGGTTGAAATATGATTATTCTTTTTCTTTCTTGTAGTGTCTCTGCCCATAAAGAGCCTCTCAGTAAGCTACATATGAGAACTACAGATCAGACAAGGTTACATTTTTACAAAAATGATCTTTCTACTGATTTAAAGAAAAGCAGTTTGTGTTTTACACATAGAACATTTTCATGGAAGTTTCAAAGTGTAACACAGAACTTGTGAAGCATCATGAAAAAATGGTTGCAGTGTTCCAGTAGCATGGCTTGCTGTAAATAAGCTCACCTAATGCACAGTTTACCCAACCCCTGATCCATGCAGGAAGTCATTAAAGTTAAGGAGAAAATCTGCCACAACCACCACATGTTCAGAGGTGTGTGTCTAGTTTCAAAATAACAAACCAGGGTGGGAGTGTCCAGCCTTGGTCCTCAAAGGTGTGCAGTCCTGCAGGTTTTAGATGTTTACCTGTTCCAACATAACTAACTCAAATTAAATGCTGTAACCTCAACAGCTTGTTGTCAAGTTCTGCCCAAGCATGTTAATCCATTAATCCAATTCAGGTGTGCTGCAGCAGGAGCCTTCCAAAACCTGCAAGACACCAGCCCCCGAGGACAAACTTTGACACCCCTCATCTGTTGGGGGTTTTCCACTGACATTTCCAGGCATTTTAATTACCTGGAGATAAAAGAATTGCGAATAATCTGCATGGTTTTGCATTTCCATGGTACTGCAAAGCTCCAGAAAATATATTCTAGTCAGGCTAATATCACTTGTTGGTACAGCTGTTAGACCCACTTTGGCTATTGTGGTCCTTTGGTTTCTTTAATCTTTTCTTAGTTTCTTTATCTTTTTGCTTTTTGTGTGTGTGTGTGTGTGTGTGTGTGTGTGTGTGTGTCCTACATTCAGCTCTGCCAATCAAAACACAGATTGAAGTTTGTAGCTTGTAGAGGGAAAAATTAACCCGTTAGCTACTGCACAACAGCTATTATGTGTTAGTGCAGGACGCTGCAATTCTCTTTCAACAATTTGACCAATTCCACCGTTCTTCAACACTTAACTCCACCCCTCAAGAATTCCAGAGAATCTAAAGTCTTACCTCTCAACTAGGTGCTTTTTTTCAGGGAACATTTTGGGGGTTTTGGTTAATGCCAGTGAAAATGTGCCAAGGTTTTTTTTAAACTCCCGGGCAAATGAAATAAGCTTCTGTGTTGCTGTGCACATACAGTAAGTGTGTGTGGTCCTGTTGTCAATGTTGAAATATCTTAGGCAGACCAGACAATCAATGGTCATGGTCAATTAAACTAGAAATTGGCCAATCTCAGTCATTGACTGATCAATCAAAGCATTTAATATTATTTTGTGATTGATCTGAACATTTTATCTGTATTGTTGATGGATCAACAGTACGTACCTTTAAGTAACTAATAATAAACAGAAGTAATTGAATGGAATAGAGAATAACACGAAAGAATATCAGATCTGTATTACATGAAAATGTTTCATTATTTTGCATTTACCATGGCAACAGCATATACAGTTCCAAAGTAAGCTACAATGCAGTACAGATTTGTTCAGAGAATTAATTTATTCTGTATAAATTGCCTTTTAAAGATCTTAAAGCAGAACTCAGTAACTTCAGCTCGGGGCTCCCCCTAGTGGCGTCCTTTCACTGTCTAAAAGTTCAACCCCCCCTACACCCCCCACAGCAGGGCGGCCACAGACGGCTTCTATGCTTGTCTTTCCTCTATTTTGATCCCTGGATATATTTGTAAGCGTTTACTAGCTTGTTGTTGCTATGTTGCTGCGTTGCTAGCAGCACCGCATCTCCCTCTACTCAAAGCAAAGTCCTGTATTTTCTGAAATGGGATGTTTTACCCGCAATTTGCGGGTAAATATGCCATGGATTATATTTTTCTCTGGTGTTGGCAGGTAGCAGGTAAGAATACAAACTTTTATTTACTTTTTGCGGACGTGACAAGTGATTATTGAGCCTGAAGCAGTGATGCTTCACCCGGCGCCCAGGCAGCGCAAGCTACGTGAATCACTCTGGTCCAGCAAAGAGTTGGTTATGAGAGCCAGGAGCCGTGTTTACGTGGTGTGAAGGTAAAGAAATGTTTTCTTCGAATTAGTGCTGGTAATCTGGTTAAAAGCAGAGCTGGAAGCAGCTCGGTAGATAGGGGACCTGAGTACCGTACAGCGGTTTCTGTTGTCGCAAGTTCTGCTCGGGTCGGCGCAGGCAAAGTTGCATAGAGCTGCTCGCAGGCCAGAGGCACCGGCAGGGGGGGGGGGGGACATTGAATCGCTCCGTAAACACTTTGTTTAGCCCCACGGGGATTCCGAAAAGCATTTATTGAGGTAAAAAAGTTACTGAGTTTCCCCTTTAAGAGGGACAGAGACAGCGGCAAACCTTTGTCAGACTTTATATCCTGCTTGTAAATCAGTTGGATATGGTCTTAAGCCTCATTTCCACCAGCGGATCTGGGTCAGTACGGGGTGATTTGGTGCGGTTTGGTAAATCCTGATATCTGTTGCTTTTCCACAGCCAACTATATCTTTACCCAGAAGGTGGTGCATCAGCTGTATAGCGATTGAGACATCAGCTGCGTAACAGCGTGATGTCATTGCGATGCAATGCCTGCCTTGAATTTTAACAAAGAAGAGTGCAACACAGAAACAAACATGGATCGATAAGATGGGACCCCTATGGAAAGGTCCCACAAAAGTGGGATGTTTAGGTCAGATATTCTGGAACGCTTCCCTGTTTTTGCCTGTGGAAACAACAAAAAAAAAAAACGCATAGCAACCAATACCACACTGAACCAAACCCGTTGCTGGAAATTGGGCTTTTATATGCCGTAAAATGACCAAGAAAGTACACATATTAACTTTTAGGCTACAGAAGAGACAGAGGTCAAACCTATGGGTTAAAGAGTTGACTTTAAATTTTCTCAAACTCTGCATTTACGAAAAAAAAAAGAAATGCTTGTAATGTAAAGGGTGTGGTCAGTTTAGTAAACATTTTTGTTCTTTTTAGAGCATGTTTTAGTTGCAGTGCATGCACAGGTAAAATAATGCACAAAACTGAAGGTTCACAGATTCTGTTGACATCTTCATTCTTTTCAGACATTATATTCAAAGTGGCTTTGCTTTAATCTCACCTCCAACAAGCCCGCCCTCAGCCTCTAAAACCAGGCTCTCCTTCGCTGTTCTCATCTTGGAGGAATGTCTGCTAGCCGTTAGGAGATTGGCAGTGTTGTTGCTGCCTGACATCAGTCTACATTTACACAGCGGTTCCCAGGAGGCAGAACGCCAAGGCAATCATTCCATCTGCTGTGTGATCAGAATGACAAATCAATCCATTTTCCCTGTCTATCTGTGACACCAGATCACACAGCTGCTAAAGTATAGTGGCACGGATGTGGGTTACTGGGACAGCATGTTTGGTTATAAAGAAATGTCTTTAGAGGGAGAAAAGCTCCAGCCCAGATTCTCACAATAAACTTTTCTGCCCTATATTTTTGTCAAATAAGCTGTGTAGTTGAAGGGTTGCTTTTTATTGCAGTCATTTCTATCTTCTGCACTTGAGTATCAAAACAAGGGAAAGGAGCAGCTTCCCCCTGAGTATCGTGGGCTGTGAAAAGTTGGGATTATGTATGTTTTTTCACCAAAATGAGGACAGAGAATTCCACATGGAGCTAATCCTCCATGTGAGTCAGTGTGGGAAGAATGAGAAATCATTGAACGTGTTGTTTTCAATACGTTGTGACAGAGTTCTTCAACTTGTGCTGCATTTGTCTCACTCAGCAGTAAATCCATTCAGCCTCAAGACCTATGTGGTCTAATGTTTGTGCCGGTGCTTGGACAGATATCTTTGTTGCACGTTCTTGGAATCTGATGTCAAACCAATGTGAAACAATTCCCAAGTAGCTTTCTGTGGATGCTGTGTTATGTGCAATCAGAGAAATCCTCAAAGTTTCGTTTGTTCCAACACAAGTGGAAAGTGACTCATAACTATGAAGACAAATTTCAATGTTTTGCACATAACTTTTTCAAGCTATTCTTGTAAACCCTTTTTTGTGTCCTTCCAGGATTGCATTCTCTGTAGCTGACATAGTCAGTGTGCAGATCCAGGATTCTAAGGAAGCAGGGGGGACCCTTCCAGGCATCCTGATATCCAGGCCTCCTGCTTCCCTTTTTCTTTCTGTTTCACGGACACACATTTACTGTGGATAACTTTCTCAAGATTGCCATTTGAATTAATTCCAATTTTGGGAACAATACAATGAGTGAGTTCAAGCCTCCTAGTCCCTAAGTACATAAACATGATGCGGCCTTCATAACGGAAACAAAACAATAAACAGCTGCAGTCATAAATATTTCTATGCTGTATTATTTCTAAGTTGTAACCAAGAATTTGGTTACAACTTTGCTAAGAGTTACAATGAAATAGTGTTCAGCCTCAGATAACATCAGAGAGTTTTCTACCTGAGAGAACTTCCTCTGTGGCTACCCCTCTCTTATGGAACAAATGAGTCCTTGAATGGTCACTTGCTCCATCAGTGGAAAGTACCCACTTTCCCCTCCAAGTCATCCGTCAATCTTTAATGACCGTTCCAGTAAAAGCTGTTGCTATGTTGAAACAAGGGCCATGAAGTAAGGCAAAAGGGCAATATTTTTACAGTCTGAATTTGTCTGACTGTAAGAGATCTGCCGCTTACCTCATCCATTGCAACCAAAGTCAACATCACGTCAGTACACCGCACAGGGAGATTTCAAAGCTACCATTACAGCTCTTTTCTAATATTATTCATTTAATCAGGCTGCTTTGTTGCCATTGACCCCAGCTGACACTCCTTTTTAAAATGCATCTGTTAGACTACTTTACATCAAACCTCTTGAAAAGAAAAAACATAGTATGACCTGTTTATTCATTTCTGTAGCTATTCAAATTATGTCTCACTGCTGTCATGCTGTACATTTATTGGTTCGTGCCATGACAACTCAGCCAGGGATGATTGTATTCTTCGTAGACTGTTCATATTATGGACAAACCCTCTGTGTCACCATCTGTAGGTTTCTGAAGAGCTGAACTGAAGCTCCCACCATCACCATCTTGGTAGCTTTGTGCATCTCGTCACTCCTGGAAAAAACAAAAATGGGTAGAGGTGGAGCTGAAACGAGGGCTGTGAACATGGGGATGAATGATTGACACCCAACAAACTCTGAGCTAGCTAACCTGGGGCTAATGTGAGCTGACAGAGATAATTGGGCTTAGGCACAGTGTTATCAGGCTTAAAGCTGTGGTTGTGCTACTCTACAGGCTGAGGCCTTCGTGGTAGCAAGCCACGAGCCACCAGCTCTGGTGCTGAGGAAATCGAGGCGACTTGTGGAGGCAGGCTGCGACTCAACAGGCCGGTGATAGGAAACTGCAAGCTACTATTTGGGCTGGTTGGGCAGGGTCACTTGATCAATCACACGTCACAGCAAATAAAAAGAACATTAAAACCATGCAAAGTGGGGCCCAACCATGACCACTTGAATATAAAAAGGCACTTAGCTGAGAGCAGGGGGATTGTCCTACGCTCCCTCCACAGTTCCTAGGTGCATCCTGTCACAGACCACCTCTCTGTCGCTGCACTCTTCCCCTGAAGGTCTTCCAGTGCATCGGACTCCGCTCCTCCTGTCCGCTCGATGCTCTCAGCATCCAAGTACCTGCCACACTGCTTCTCAGTCACAGCCCTGTGTCTAATCACTGATGTCAGGAGCAGGGTCGCAATCTCACATAGCCTACTACCACCCAGGCTCTCGCACACAGTCTGATAACTCTGTGACATTATGATACAAAAACTACAGATATTACGACCATAATATCCGTAATCACAGCCCCATGTTGTACATGCTTCTCTGTAATTCACTCACTCAGTAGGCTACTGTGCTGCAGGCCGTGACCAGCAGAGACAATCAGTGTGCTTGCAGCAGCAGGGCATTATAATTCATTGTTGTTATGAATGTACAACAGGCTGTAGCCAACGATATATAGCACAGTTCATTACTTATGGGAAACGCTGCAAGAGTTGTTGGCTATCAACTTTCCTCACACAAGGGAGAAGTAGGGGTAAATGGAAGGCTAGGTGGCGCTGGAGTCAGCTCAAACCAACTAATGGAAACATGTCTCCCATCCACCAGCAGGCATCGCCGATCAAGTGCACTTGAATTTGCAAGCAAAACTATGGAATTTGCAACCACAGGTTTTTAACTTGAAAGTAAAGAGGACTGATCTATAAGCAAAATGGTTGTATTGTTTTACTTTCAAACATTATTTTTTGGTAAAGTTGAAGAAATATGCTCTCTTGTATTTTTATGTTTCAATTGTAACCTTTTTTGTTTTGATCCCCACCCCAGTTTTTTTTTTCTTTATTTCCACTTACTCTCTTTTGCTCTAAAGTTTCTGTTTTGGTTTTATATCTATTCTATTTGATTTAATGGTAAAGAAACAAAATTCTCTCCATAAACTTGACCTATCAAAGCTAACGTGATCTTTTTGACCAGGCTGTAAACATGTTTATTTCTGCTGTGAAGTTGGCCTTTTTACCATGGGAGTCTATGGGGATTGACGCCTGTTTGCAGCAACCCCCTTGTGGATGAGGGGTGAACTGCAATTTTTGCCATTTCCGTGTTGGCTTCACTTTTTTTTTTGCCAGAGTTTGTCGATTGGTTTTCTTCTCTTCTTTAAAGATGCACTACAGAATATTTTGCAGTTTTCTCAGTGCTGTGCCCCCATCTAAGGCTAAACTGGCATCCGTCTTGCATCTTACCTGTACTATGAGCTCCCTCCAGCCAGAAAAAGACAGTCTTATCTTGATTCGTGTTTTATCTCTTGTTCTTCCTCTCTTTCTTTTTTCTTTTTACTATGATGTTTTCTTGCGTTTTGATGCTTAATCCGTCATGGTGTGCGTTCAAAACACTCAGTGTGTATATTTCCATCTGCTAGCATGTGATGCAACCAATGTCCCAGACGGAAAAAGTTGCATAGTGCGGTCTAAGCCTCGGAACGCTGCTGGGCAGTGGTGGCTCGAGAAATACGCACAATGAATATTGGTGTGCCATCAAAACAAGTCAGAAAGGCATATTTTTAAGATCGAAAAGTTACATTGTGGGTCTTCAAAGGTAGAAGATAAGCTGATGGACAAATCCCAGATATTAGTGATTGAGGGGAAATCTAATTCATTATCATTTTGCATGTGAGAACAAGCCTCCTATCAGTTTGGCCCAAGATCAAAGGGATTCAGTCTGGATTACTTTCGTCTTGAAAAAATGACATTCTGCGCATTAGGAAAAAACATAAATGGAAGCCCCTTCAAAAGCACGTTAAATAATGTATAAAACAGAATGCATAAATTCAGATAGAATAACGCAATTTAAGTTCTTTTGCACTTATTTTTACATGAACTAATTTGTTGATTAACTATACTTTCAAATTGCAAATGTCCTAACAGGTTGTATCAAATGTAGAATTAATACTTTGGATTCCTCCAACAAATAGGATCAACTTTCATCAAGCACCCATTGTGTTTAGCATAATTCTCTTGGCTCCACTTTGAAGTGAAAGCATGTTTTCTAGCCTTATTTTTCTTATCACTTAGCCTGGTGGAGCAGAAATTGGATCTTGACTGTATATGTTTATATCTTTATCATGTTTGTTTGTCTTAGCATCTCTGCTGTTGCCTCTGCTGTGCATGAATACATCAAAATCTTGCCCAAAAATAGACCTTCGCTCGTTGCCATAGAATTATGTTGTCATCTTTCCCTGTACAAATATGCACTTGCCAGCCTGCATGTAATTATGAGCACAGCAGGCTTGTAAAAGTGAAAAGCATCCTGGGGTCACTTTGATACTTGGGAGAGGACCAGTGCATACAGTAGTTAACAATGCAGATGATTTCAAATGGACCGGCTCATTGACTCAGTCTCTCACCAGTCACTTGGTGGTACATATTCTGGTTCAGTAGTGTTGATCAGTGACTTTGTGTATCCAGGCTTTCCTAAGCTGCTCCAGCTGTGCAAACACACATAAACACAAATACGCTGCAATAAGCATACAAACATACTGTACTAAACGTACATATTTGCAGATGCACACACAGATATGCGCATGCTTACTTAGAAGTTAGAAGTAACCACACATACACAAATGTACACACCCAGACAGCTCTGATCTTGCGGATCGGTACAGGCTAATTAACAGCATTCATACATCATTAGGGTTTTAATTCCTTGCCTCAGCAATACTTTATTGTTGTCATTAATTAGTATCTATTATCCACCGATGGTTCATGATGTGTTCAGTCAAGGTGGCACATCACTTATAAAAATGTTAACAGCTGAGGCCAACAGGTTAAACATGCACATCATAAATTCACTGCTTCTCTTTAAAGTTACATTTGAAATTGCATGAAATTTTCAAGTTTAATTTGAAATAATTAGCTGTCATTACAATTATCAGCTAAATATTCTTGACTATAATTTTTCCTTTGACACACATTGTTACCTAGAATAAGCTCAAACTCTCGGTGGCTCACCGACGTGCTGTTTCACCATCTCTACATCCCATGTTTGTGCTTGTTCTGACAGGCATTACCACAGCATGGATGAGTTCAGTCATTATGATTTACTGGAGGTGAGCACTGGCCGTAAAGTGGCAGAAGGACACAAGGCCAGCTTCTGTCTGGAGGACACCACCTGTGACTTTGGTCACTTGAAGCGTTACGCCTGCACTTCTCACACTCAGGTATTACAGCTCGCAACACATGAACAACCACCACTAGTTTTCTGGCCCTTACACCAACATCCATCCACTGACGTCGTGATTTAATAGACCAGCACTACTGCAAAAGTTCTGTTTCTCTCCATTCACTGCTCATATTTATTACATGATTTTATTCAGTCTGACCATTAAAACTGACTTAGATCAGTATGCTTCCAACTTCTCTCCCTTCTGTTCCTTTAGGGTCTGAGCCCTGGCTGCTACGATACGTACAATGCTGATATTGACTGCCAGTGGATCGATATTACTGACATCAAACCTGGAAACTACATACTAAAGGTGAGAGTCGAGGGAGATTCTGATATGCGTGGACCCAGAAAGTTTCTGGACTAAACAAGGTCACATTTCACGGGAATACAGAAGGGTCAAGGCCACCATAACAAATTGATCCATGTCATAAAGTTTTCAGGTTTCTTGTTAACTGGAGTTTTTCAGGCTGCAGCTCAGCGCCATGGCTTCCCGATCCATCATGTTGTCCATTTTCATGCATATTTTATGTTGTCGATAACTACACAAAAAGATCTATACATTTTGAAGAGTGTTTTCTTTTAAAGCAGTGTCTCCTCCATTAGATCCTGCCTATGTTTGCCCAATATTCTTAATTATAACCTGTCCTCCTTTCCTTTTGTCTCCAGCTCGTGGTTAATCCCAAGTTCTTGGTGCTGGAGTCAGACTTTACCAACAACGTGGTCAGGTGTAACATTCACTACACAGGACGGTTTGTCACAACAAACAACTGCAAGTTAGCACAGTAAGTCAGACTAAATGTAAAATTCTTAAATCGGATAGTCCTGAATGGACTCTGAATCACTTTTGGGGGACACTATTCATCATATTTGTCAAGGCATTAGAATCTGCTCCTCATTTGTCAATTTTAAACCTGCTTTTCAGAGTAGAAACTGAGAGACTTGTATCATTTTCCCACTGCGAGTCACACTCAGCCATATGACAGGGTGGTGGCTAAATGCAGTCATCTAAAGAGCCTCACGGTGCTTTGAGGCACTTACTGGACTTAATGGGTTCCTAGTTGAAATGTTTGATGATTTAATGAATTATGCTCTCATTCTCCCATTAAGATTAACAGCCTCTAAAACTTTGATATTTTCCCTCAAAGGGAGATGTAAGGGTCCTGAACTTCCTAATAGCACTATTAGGAAGTGTATCATTGCTCTCTGAATTACTATCACACCCTCTAGAAAAGAGTTTTTATAAAGAGGTTCAAGTGCTTGAGCCAGTGTCTCTCACCAGGGCTGTGAAAACAAGCTTGTCAAAGCAGATATTTGATATTTGATTAATGATAAAGTAGCCTGTGAATACGGAGCATGCTGTAGATCTTAGTCTTTTTTTTTCTGTCTTGATGCAGTTGCACATTATATCTGAACATTTTCAGAGTAGTTTGGAATAAGAGATGCATCTACAGTAGTCAACATTAATAAAATAGCAGATATGATAACAGTACTAATAACTGTCGTTTCCAACATGTATAAATCCAGTGTGCTGTAACATTGATGTAGGATATCTGCTTGCAACAGAACAACTGATAACTAAAGCGGGCATCCCAAATATCAGTGCTTCCTTTTTTTATCAGGAAATAAAAACAAAGCCTTTAAGTTTAACTCAGTATTGCATTGTCAAAGATCACAAAATCAGATGGCATCATCAGTGTTTACCTTCAGCTCAGCACATAAAATACTCTGATCAAGATTTATCCATTGGAATCACAAGATTTAGTCAAAGTTTCTGCAAAGTGCACAAAATATTCATGAGGAGATAGGAGGGGTTGGGTCATGCTAACGTGCAGCACCTTCAGTCTTTCATGCAGTCACGATATATGTTCAAGGCCAACATTTGACAACAGTTTTGTTATCAAATCTTGAAGTGGTCTGCAAAATCCTGACAAAGGTTGTCTGTTGGCGTCATGGGGGATTCATTAAAATAATAAGTCCTCCATAATATTTTTAAGGCCTCTTTAATGCAGAATCAGTCTTATTCACCAAACTGCTCTGAAACCCCTCACTAAGCCTGGAGTGCTCCAGAATCTTTAATGTGCTGTTTGTTGTCTGCCTCTTTTACAGGTCTTGATCCTGCACTGGAAGCCTGCCACATCAGAGTGACCGTGATCGCTATTCCATTGAAATGTGAATGGAATCCATTTGTTGTTGATTAATGTTTTGTGTGTTTGTCTCGACTTTTTGTGCTGTTTTGGGATCCCGAGCCCAGGACAGACAAATGTTCCACTGGCGCTAATGTGGTGGTGTAAAGCAAACATGCACACACTCAAACGGCTGCATAATGTATGTTGCACATCTGTATCCCTATGAACCAACAACCCTGCTTTCTATGTTTCATTGCGCTCCTATATTTCTCATATTGCAGCTCTTTTGGTCTAGTTTGGTAACACACAAGTATGCATCACTGAGTTTTTAAAGAAGTGTTTGCTGTACATCCAAACAGATGAATCGGAGTCCAGCTGCAAGATAACAAATAACATTAGGGAGAAGGTTCTGCATTCACCCATGCAGTGTGGGAAGAGATGCCCAGTGATTCAGAAGAACTATAATGTGTCAGTTTGTTTTTCTGTGTCTCCCTTCACTGCCTCAGCAGGTCAGGCTGGGATATTGTGATTCTCTGGGTACATCCAGTTTAATGTTGTGTTAACAGCAAGGGGAAGACAGCAGGTCATACTTGCATTAGTCAGTATCAAATGTGTAAGTCACCAGAAAAGACAGACAATCAGTACTGGATGTTGTAAACTCTACATCTTTACATACTCGGGTGGTGTCCCCATTATTTCCTTCTTATTTCAGTACAACAGGGATGGGAAACTCAGCTGGCAGAGAAAGGTGCTTTCAAGAAAACAGGACCAATAGTGTAAATGCTGTATAATTACAGCATTTTTTGGTCTTTCTTCTTCATTTACCAACACTGGTCAGATGGCACATAAGTCATCTATGCCTTTTGAAGAATGTTTATACAGATATTCCACTGATGCATGACTTTAATGATTGAGATCATTTTGATGTAATTGACTGTACTCTGTTTATCCATTTCACCTGTTACTGTATTTGTAAAATTCAGTAATTGTATGGGTTTTTTTTGTTTTGTTTTGTTTTGTTTTTTGTTTATTTTTGTTCGTTTATTAGTTTTCTTGATAATCAGAATTATTCAAATAGAACAGTATGTATAGTTGGGAGGGGGGGGAATAGCACTGCAGAGACTTTGTGTAGACAATGCAGATGGGCAGAAAGCAGTCTTTACTACCTCTCCTGTTAAGTAAAGTGTAGTTTCCATTGATTTTGCTGCGGTGTTTACTGTGGCCACTGACCGGTTGATATGTCTAAAAGCAAAATATATACATAACCTATTAGATTGCAGTCTTGGTTGATTTGGCAGCGGCTGCTGTGTGCTAATAGCACACGTTCTGTAAGAAAATACATAGCACTACTTGAACATACTTTTGCAGAAATACTGTACAACAAAGGAGCAGGTAGTAGATCTGTTTACAGTGATCTGATTTCATGCCATACTCACCAGTGTGCCACACTGTGGCTGATCTATTACCCCTTTGCTAATTTCAAATCTGATCTGCCCTGGAAAAGATTAAAGAAATGAAAACATTGTTTTGTTTTACAGATGTTTTTCAAGGGAAGCACTTATTTTTGAAAGCAAAAGCAGGAAATCTGCTTCAAACTGTTTAGATACAGTACAGCCACATGTGAGGATTTTAGTAGTGCACATAAATACAGACAACGCTGGATTACATATATGCAGTCTTTTTTTACACTGTAAAAACATAATACACATAAACTGTTGTTATCCTTTCATTTGTGGACTCCTGCCTTCCAAACCATTACCAAAGCATGGGATCTGACTAAGAACTTCCCAAACTATACATGATCATAATCTATGAAATTATCTTCAACTATGTTGAAGACGGTTTGAAAGTTAAAATTAAAGGAGCCTTATCATGAAAAATTGACTTCTAAGAGCTTTTCAGCATGTTACTGTGTTATTTCCTCATAAAAAACTTCATTTAAGTAGTTTTTTTCTTCATTTGTGCATATTTGATTAATATATATGAATATTCAGGTCAAACTGTAGCTTCCTTAACATAACTGACTGTTCCAGAACTGGTTGGATTATAACTTCAGGAGCAGAAAAAAACCTCAACTTTGCGTGTGAACTTCACTCCTGACAATTTCATGAATCTCGGGCAGTAGAGTGTTTTTTACTCGGGGATTTCTTCTGAAACCTGACGCAGTTCCTACTATAAAAACGCGCATGGACAGACAACAGCACCAGTGAGTGAAACACATCTCTCAGTTCAATGCTGTTAGCCTATGATTTGTTCGCTACTTTACTTACTTGTCAGGGGTCTCTGTGGTACTTCTGTGGTACTGCGTGTACTTCAAACTCCATGTCAGACTCTGGCTTGAGTGCATACAGCTCCATAACAGGCTGGTACATTTTATCCTGTTGATCAGAGTCCGATTATCCATCAATGTTTACAAATAACGTCCATGTGAGCTGCCGGTGCTGGTGCTACAAACAATTCTGTGACCCTTCAGAATCAGTGTCTCCTCCGGGGCGACGTCATGAAATGGGCATAAAACATGTTCCAATTGGTCGAGAGCTTCGTGGTTCAGTGCAGTCAGCCATCTTACTACCGTGTTGGAAATAAGACGCATAGAAAAACTTATATTTAACACCAAATTAGTTTCTAGGGTTGGGAACATATTTAGCTTATAAATGCCTGTATTTGACTTTTGGAATGTTTGAAAAGCATGATACAGCTCCTTTAAAGCCTGCCGCACACGAGAGCTTTCAGCTTAGCTAAAAGTCTCTGGAGGCCATTTGCTCAGCAGATAGCTCGCTAAATCAAACACGTTTGATATTTTTTGCCACGCCTCACGAAAAAACTCACCGTGTGCGCTCAACTTGAGCTGTCTGCTGAGGGCAGAAGTTCTAGCGACCAATCAAAACGCGTCTGCAGATCACATGATTTCAAGATGGCAGCTCACGGCAATGTAATCCGTTACATTTTAGAAGATAAATTGGTGGAAAATACGGCCAGACTATAGCTGCTTATATGATGTTTCATTGGACTTCAAAAACATCCATCCAAATATCATCTCTGTAGTTTCATTCATTTTTCTTACATGACTTCTTCTTCTTTCAAGTTTAATGGCGGTTGGCGAACTCAAAGGTGCACTACTGCCGCCGACTGGTATGATTTTACTATAGTACAGTATGTTGAATGCGATTTACTTAAAAATGACAAAGTAGATAAAAATTAAACAGCACAATTCAGTATCTAACAAAAAGATCCTCAAAACTTTTCTGCCTTCAGTCTTTGGATCTTTTTGCAAAATATCAATCAAGTCTTCTACCGTGATGACAGAGGGCTGCCATCTTGAAATCATGTGATCTGAAGATGCGTTTTGATTGGTTGCTAGAACTTCTGCCCTCAGCAGACAGCTCAAGTTGAGCTCACGATGGCCCTCATTTATCAAACGATCGTACGCCGAAAATCTGTGCGTACGACCATTTCCACGCAAGACTCGGCATTTATCAATTTGAACGTGAGCGTAGGATACGATCAAATCTCACGACAGCTCTGAGTTCGTGTACGTAAGGTTGAGTCAGTGAGGGTTTGCAGCAGAGCGCAGCAGAACATGAAAATATTTATTAACCAAACCGCAAACTGTCATTTAAACATAAGCATTCACATATCAGCACTAAGAATGAACCCATTTGCAAAGAAAAAGGAAAAAGGGAATGTAGAATGTATTCCCAAAATTGCAAAAATAGCTGTGACTGGATTTAATTCCTCCATTTATCTCAACAAATTATTAAAATCATTAACATATAGTTCTAGGAGACAAGTGCTTTGCACTCTACGTGCATCTCCTCATCCCGCTGGTAAAACTGCCACATAGGAGCGGAGAAAGGCATCAGTACGCACACACGCGCAGGTGCCCAGGTGGAGCGCTGCTTCGGGCTGCAGGAAGGCAGGTGGGTGTCGGACGGTCCGACTCGGACCCGGCGGGATGAAACGCTGCTTTAGACTCTGAGAAAATCTACAATACACTCCTGTCCTGTGCAGTGCTGCACATCGCTCGGACCGCTGGAGAGTTTTGATAAGCAGTCAGAGAAAAAGATGCGCCCGGAGCCGCCCTGCAGCCCCCACAGGGAGTAGACCGGAGCTGACCCGTCATTTCTAATAACTAATCTATACTTTAAAGTTGTATAAGTGCTCAGTCAGTAGACTGTCCCTTAGTTTAGCGTCTGTTTGCTTTGCAAATGCAAGTTATCTTTCTTCCGTCCCTGTCTGGGTCAGGCTTGGATCTGACCGGCATCCACCTGTCACCTGTTAGAGCGCGGGGGGGGGTAAGATTCATATTGGACCACTTCTTCTTGACCCATTGACTACAGAATTGTGACGTTGCCATCGGATGTGGGCTATTATTAAATTTCATAACTAATAAAACGAATAAACATATCAGCCAAGCCTTGATTGAGACTTTTATTAATATCTCAGCCGGTCGTTCACACCGGTGAGGCTGACTGATCCTCTTCCGTGCAGCGTTTTTGTGCACGTCTCTGACTCCGGTTTTTAAGCTGCCAAACACCTCTTTAATCTTTCCCGCCTCACAAATGAGAAATTCTGTCTTGATCCCCCCCAAAAGTTTCTTTTTTGGCAGAATCTCTCCTCTCCACAGCTCAACCTCGCTGGGTGAAGCCTCATCATTATGCATGTTTAAGGGCGTAACCGTGGGCGTGACATTTAAATGACGATGGATTTCAGCTGTGGAAGTTAGCAAGACTCTTTTGTTCGTACGACGAGATTGGACCGATACGAGCGTTTTAATAAATCACACGTGGGTCCAATCGTACGACCATTTTTACGATCAGATGTGCGACCATTTCTACGATCGTTTGATAAATGAGGGCCGATGAGTTTTTTGCCTCACGAGGCAAAAAATATCAAACGTGTTTGATTTTCACCTCAAGGCCTCGTGAGGCAGAAAACTCTCCAAAAATCAAGCGCACACGGCAACTATCTGCTGAGTAAACGGCCTCGAGAGACTTTTAGCTCAGCAGAAAGCTCTCATGTGTGTGTCAGGCATACGATCATAAATGTTTACAGGGGTAATAAAGAAGTGATGATATTATTAGTAATAAGAAGTTAGGTCATTGTCTGCAACAGTTCTGTTGTCTTTTGACTTACGTTTGCAAACAAAGAAGCTGCCCCCTGATGGTCATCTGAGATTATTTATGTCAGGTCATTCATTTATCAGAACTGAAGGGTACTTCATTTTTTGCTTTTTTGTGTGTGTGTTTTGTAAACATTTGTGAGAGTTGATCTTTGATACATTTAATGACAATTTGAAGCACACAAATAACTAAATGATTCATCCACAAACATTCCAACAAATTTAGAGCCCAAATTGGGTTCCAAAGCTGCCAGAGCAGTGACGTAGCGTACCTGCTACAATGAGAATCTTAGATCTTGACAGATATGATTACTGGCATTATAGCCTCTTTTTTGTCTTTATATCAGTATGTATTGGTCGAATACCCTTCCATTCATCCATTATTTCCACTTATCCGAAGTCAGGTCACAGACAACAGGTTCAGCAGGGAAACTCTCTCCTCAGCAACCTTTTCCAGATCCTCCTGTAGGATCTCAGCTTTGTCAGACCAGAGAGGATATATATTTCACTCAGTATGTTCTGAGTCCACTCCAGTCTTCTCCCCGTTGGTTGTGGCCAAAAACTGGAAAGCAACCACTAACATTCTAACCTGACCACCTCCTTTTCATACACAGGGGCAGCAACTCTACTCCAAGCTCCCCCTGAATGCTGGAGCTCCTCTTTTTTTATCTATTAGGCTGAGTCCAGCCATCCTCATATCTGCAGTCGCATTCTTTTGCTCAGTAAATCTTGTACCAATAGGTAAAGTTGGAATGAAGACAAGTAAATTCAGAGCTTTGCCTTTCAAATCTTTTCCCTCTTCACAGCAGCTGACTGGTACCAGACCTTCTTTACGATTGACACAGTCCCTATACAACGATCCATTTTCCGTTCCATCCCTCTATCACTTATGAAAGACAACCCAACACACTTAAACTCCACGGAAAAGACCCATCTATGACCTGGAGGGAGCACTCCACCACTTCTGGTTGAGAACCGTGGTATTGGATTTGGAGCAAGCTTTTATTCCTGCCTCTTAACACTCAACTTTAAACCACTTGCAGGGCACTTAGATCAAATAAATCAACAAATTTAGGTCATAATTCCTATTTGTGCTTGGTAAGTGCCTCAAGCAGATGTCTTTGATATTCAATTTAATGTCCTCTACATACATACATACAATTCTTTCATCTTGTACTATAAGCTCTCGATTTCATTTTTAGTAGCTTGTGATCATGTAGTGGGCTCTTATTGGTATCTCATAATATGAGAAATATTTAGTCACTCAGTGACTAAACAGACACCATGAGAATAAAGCCGAACATTCGTATCACCAGTGTGGGGCTCATTACTCCCATGAGCACTGTCTGTACACAGTGTTTGCTCACTGGTCCATTTGTGACCGATGTCACTTTAGACAGGTGGTCCCTGGGGAGAGCAGAGTTGAGTGGTGGGGACGTGGGGCAGCCTAATATTCCCTTCACGATCAGTAAAGTATCTATCTATCTATCTATCTATCTATCTATCTATCTATCTATCTATCTATCTATCTATCTATCTATCTATCTATCTATCTATCTATCTATCTATCTATCTATCTATCTATCTATCTATCTAGCTAGCACCCCCATACAATAAAAAAGGCAAATAATTTCAGATTTTGTCCTGGCTGATGCCATCACTACATTTTCCACGAACACTGTTCCACGTCACATCACACATTAGCTGTGTTTTTTGGAGTAGGAACACATTGAAGACATATAGGTTAGTGGGTCCTGAGGACAAGAGTTGAGAAACACTGATCTAATGTGGCGGCACATTCAAAGCGCTAGTCAAGCATATCGGCTTTGAAAAAGAGGGCTCACAGCTTTCCCTCTGCAAGCCCGACCTCCACAATCCTGACTGTAAGGCTAAGTTCATGTTCAAAATAAGAAAGCACAAGTGTTCTAATGTGGCTCAGAGTCAGCCCTATGAAGCGGCAGATCTTTCCTTTTTTAGCATTTTCTCCCCAAATAAATGTCAAATCTAGATCCCTCATATGGCAGCCATTTTAACGCTGCTTGTGGGCAGTAGATGATAAAGGTTTAATGTGCGGAGCTCGAGCACTATGAGAGACATCATAAATGAGAAGAATGAGGTGATTTTCTGCCTGGTTTTCCTTACCAGGAAATGTAGTGGTCTATCAGAATGATGAGGCTGAGCCATGCCCAAAATGAGCAGTCTGGTAGAGATCCGCCCAAGTTCTGCTGTGCTCAAGCATAACTGAGGCACACATCTTTCCACTAGCACCTACTCAGCTCAACTCAACTCGCTTCTACTCGGCTTGTGGGGGTTTCCACTGGGAGTTTCCTGGGCTGAGTAGATACTTTTAAGGTACCTAGTCTGCTCAGGTTCCAAACAGGGCTGAGTGGGGCTGAAAACGTGATGTCTAACGCCTGGAGGTCACTGACTGGCGAGGGAGTGACTTCCTCAGAGGAGTCATCAGTGATATCACTACAGTAGATAGCAACACTCAACTCAAAGACTTACGGCGCCCACCACTACAGGAAAAAAAAAAAGAAAAAACAATGGACCCCAAAGGGCAGCAGTGGCTCAGGTGGTGGAGCAGGTCAGGCAATGATCAAAGGATCAGCGGTTCGAATCCTGATTCCCCAGCCATCTGTCGTTGTCTCCTTGAGTAAGACACTTAACCCTCCTTGTCTCCAGTGCCTTGCTGGTTTATGACTGTGTGTGGACGTTCTGCTGGGGGTCGGAGGGGCCGTAGACGTGAAATGGCTGCCATGCTTCCATCAGTCTGCCCCAGGGCAGCTGTGGCTACATACATAGCTTACCATCACCAAGTAGAATAATGGATCTACTGTGATCTACTGAGCCCTGCAAGAAAAAGCATGATATACATCTAATCTATTGTTATTATGCCACCCACATCTGCGTTTTTCAGATGGTAATGGAAAACCACCTGGGCTGAGTAGAGCCAAGCAGAGTCAAGCAGGGCAGGCAAAGTAGGTGCTAGTGGAAAAGGGGGATGGCATGTTTTATAAACCATTCCAAAAGCAATGCATTCTTCTCAAAGCGGTAGCATCCAGTCTGATATATGGAGGCTATCTGGCTATGGCTGTGAAAAGATGAAGTGGGATCTTGTGGTCAGATTTTTTTTCTGTTTTGCTCTGTGTTAATATTTACTGTGAATAAATATTCAAACACACAGTATTTCTTCTTTTTTTTCCAGTAAAGTTTTTATCTTCTCAATTAATCTTCTACTCCACTACACCATTTTTAATATGCAGTAAGAAATCAAACTTTTTTTTATCACTTTGTAAATTGCATATTTTCATATAAAAGAAGCTTTATCCAGAACCTTATTGGAGCTGAATGCTTGATAATGACTGTAGTGTTAAACATTTTATGTAGTCTTCATGTCCAAAAGGATCATTTACATTTAAAAAGGTTGAAAATGTAGTTCAAGTAAACGTTAGCATGTCATCATCATTAAATCATATTAAACATATTTTCTCAACAACAAATTGTTGGTATCATTAAATTAAATAATTTCAATTTAATTTAGTTATTTGATATATAAATATATATATATATATATATATATATATATATATATATATATATATATATACAGTATATATATCTTATTATGATAAATGTGATTTGTTTTCTTTATATTTGATGTATTTTTAATTGCTTTTCTTTTTCCCCCTGGATACTTTTAATGTTTTATGTAAAGCACTTTTTTTTAACTATTTATTTATTTATTTCCATCATGCTGGATGGACTCTGAGACTTAGGCAACACATGATTCTGATATTTTCTGGAACAACAGGACAGGATTAGGTAGCAGCTCTGCAGTGTCTGACATATTCTGGTGCAAAGTTTCTTGCTAATTATGAACTCCTGTTGAAAATATCTAATCTGTACATTTTCACATCTGCATTGTGAACTGAATGGAATACGACTGCTGTGCCATACTCGCTCTATCCCAGTGTGTTGTATCTGAGTTTACAGCTGCAGGTTTGCACAGAATATTTGGTGTATGCGTTGATCCAAAGGAAATGCTGTTTGACAGCTGTGACATGTTACTGAAATAATCCCCTTCGTAAAAGATTAGGTGTGATATGTTCAAAGCACTAATGCTTTTTGCTTTCCTGTAACAATGCATGATTCACAGATGGATGCGAATCTAATCTTTATGAATAGAAAATAATACACTTTGCATATACTATAAGATGCCTAGAAACAGCACTTGCACCACACTGCAAAATTCTTAGGAAAACTGTGCTAAACCCTGCATGTATCTTAAATCTTGCATAAAAATGTGATATAGAAACACACTTCCACACAAATATTTCTTTACATGCTTTTCATATTATTCAGCTACTCATTCAAACAGCAAAATAAGGTATGTTTAATTATTTGTCCTCATTTAAGTCTCATTCATGGCGGGATAGGAAAAAATGTTGACAAGAAGATAAGAACACAATGATACAAGCTCTGCTTTTAAGCCTGCATTACTGAGAAAGTCTTTAATATGCTCAGAAAACTGGTATACGTACATGTAATTCTGTGACATCTGCTGAAGAAGATTGTGTGATACTTTCGGGAGCCGTACAACAGCAAGCAGAGTTTGGGTGAGATTGTTTTGATGACAATCGAAGTATCACAAAAAAAAAGTGGATTAGTTAATGTTTACAGGGGAAATTGAGAATAAAGGGCTCATAATCAGCTGCACAAAGGGAATGTCTGGCAGGGACTGTGTATTTGTATTTGAGCGCATATGAGTGACTCAGTGTTGCAAGTTTCACTTGTGAAACATGGCATTCGGACAACTCCGACATTCCTCGTTTAGGAATTTCCTGTCTCCCGGAGGAATTATGGCTCATGATCTTCACTCTCTTGCTAAACACTTCTCACTCTCATATTTGGTCATGCCTAACAAAACCTCAGCCCCCATGACTTGACTTCCTCTTGCAGGCCGTTTATTTAGGCTGTGCACCAAGAATCAGCCAGTAACAGCTTTTCATGCTGCATTATGTGAAAGCGCTTCGGTATAAGATGGTACATACTGTAGTCTGCTTTAACCATTCTGTTAATGTGGTTGTGTGTCTGTGTGTGTATTGTAGTGCACACGTGTGAGGAATATGAATGACTTAAAACGAACAAGGGAAGCCAAATAATACATTGCTTTGTTAGAGGTATTCCCTGTATAAATACACTAGAAAGATTTTGCTGTCCCCGCTGAGAACGACTTACTGTTGTATGTCTGTTTTTCAGAAGCATGACCCTTTTGTTTGTTTCTATATATTTTTCATTCAGCTGCTTTTTAAATAGCATTTCTGAAGTCTTGCATTCCTCCGTGGGCTGTAGGCAGTAATGCTCGATGTCCACCAGGAGCCTCTTTTACAGCTCCAGCTCTATGTCCTTGTTATTGATAAAGGTGAAGACATACTGCTGCACATTCCCTACAGCTGCATCTGTAATGGTTGTCAAAGCCGTTGAATTACATACCCATAAATGATATAGGGACAAACAAATTAGCAATTGTTATTATTCTAAATGGGTTTGAGGATGCTTCCCAAGTGAATCCAAACAGTGTGAGATTATGTATGAAGCACATAAAAAACCCCAGAGGGTACACAGAACAAAGCCCAGCAAACACACATTGAATTGCTGCTAAGATCTGTAATATTCACAGCACACATGAAGTCAGCATGGGTATGCTTTTATGAAATTAGAACAAGCAAAGAGTGGAAGCACATGTTGTTACAGGCAGCAAGCATCAGGAGCAATAGTTTGTCTGATTCTGCAGTAATTGTAAGAGTCAGATTATGCTGATTACATGCCAGGATGTGCAGTGTCACTGTGCTTCCTGATCCACAGGCCCATTGTGAGATCCTCTTATGTGGCATCATGAATGCTTTTTAGAGTCAAATGATTCAGAAGCTACATTTTCATACTATATTTTATGTACAGGCACTTTGTAATCTCCCTTGGGAGATGTAGATCCCTTTTTATTCAGTACATGAGCTCTGCAAACATGTTAGCACCTGATCAAAAGAGCATGTGCCAAGATGGGGTGTTAATATCCTGAGTGATGAAAATGATTTGCACGCAGATCAAGTTGCATTTGACAGCCGTTCCTTTACACATTTCATTGCTCAGCTTTGGGCAACAAAATGTTTTGTCTGGTCGTCAAAAAGCATGGTATCTGTGAGATGTCTTAACACCTGCAAGACAATTATTTCCCTTAACAACAAGCCACACCGACTGTACAGGAAAACTTGTGTAAAAACAAAGTGCTCTGTAGTTGCAAGCATGCAGCCTAACTGACTAAACGGATTGTGTAAAGTGAAACAAGAATGATTAGATCTCCCAGCCTTTCTCTGTGGTGACGTCATCGGAAACACAAAGCCAGTACCTGTTAGTATCTGATATATGGCAGCCAGATGTCCAAAATGAACTCCTCTGGCTGAGTTAAGGCCAGAGGAGTTAAGTTTTCTACGCTGATCAGTCTTTTTCTTTGTAGTGCCACTTTTTTAGAGCTTTTTCAGTTGATCGTTTGCTGACGGCAGAAGAATCCATAACTATCGCTTGCAGTGTCTGAATCTATCGCGACCATCTTCTTCCTGTATCAAAACTGTTGGGGACACATATGATGTCAATTGACGTCACATCCGTAGGACAGCGCGGGAAATTCGGCCACCGGATCACAGCGCATTATGCAGCACACAAGGCAACGTAGAGAGATGTGGGTGGGCTTGTTCTTTCTGGTTTTTAACGCTTCATCACCCATTAGCATTAAAAAAATGGACCTGCATGTTTATCCTTTCACAATTCCTTCCTCTAGTCCCTTTAATTATCATTCAGTATTTAGATAAATGCATTCTTTTCCATCACTGAGAATAACACATTACATTAAAACACACAAATATGGCAAATTAAGAATAAAGCCATTTAGTATCTTTTTGAGGGTGCAGCCTACAGTATAAGCAAGCTGTTTCTCTAATGCCAAACATTAATTAAACCATATTTCTGATAAATCTTCCTCCACACTCACAGCTACCTTCCCTCCTTTGATTTTGGTTTCACTCCTCAGTTTGATTGCAACCATTTATCTAACCTGTGTTGTAGCCATAAGATGATTTTGGGGATATACGTGGCGTAATCCTCCAATAACTAGTTTATCCTCCATATTCATGAAGATTCTGACAGTTTTCCAAACTTATATTTACAGAATGGCTGCACGCTGACCCATTTGTAGTTGACAGGACTGTAATGAGATTTACAGTATTAGTGCTCAAAGGTACTTGGTATTGACAAGTACTCAAATGTAAATATCTGGACCTGTGCTCAGTTTTGGAGATGTGCTATCATTGCATCCTTAACTCTGTCTCATTTTAGCCGCCGCCAGCATTAGTTAGCATTAGTTCATGGTGAGGTCACTTCAGCAATGAGTGCTTATATTGAAATTGTAATTATTACTTGTGTTTAATCAGTCTTTTCTTCTGGAGGCACTTTGCCTCCTCAATCTGCATGTACTATGTCTGCAAGCATAATGAAGCTTTCACTGAATACATCTTTATTTAATAGCCTAGTTCTGAAGTAGTTCTATATTATTCAGTGTAACTTATTCATATACGTTGTATATGATCCTTTAAAAAAACATACTGTGAGATGGCTCAAATAGAATGTTAAACCACCTTTGATACAACAAAGCAGCAAAGTTTCTTTATGCATTTGTCAGATGTTCCCACTGCATCAAAATGTTAATAAAAATTCAAACCACTCCATGATAATTTGAGCAGCTGGCTTACAATGAGACATGGCTGAAAGACATGACTTCAGACCTCCTTTCCTTACTGCAGCAGGTTTATGCAAGGATAATTGAATTTAGTGGAAAGAGAGAATAGGGACTGAGTCGACATTGCCACAAAAAAAAAAGAAAAAGAAAAACAGAACACCTCCAGACCTGAGGTCTAATTTCTGCAGAGCCTACTGTGTTGAGATTCTGTGGCACAATATCAAGGCCACAGGTAATTCATCTTGTGGCTCCAGCTCTGCTTTGCAACCTAATTAAATGAATAAAGATGTGAAGAAATCTTCATTTCCGTAGGGATAAACACATTGCTGCATGGGAAAGGTAAGAGGAAAGGCTGGCTTTGTAAAGCAAGAATAGAGACAGATGAGAAAATACTGGCTTGGAGATGGTGAATGGCTGAAGACTTTTCAGTGGTGAGCAGTCTTCTGATTTACATGCAGCTGCAGTTGCTGGCTCATTTGTTTTGATAATAGCTCATCCTGCACACAGAGCTGACTCCACCATATATATCTGAATTAACAAGCATTTCACTTCTTGTGTTAACACACCACATTGAATGAGATGAGCATTATATGAGACGAAGAGGCAGCTTGCGTCTAAGACACAAGACTCATTTGAGTGCACTGGCAGTTTAAATACTTCCTGCCTCATCACTGAAACACCTGGCTTGTCTTTTGTGTCTGTTTCAAAACGAAGAACTCTTTCTTACATCTTAGTTCCTTCACTTTCCTCACTCATCACTTTTAAGGGTTATGCAAATGTAGGATTCCTCCAACATCCCCAGGAGTCCTTATAGTTATAAAAACAGGGCAATAAATTCTCATTAAGGCTTTCCTTTCTTGAAAGGCAGAAATTGAAGTTGGGATGTTCATGTTTATAGTCCGAGGCAATTGGAACAAATGAGGACATCTTCTGTAGGCAAGATAGACTTTGAGGCTTAATCGGGTCCCCTCAAATTCTCCCCTATTTCCCTCCATTCCCTCTTTGGCTCCATGGGGAGTGTCAATGATGGAGTCAGCCACGGGGAGCGACGGCCCTGTGCCGCTGTGCTCAGCCTCTCTCCCTGCTGACAGAGCCATATTTCACCAGATTCATTCTCCAGCCTCCACTGTCACTGTTTCCTGCACTGTCAGGGGGACAACTCCCATCATCAGATCGGTGATTTCACAGCCTGGTGGCAGCAACATTCCTTCGTTATAGATGACAAATGTGGCCCTGCTCCAGACGGGTGGGTGACCCTCCTCCTTAGTGGGTGGCTCTGATTCTCCTCATGGTACACATGGAAAAGTTATCTAGGCTGAGAATCTTGAGTGAATAATGAAAATAGTCTTAGGGTGCAGTTTTTGTGTTTATTCTGTTGACTTGTTTTCGTTAAAGTCAGCAGTCTATCTAGAAAAGTTTACACACAAACAGTATGTGAAAAAATGTAAATTAAGTTTTTAAAAAAAGATCCACAAAAAGACTTTAATATTCTTTATCATTACCCCTTTTACTGTACCGTACTGTCTTCCTCTGCTTATCTGGGATTGGGTCGCAGGGGCAGGGAGGCCCAGACTTTCATCTCCACGGCCACAGTTGCCAGCTCATCTGAGGGGGGGGGGGAGATAATCCCAGGTCAGCCGAGAGAAGTAGTCTCTCCATTGTGCCCTGCATCTTCCCCTAGGGATTCCTCTTGCACAGGACACCTCTACAGGGAGGCGTCCAGAGGTAATCCACATCTGGCTCCTCTCAATGGGAGCAGCTCTACTTGGAGCCCCTCCTTGATGACCGAGCCCCTCACCTTATCTCTAAGGCCTGGGATAAACTTGCTGTGGACGCAAACGTTCACACAAGCGGTCTGCGTTGTCTGTGCATATACTTGCTGCAGCATGTCGCAGCCGAAACGCTCAATACCGGAGGCCACCGCTAGGAGCACTACACAGCACTTGGACACTGAGAATGTGAAAAGGTCAATCTGCCGGTGAGATTGTATTTCCGGGGCATACGTGAACGACCCAAGTGTATGTGGAAAATGGACAATGTGAACAACTTCTTCAAGGAAGAAGTTACTTTTGCTGCTGCGAAAGAAAAAGAGGTCTCGTCGCCAGCGGAGGTGGTATGTACGGCCACTTAACCAAAGTCGCGGAGAAAGTCGCACAAGCACGTCTAGCGTTCAAGTCGATATTGCACCATGCACACGCAGCATGTTACCTCACGTCAACACGAGCGACTTATGTGCCAGAGGTACGCTGGGAACGCGTGGGCGCCATGATGCGCCAACAGCAAGTATATTCCAGTTCTGAGAGAGAGCTCGGCCACCTTGTGGAGGAAATCCATTTCAGCCGTCTTGTACCCGCAATCTCATTCTTTCGGTCATGACCCACAGCTCATGACCATAGGTGAGAGCGGGAACATAGATCGACCTTCACCTTCTGGCTCAGCTCCTTCTTCACCATGACAGATCGGTGCAGCGTCTGCAGTGATGCAGACGCTGCACCGATCCGTTGGTTGATCTCCCGCTCCATTTTTCCCTCACTCATGAACAAGACCCCAAGATAATTGAACTCCTCCACCTGGGGCAGGACCTCGCCATCGACCCAGAGAGTAGACTCCACCTTTTTGTGGGTAAGGACCATGGCCTTGGATTTGGAAGTGCTGATTCTCATCCCAGTCGCTTCACACTTGGCTGGGAATTGCTCCACTGAGAGCTCATGGTCCGATGAAGCCAACAGAACCACATCATCATCACAACCCAATCCTGAGGCCACCAAATTGGATTCCCTCAACACCTTGGCTGTGCCTACAAATCCTGTCCATAAAGGTTATGAACTTTATCACATTGATCGGTGATAAAGGGCAGCCTTGGTGGAGTCCAACCCTCACCAGAAATGGATCCAACCTACAGCCGGAAATACAGACCAAGCTCTGGCACCAGTCGTACAGGGACCGGACCGCACATACAAGGGGGTCTGGCACTCCATACTTCCGGAGCACCCCACACAGGAAACCCCAGGGGACATGTTCGAAAGCCTTCTCCAAGTCCACAAAGCACATGTAGACCGGTTGGACAAACTCCCATGCCCCCTCCTGGACCCTGAAAAGGGTGTAGAGCTGATCCACTGTTCCACATCCGGAACGAAAACCACACTGCTCCTCCTCAATCCAAGGTTTGACTATTTGACGGACCCTCCTCTCCAGGACCCCCAAATAGAGTTTACAGGGGAAATTGAGGTGTATGATTCACCTGAAGTTGGAGCACACCCTCAGATCCTCTTTTTGAAGAGGGGGACCACCACCCCAGTCTGCCAGTCCAGAGTCATTGTCCCTGATGTCCATGCGATGCCAGCCAAGACAGCCCCACAGCATCCAGAGCTTTGAGGAACTCCAGGCAGATCTCATCCACCCCCAGGGCCCGGCCACCGAGGAGCTTTTTAACTACCTCGGCGACCTCAGCCCTGGTAATGGAGGATCCCACCCGAGTTTCCGGACTCTGCTTCCTCATCAGACTGTACACAGTGTTGATGGTGCGCTGCTTCCCCCCACCTGAGCCACCTGATGGAGGGCCAGAATTATCCCTTCTAAAAAATGTGATTAAATTTGAATAAAAATCTGAAAATAAGTACAGCAATAGAACTTAGATTATGAAAACAGAAAGGTATCAGAATCTCTTTTAAGACGATGGCGCTTTGCAGCAAAATGTTTCATAAATACCCAAATCTGGTGCTTCTGCGCTCCTCATCAATACCACAACCAGATAACTCAGATAGTCAACAATTAGAATTACCTCATAGAGTTTCTGAGTTTCTTTATTGTAGGTTTTCCATTATATTTAATTTTTGTTTTCCATTATATTTAATTTTATCATCATAACTCACTAAATGAATTGACTGCACATATCTGACCTGATAACACATCTGATTGCTGTTACTAAAACTGTTTTTTCTTGTGTGACATCTAATGTACCTGCAGAGCTGGAATGAAGGGTGGATCCTCTGACTCTGTACCATTAATCTTTCCATCATCCACCTCCTCTTTACTCTCTGGTTCTGTCACTCTTCCTGAATCTGATACCTTCTATTTGACATCGCTCACACTGACACCTTTTTCCTCATCTTCACTTTTTCACATGATGCTCTCTCAGTGGCCTCCTTCAACTCTGACCCTCCTGGCATTTCTATAATTTTTTCTTTTCATTTCTCTCCCTCACATTTTCCTGCTTATTTATCACATTTCCCACCAAAAAAACTTGAATTCTCTCTACTTTTAAATCTTCTTTTTACTGTGGCAACCTGTAAGTTTGAAGAATTAAAAATTATTACACAGAGCGATAAGAAGCCTTAAGCCTTTAATAATATGAAAGCAAAAATTATGCAAACAATCAGCACAAACAGTTATATTTAGACTTTCTATTCTCATTACAGCTTATTTATTATTTTCCACTTTAATGTATTAGTTCAACCTAAGTTTATCACTCATGATAAATCCAGGAAACAATATAGCATTGCAGACAAACACATCAGATATAGCAACAGTGTTGTCCGTCTCCAGCAAATTAGTTGCAGTGTTCCAGTTACCAGATGGTTTGAATACTCGAATGTTTCCAGAACCTGAGCCTTCTTACCAGTGCAGTGTGTCTTCAACTGCTGGTAACAACCATGCACTGTCAAACAGGGACAGTGTGGCAGCTTTGCAAATATGCATCAACCTGGTCATTATTTGCAATACTGAAATGTTCAACATGGTGAGCAACATTTGAATAACAGGTATTGTGAAATTTGGGTCCATCTAGAGACTCACTGCATGAATACAAAGAATGTAATCGCCTCTACAGAGTCTGTCACTCAAAAGATGACCAACTTCTCCCCCCCCCCAAAAAAAACTCAACAAGAGAACACACACAATGCCACTTAGTTAAAGCAACGAGTAAAGGACAGTATTAGAAGATTTGTATAAAATGTATTTTATTCAAAATGTCCTAATTTGATAAGCTTCATGCAGGTTATGAAATTGAAAAAAACAGAAAAAACTACTGATTAACTTTACTGAGACGCTTTACTGGGCCTTTGAGGTAATTTGTCACAACACCAATTGGTTAAAAAATATACTCAATTACATAACACACGTCAGTCAGTCATTTTCTGTACCGCTTATCCAGTTCAGGGTTGCGCGGGTTGCTGGAGCCTATCCCAGCTATTATCGGGTGAGAGGCAGGATACAGCCTGGACAGGTCGCCAGTCTGTCGCAGGGCCAACACAGAGAGACAGACAACCATTCACACTCACAGTCATTCCTAGGGACAATTTAGAGTGATCAATTAACATAACATGCATGTCTTTGGATGGTGGGAGGAAGCCGGAGTACCCGGAGAGAACCCACACATACACGGGGAGAACATGCAAACTCCACACAGGAAGGCCACTGTTGGAATTGTTTGAACCCCCTACCCAGCTGGGAATCAAACTAGCGACTTTTTTACTGTGAGGCTGCAGTGCTAACCACCACGCCACCGTGCAGCCCGACATAAAACATGATTTATAAAAACGGACATGAATTTACACACTGCAAGTATAAAAACAATACTTGATAAACTGTCAAAATTCCTGTAAAATTTGTAAGCGGGTGAATTATTTTATCAAATAAAAGATGTGGGAAGTCAGTTTCATTAACCTAATCCCATGTCCCGTTTTATGTAAAAACCCTGCAAAGGCATCAACATCTTTACGCTTATCCAAATTTGCAACAACAAAAAAACCTGCTTCTTGTCTGATTTTTCATTATTACTAATGAATTCAATTTTATTATATCGTTTTATTTTCATTTATTTACTTTTATTCATGTATTTATCTCATCTTATTTATACTTTTTCATTACTCTATTTACTTTTGAATTGTATATATTTCTCGTAGTCTTTTATCTTTATTTTCTTGAGAGGTTAGATGTGTGAATCAGAAAAACATTTACATCTACTTTAAACTCTGTTAATCCTATTAACCAAGCAACATGGCAGAATTACAATGAACAAAACACAGTCTAACAACAAAATATTCTGTGGAAAATAGATTGCCCACCCCACTGACAAATGATGACAACATAAAACTGAGTTCACTGGCAAATGCTCCTCCTGGGCACTGTCTCCTCAGAAAATAAATTGTCAGTTTCTCCTGTTGGCTCCCAGGCTTGTCACAGTGGTTGAAGGCTAATTTCCAGTTAATCATGAGAGATGTTGACACATTTTGAATGGGAAAATGTCAGCATACTGGGCACATGAAATCCTTGTATGTGGCGGAAAAAGATCACACTCAGACGCGTGTGCAACAGTATGAATTTAACATTTCCAATCACAGCGCAGGACTCAAATAGTCTCAGTTAGAGATCACTCCTGAGAGACAAGAACTGGTAGTTTCCATACCACAAGACTAAACACTCAGGGATTTCATGTGCCCATACAATGACATCTTCACCCAGTACACCGAGTGGTATGTTGCTTTTTATGGCCCCTCCATGTTTGGTATTTTGACAGTTATTTATTGTCACCACCATTACAATACTGATGGCATCTTGGACAGAGATCCATCATCTCACAAAGCCAGGCCTGTTTTTTCTATAAAGCCATCATTACTACCAACCACTTCACAAAGACCTGCAAATGGACAATTTTTCAAATGACTATGCACACAATTATACCTTTTTTCTCATTTGTTTGTTTTTTTTTTTTACTCCATCCTGTGTTAATCTGGCTTGATCATCATCTGCCCAATTTGCAGGCTGCAGATTCGTATTCTCAGTGTTAAATGAGTCGTTCCCACACATTGACTTTTTCTTCAGGTCATTTTGTAAAATCGTTTGTCTAAATGTTTGTTTTGAATTCTGACCATGAGCTGTGTTTCCTGTGTTGTATATCACAGGCTTTAAGATAAAACACCTCTATGGAGCTTTGTTCTTCATCCTACCTGCTCAGTTTTATCCACAGGATGTCTGAGTCTACTACTCAGAGGGCAGTTATAGGAAATATGGTGTAGGGAAGTCCATGTATAAATCTGTGTGAGATATGCACACATGTGCCCTCATGTCTGTTTGTTTCCATGACTCCATATCTGTACACTTTTGTTTTAGCACTTGTGTGTGTGTGAGTATATTCAACAGCATGAAAAGCACTTTGTCACCATCTCCCCTGAGAGCTAAAACAGAAAGACCCACTGTGCTCAGTCAACTTTAGGTCATACAGCGGCCTTTATTTGCACCTTACTTTGCTCTTTCCACAACCCCTCTGAGCTCTGTTGGTGTGACTGATCTTGAGGAGGAGCTGCATACCTGAAAAGCTTTTATGTAAATGCAGCATGAGCTTCCTAATCAACTCAGTTATGATTTCCATTCGCCTTTTCCAATCCAAAGACCAGGTTTTAAATTTCTCTCTATTTCATTAACATTTTGTCTCCTTGGTTTCGTGATACCTTTTGCAAAAAACTAGGATAAGGGATTAAGCTGGGATATGCTGGTTATCTTGGTTCAACATATCCATTATCCAGCTGCACAAAAGTGGGATAGTGGATAGTGGGATATGTATCCATGGAATCTGCATGGTATCTTTTAAGTTATCTACTGTTGCTTCTTTTAATCATTTTGTTTAACTCAGTTATTTCATAATGTTTTATTATGATTAATGGGATTTTGTTTCTCTTTATATTTTTATGTACTTTTGAATTATTTTCTTTTTCCCATTTGTAATGCTTTAATGTAAAACATTAAATGTAAATTTGATGTAAAGCAATTGAATTTGAAATTCAATTCAATTCAATTAAACAAGTAAACAAGCTCTATTCAAAGCTGAAGTCACACAATGTTCTGTAGCAGGAAATCCTTGCGGAAGGGTGTGAAGAAGTCAAGGAAAAAAGAATTGAAACACCAAGAAATTAGTCTGTGGAAATAACACAACAATTGGCATTAATGTGTGAAAAAAAGTTTTTATCATCCCTTAGTAAAAACCCCACTTTGGCACACAGTCACACTGATTCTGTGGTTCTTCCTTGTGTAGAGATTTGAGCCAGATCACTGTGAAAGGGACGTCCTTAGAGGTCCTCACTCTTTCATCTCAATTCTTTTCCTTCTGGAGAGATTTCAAGGATGCTTTTGCTGTTTATTAAATCTTCTTTACTGGGTCTTTTTAGCAGAGATCTTTCTCCCCAAATATTCATAATCTTCATCCTTTGTCTTGTTGGGGAGATGCTGTTGGAGCTGCTGTTCTCCATCTGCTTATCATCCACTCTTTTTCTTTTTAGCGTTGTCTTTGTGTTGACACGTGTCCTCAGACATTGACTGGGCTGAGTTATTACTGGTCTGCCGTTTTGAGAGCTAATGCATGACAGATTCTTTGTCTCCTCCAGATAGCCTCTGGTTCAATGTCATGTCTTTAGAAGGTGAAATAGAGTGGACTTGGTTTGATCCGGATATGGCTGGATCTCTTTCAGCAGGAAGAAGGCAGGAGGTCTGTCTTCTCTCAACAGGCAGTTCAGGCTGACGTAAAGCAGTTCAAAGCATTGGCAGATTCTTTTTGTTGATTGAGAAATTTGCTGCATGTCGGCTTGTAGTGAAGTTCACCAATAATATGTTCTCAGTATTAATGCATTTTCTGATGAATTCTGACCATTGTATGCAGACAGAGGTCAAGTGACGGATGGAGGATCTATCTATCTATCTATCTATCTATCTATCTATCTATCTATCTATCTATCTATCTATCTATCTATCTATCTATCTATCTATCTATCTATCTATCTATCTATCTATCTATCTATCTATCTATCTATCTATCTATCTATCTATCTATCTAAATTTCTTTTAAGTACCCCCGCACAATAAAAAACATAGGTCTGTTTGTTGCTTGTTAATGACAGTGTCTGGGGTTCCTTTAAGAATGATTTTCAACACTGTAATGCAGCAGTTGCAGGGAAAGAAAATGTTACATTTTAATAGTCCTGTAATGACACTGAGCACATCACTGTTTAATAACTACACCTTTCCTCTGTGAACCTGCCGGGATAACCTGTAGACAACATCATGTTCCACATATCAGCTGACAATTTGAGCCGAGTTGTAACCTTTTTGAGTTATATTGGTGAGTTAAAATCTTTTTCCATGTGAGAGAAGAGTGTTTATTATCAAACACTACATACTTGGGTGATTTAATCCAAATGAAGTTTGTTTCTTGATTCTACAAAAAAATATATTTTCTTTAACATCTTTGCATCATCAAGTGTTAGAGTTTTACATCCTTCTATGCTTGCCTACTTTCACAACTCCATTTCCTTCACTGTCAGAAACACTTGATTGTTAAACTGTGTGGCCACACTTAGGATTTTGAATGAACACCCACCAACCCACCAAATGCAGGTTAGAATTCATTTTGGTGTGTATAAACTTGCAGGCCAGTTTGGCAGGTGATGATGGAAGCAAATAATTTCAGATTTTGTCCTGGCTTTGCCATTACTACATTTTCCACGAACACTGTTCCACGTCACATCACATATCCCCTGGTTGCGTGTTTACTTTGGCGTGCGTGGTGTTGTTTATGTGATACTGCCTGAACAAAGTGGAGCTGAATGAGGAGCAAAATCTAAACAAAGTAAGTGATGTGTAGAGGGAAAAACAAAAAGTGGTGTTTGGACAGTTTGAAGAACAAAGCTTGTAAGAAAAAGGAAACGAGGTAGGGGAGAATTTCAACAACAAAAGAGGAGGTGAAAGCCATCTGGCATGCAAAGTTTGCGCTCAGTCCAGAATTTGAGCACAAACCTAAACACCAAACAAAGGACACCAAGAATATCCATCTTGTCGAACATTCAGACATGGATTCTGACAATAGTAGTTCTGAAGACATATATGTGCCATTTCAAGGAGGATTGAAGATGATTATGTTCATTTTTCTGGCTTATTTTCCACCAAAAGATTTGTTTTGTGATATATCCCTTCAATTTGACACAGACCCCACTCTTCCCTAACTGCTCATCCACTACCAGTCCTGTCCCCCTCTTTCACACAGGTCACTGTTTCACTGAGATTCAACACTTTTTGATCAATAAATTCTGTTTAATCTACAGCAGGAAACAACTGGTAACTTAGTTTTCGCTTATCTGCCAAGTTAGCCAAGAGATTACTGACAGTTGTAATACCTGTAAAATACTGAAACTATGTATGCATTAGGGATATGAGAGAAGACAAGCAGTCAAATCCACATATACATAAATATTCTTTTTGATTATAGTCTCAGAAGGAAACAGCTCATCCATAAGAGGAAATGTTTTATTAGCATGATCAGCAGGGAGCCTCCTAAAAAATGAGTCAAACCGCATGTACTGGTATGAACACTGGAATATCAGTTTGACTAAAAAATGCACAGACTTAACCTGTAGATCCAATTTTCTAAGCCTTCAGCATGGGCTATGCATATGCAGACATGGGAATGACAGATAAATAAACTCACTAATGGTAAAACAGTGACATGAGCATGCTCTGTGCTGGGTCTGCACAATAAGGCTGGGGTTTGGGGTTGTTTTTTTTTCTAGTCACAACACATTTGCAATTCAGACTTCTAGAAATTTGAATTAGTCTTTAGAAAAAGGCAACATTTTCTTCATAAGCCATTATGCCGTAAGAGCAACATCTGGAGAGAATTTTTAAGAAAATGTGGTTCACTTTTAAAGTTGTTTTTGGTGTGTCAAATCTTATCCAACCAGCTTGCTTCTTACTCAGATGCAGATTATTGAGTTGGCCTGATTTGACAATATGTGTAATATGATGTTTTTTGTATGGATCACCGCGAGCCTACGTCACAACCCGGAATTCATGTGACCGCGAAGCTGGTCCCGGTGAAAATATGCTTCGTAATTGAACGGCGTCTGATGGACTATGAGGCTCAAAAACTGCTTTTGCACTCTTTTTGATTTTTTTTCTCCGCCGGTCTGTCTTTGAAATATTATAGAAATGACGTCCAGTTATACTGAAAGTCTCACTGCCGACGCTAGAAGAAGATACGAAGCTAAACTAGTATCTGTTGGACTAAGTGATGCCATCTTCTGCTGCTACAGCCTGGTTAGACGAACCTACCTGTACATAACAGATGGTCAGTTTCCCGATCTCATGATGTATTTGGTTTCATCAGGTAAGCCCCGTGTTCAAGCCCTTTATTTTTTATAGAATATAAATTTTCCCCGGATTTTTAAGAAATGGTATTTCTTTGATGTAGGCTACTTCTCAGGAGTTTACTCTCATTGATAAAGCTATAAATTACCGGCAGTCTTATCTGTATGTAACTGGTTATGACTGTGCATGTTTATAATGCTGCAAATGCCTTTCTGCCGCTTTTTATGCTTTTATTCTTATGTGGGAACATTTTCCCATGTTACTGGTTTTTGTGTGTAGTGGTTTGTTCTGTGGTGTGTTGAGGCTTGTTATGTGTTGCTGGGTGAACTGATTTGCTTCCCCCTTTTGTGAAGCCCTGCATGGCTGCTCTGCATCTGGCCTGTCGTGGTGGACTTCGGCTTCAGATTTCCCCCGGCTACCTTATGGTAAGACCAAGGCTAGCTTTAGTGGAACAGTTGGGTGTTATTGGAGTGTTTGGGTGCCTGGTGTGATGCAGAGAAGAGGGCACTCTGGAAAGAGTGACCCTGGGGAGTCAGTGTCTCCTCTTGTGTTAAATGCTGAGGTGGATATTGTGGAAGCTGAGCGGGGCGGAGTACCAGTTAAGCTTCCTGTACTGAACCACTCTGACAGCTTTGGAAGCCCATGGTGGGGCTTGCCTGACACCTGCATCAACTTGAGCTGGAGGCTCAGTTTCTGCACCCTCCACCTATGTTGGTGGTTTTGGTGATGCACCATCTGTATCCACTGCCTTTTGGTGTGAGCAAGTGTTGCTCTGGTGCCTGTTTTTGGGAATCTGAGGCTTGAATGCATCACTGCTTTGTCCACATGTTTGGCCTTTTGTTGCAGCACCGTCTGGGCTGAAACTTGAGGTGGTAGCAACAGTCCCTTTTGTGACTTTTGTAGTGTAAGTATTTGAATTTGTTCTGATAAATCAAGTGTCTTTGCAAGGAGCTGTAGGATTCCTCTGGGGTTTTTTTTTTTTTTTGTACAGCTGTTGTGGTGCTTTGGTCCCCTTTTTGTTGTGTTGGCTGGCCTCGTGTGTAGTGTTGTGGTCTTTGGTAGTAGGCCTTTCTGTGTTGTCTGGTTGCCCAACCTTAGTTTTTGTCATAGGCCTTCGTTTCTGTGTTTATAGGTCTTAGGTCAAATCTTGGTTTTGACAGGCCTTCTGTGTATGTTGTGTGTTGGACCTTTGGTTATGCAAAACTTTGTGCCCCTCTCTTACCAGCTCTGAGCTTCGGTTAGGTAAGACTCGTTCCCCTTTGTTTTACCAGATCTGCCTTGCAGATCTTAGTTAGGTAGAACTAGTTCCCCCTCCGTTTTGCTAGGTCCGTTCCGTAGGTTAGCAGAAATTCGTGTCCCCCTCCGTTTTGCCAGATCTGTGTGGTACAGGTCTCTGGTTCGGCAAAACTTCGTGTCCCTTCGTTTGCCAGATCTGTGTGGTACAGATCTTTAGTTTGGCAAAACTTCGTACCCTTCGTTTTGCTAGACCTACTTTGTCATGTTTGTATTGTGTTCTGTTCTATGGGTTTTGTTTACAAAATCCCTGTGCGAGGTTTTGTAATTTAAGGGGGGGAGTGTTACGGCCGCCCAGATATTAACCCTTATGTCTTTCATTTTTACATGCAAATCATCCTGCTCGATCCCTCTGTTCCCCTTGGCCTGGCTCCCCCACAATCATCTCCTCCCTTCAGTGCTGATTGCAGATCAGACACCTGGAGCTGCTGGCCTGGCACTCTACAAAAGAGCCAACCACACCTTCAGTCGGGGCAACTGCTTGGCCTGGCAACAGTTGTCCTTAGTTTATGTTTTTGGTGTCTTTAGTTTGAGTAACTTTGTCTTTAGGTTTTTGATTTCCAGGTGTTTTAGTTTGGTTAGTTAGTTTAGTTGTTAGATTCCATTTTGTTTTTTCACTGATTAGTTTGGAGTTGGGATAGCTAGGTCTTTTGTTGTAGTTTGGTTTTGGTTACAGGTCTTAGTTTATGGTGCTGCTCGTTCCCTTTTTGGTTCCTAGCCTAGGTTTGTATTTTTCCCCATTTTTGTTTCCCTTTCAGTGTTAGGCTTTGTCTGTCTTTTTATTTGTTCCTTTGAGCAGCATCGCTAACCCCATCTCCTTTTCAGTTACAGTTTTCCAGGTTTTTGTTTGCCTTAATTCACCCCTGAACAATAAAACATCTTCACTCCACCTTTTCCATCTTGAAACCAGTCTTTTGTTTGCGTCCCTATCCCCTAGCAGGGCTGGGACGTAACAGCAGTAATATGGATGAACATAATCGTTAACAGTCCTGAGGAGATGGGAACAGCGGGCGGCGCTGTGATTCTGTACATCCACTGATTTAATGGTGTTTTCTATCATCTGTACAAAAACAACTACAGGGTTTAAAAAGTGAGACCACATTATATGCTTTTTTTATCAGTCACAAAGTGATCGGAACATATTGTTAGATGTTTCCATGGTTTCCAGCGTGAACTGTCAGCATTTATGGGCTTGATAGCAGCTAGCCACTTAGCATGTTGTTCGGGAACTGGAACAAACATCTTCTCTTGTCCGTGTGATAGATATGTTTATGGCAGCCATACACAGTGGGACTTCTCGGTATTTCCAAAGTAGAATAAACGAAGATTGACGAGTAATGAAGCAGGTAATTCAGTGGCTCCCCTATGCAACGAAGCCATGTTTTCACCTGTTACCTAACCGGATGTGACGAATTTGGCGAAAATTCCCGGATGTTCGCGGTGATCCATTGCTTGATGATGCTGGACTCTCCCCATGTGGCTCAGAAACTGAAAGTACAGTATATTTTCTACATTGTTACTGAATCTTTAGCCCCGTTTCCACCAGCGGGTCTGGGTCGGGTCGGGCCGGATCGGTCCACGTTTTTTTGCGTCTCCACAGATAAAAACTGGGACGGGTACCCTTATATCCGACCCGACCCGGCCTACTTTTTTGGCACCCTTCGGTAGGGGTACTGATCTAACCGATCCGGACCAAAGAGGTGGAGCTAATACACAGCAATCAGCTGATTCATTGAAAAATCCGCCACTTCCCGCGTGACCCAGCGTAAAAACAAAGCCGGGGTGACTCCTTTCTGTTTCTGTCACGTGTGGCGCCGGTGTTTTGGTTAAACTGCGTTACACGGCGATGATGTCACACAATCACGTAGCAGCGCTGTCCAGTTAATTCTCCGCCTCCAGAATAAGGGTACAGGTTGCTGTGGGGACACAGCGTGAAATCAACACATCCGTACCCAAACCCACCCGATCCGGCCTGGCCCGGCCCGACCTGACCCAGACCCGCGGGTGGAAACGGGGCTTTTTTGACTGTGAGGAACATTTCATATCCTCATATCCCAATCAAAAAAATAATAAAAATAATGGATTAGATTTATATTGCACTTTTTTTCCTATCCAGGAACTCAAAGCGCTCACAGTAGGTCTATACTCCTCATTCATACTTTGTGATGGTAAGCTATGTATGTAGCCACAGCTGCCCTGGGGCAGACTGACGGAAGCGTGGCTGCCATTTCGCGCCTACGGCCCCTCCGACCACCACCGGGACATTCACACACTTTCATACAAGGCAAGGGGGGTTAAGTGTCTTGCCCAAGGACACAACAACATATGGCTGGGGGATCGGGATTTGAACCGCCGATCCTCCGATCATTGGCCAACCTGCTCTACCACCTGAGCCACTGTCACCCCTTCATCATCCCAATCATCCATACAACAGCTGTCTTTTGTTTATATTCATTATCATTTTCAGGCATTTTCCTTCACAGACAGTGAGAAATATTTTTAGTAACTTGTTTAAAATGTTAGAGTTGTAATATGTACAGAAAATGTTTCTTATCTAGTACTGTATAATATGAAACTGTGTCTAGTGTAATATGTACTACGGGGGCTCAGTACCCTTAAAAATCTGACCCTAGAATGACCCCCAGTGGACTGAGATGATGAAAGGTGCTGTTGGATGTCAGGCAAAATTCATTTCACACACGTGTACATGTGTTCAGCCTTGTTACGTATTAATGAGTGTATTCTGTCCGAAGCCCAAAGTCTTTACTGTGGCTACTTGTCTATGTGTAGAGTAATTACATTCGTACTGCTGGTGGCTGCCATGGTCCCTCTGGGTATCTATATTGCAGTACGACTTCACCCCCCTCCCCACAGAGTAATTCTATCAGGCTTACAGTGTGGGGAGAGGCAGACAGTAGAGACAAGACCATCTGCAGTTACATCCCAGTAAAGCATATTTGACACTATTCTCTGATGTTCGCCCGCTCACAAGATGTCGGCATGAAAATTGTGTTTGCAGCATATTAATGTGGAAACAAATATAACTTTTGGTATAGGCGAGGGGTACCAATCACCCTGACATACTCGGGGTTCTTTTATTCTTGGAGAGACTCTACAAACATGAAATTTAGAAGAACAGGCTTTTTTAGTGCCCCTGGTGGACAGGCTGTAGGACTGATTGACCACCACAGTGGGCCAATACTGCCACCTAAAGGTAATGGTCTCTTCTTTCTGCCTGACTGTTTCAGTACTGTTTAATGTCACTGAAGTGCCATTTGCTGTGTGTAATGTATTGGAAACTATTTTAAATTACATTTTAATGATTGAGTGAAACGTCTTGACTGAACCAGTAAAATATGAATAGAATCCTCAAATAACACTCAAATAGTCCCTTTTTAAATATTTGTTGTTCTTGAATTATAAAATTAAATAAATTGAAATAAAATAAAGGCTGGAGGTTGTTGTTTTCAAAATCCTTTGGACCCCATCTTTTCCTGCTGATCACTGCTGCACCAAATAACCATGTGTAAGCCTCTTTTTGTGTAATACCAATCACAACAGAACAAAAGGCAACAGTGAAGGATGAATGAGGGGTAATGCGCACACATTATTTAATACTAAGTGCATCAGTGCCTCTCTGTGGTCAAACCGCCAAATTACAAGAGGCAGCTTCCCTTTGAAAAGTATTATAATCCAGGGATGTTTAGGGGCCACATTCCTGCAAGTTTTAGATATTTCCTGCTCCAAAACATCAGATTAAAATGAAATGGATCTCCAAAACAGCATAGTGAATTAATCCAAGTGAATCAGGTGTGTTAAACAGGGAAACATCCAAAACCTGCAAAACAGTGGTCCTTCAGGGCCAGAACTGGACATCCCTGGTGTGATCCTACAACAGATATGCTAAAGCTTTTACATTTTCAGTTGAGATTGTTGTGCATCTGACTCATTTTTATTTTCATTCATTAGTAGAACCAAAAAAACAGATTTAAACTTGTGATGTAAGTCTGGTGTTTTCTGTGATATAGAAGCAACGCGTGCATTCATAAGCAGCTCCATGTAAATGTTGAAGATGCACCGATCCAGTTTTTTCCGATCTAATCTCATAACAATACCTGGGCTGAGCGTATCGGCCGATACCCGATACCAATCTGATACTACTGCTGAATGAACGAACTGTGTACCTGGTCATGTGATGAAGGCGTCAAACTTGACATAAACATTTAGCGTTTTTTTTAAAGAATAAAGGTAACAAATTAAGACAGATATAAATTAGGGGTGAAGAAAAAATAGTGATACACTGAAATATCGTGATATTTTCATATCCCGATTTCATATTGATATTTAAAAATGCAATAGTGATCAGTTTTACCTACAAAATCTTGCAAGATTTCATCGTTCTCTTACGAAATCTTGCCAGATTTCACAAAAACCCGCAAGATTTCGTCATTCTGTTACAAAATCTCACAAGATTTCGTAAGAGAATGATGAAATCTTGCGAGATTTCGTTAGTAAAATAGATCGATACCATTTTTTAAAATATTGACATATCAGCATATTAAAATATTGCGATATTTCAGGTTATCGATATTTTTCCACCCCTACTATAAATCTACTTAATATTATTTATTAACAAATAAAGTGTATATTTATTATGATATTAATAAAAACGGAAATGACTGGATTAAAACGCTGGATCGGCCACATTCATCCGATATCCGATCCAGCTAATTTGTAAGAATCGGAGCCGATATCCGATCCGGGTATCGGATCGGTGCATCTCTCGTAAGCGTATGTTAGAGGTGATCAGTCACCATCTATAAATCCACATGAAAACCCGCAACAATGCTTTTTCATATTGTAAAGCGGACACATCCTGAAAACACTGCAACATTTTCTCATTTCATTGTACAATCACTGATAAACAACATAAAAATATACATATATGTCTTTTTTGATTAAATCCTTGAGTAACATCATTGAAAATAAAGTTACAAAATTGCATTGGGTTTTGGTTTGCTTATAAATACAAGAAAAAACTAGTGAAACACAGCAGAAAGTTTATCATCCAAACAGAACAGTGTAAAGAAAAAAGAAAAAAGACCTAAACATATTTAACATCATCAGAAGTATACGAAGATGAGAAAAAGCTCTTTTTGATTTCATTCACAAAACTTCCTAAAACTGCAGGTAAAAATCATCACATGACTCTCACAATGGAGCCACTACAGGAACTCTTACTGAGAACTATTCTCATTTACAACTGAAAATAAATATATGAAATTAAATTATGTAAAATACTACAAATACTCTGTATGCCCTTTTATAGAGGAAGGCAAAAACCAACTTCCCATTTATGTTTACAGGGATTTTCTTCCTATTGTGCCCATTTGGAACTTCATAATGGACTATGATGGGAGATGGCTTTGATCTTCCAAACTTAAACTTTGGCATTACATCTTTGACAGATCTTGTCTTAACAGTGCTACATCTGGTTTTCATTATACTGTGGGGTGGAGTACTGATCCTGCATGGCTCCGGCAGCTGCCCCCATGGCGGCCTGCTGGGCTGCTGCCTGGACATGAGGGTTCTTCCAGGCTCCTGTGGCCCATTCCTCCTGAGCTTTGGACATGCTGGCCCCAGTGCCGCGGTAGAAATTATGGATCTGAAGGCAGGGTGGGATCACAGTTATTAACACCATGAAAGGAGGAAAATAAATGTGTTAAAGCGCTTTTGTTAATGCCATCGTGGCTCTGAATCAGTCTGTAACCAGTTTGAGATGATTTTAGTCAAAAGCTTCAACACAAGGCAGAAAATAACAGCAACTCATTCAAATTGTTCATAGAAGTGGGGCAATGCAGACTGCATATCAAGATCACCAACTCTGGACTTCTTGGGCCAGTGTCCTGCAGGTTTTAGATATTTCCCTGCTGCAACACACCTGATTGAAACTTAATGGTTCTCCAACAGTTCGTTGTCATGTTATGGATCAGCCTCTTGAAAAACCAATTAATTTGAGTCAGGTGTGTTGCAGCTGGGACACATCTGGCCTAAGAGGTCCTGAGTTGTTGATTGCTGTTCTGTAGGGTCAGTATGTTTCTATACAGGAATGAGTTTGTTCAACTTTACCTTGGTGAGTGCAATGAAGGACAGCGAAGCCACAGCAGTGAACATGATTGTCGGGACCAGCATGATTAAAGCAATAAAAATATTATAGCTGAAGAAGGAGATGGTGGCCAACCACCCACTGAAAATAAAGAACAATTTTCCTTTTAAAAAAAAAAAAGAAATAACTGTAACGATATGCAATTAAAAAGACAAAGAACCTGAACAGAACAGAAACTGGTGTGATCTCTGACTGGATTGTGAGAATGTCCTCATGAAACCACAATTGAACATCTGGATTCTAAATAGTAATACTATTGTAAATCTTAAGCACTGTGATATAAAATTTAAGTTTTACAGCTCATATATGAGACCATCCAGTTACACATGCTGACATTTACAAACTTTATGGAAGCTGTCATAACGTTAATTTCTAATCATCAGCCTGAGTCAGGTGATATTTGGAGGATTACTTTAACTGCCTCTTAAAATCTAAAAGGAGGACTATCGTTAAAATTATATGAGAGCAATATTTGATGGTCCGTCTCTGTCATGTTAATGAAGGCAGCAAAACTATATTTGAAAAATATGTGCAAGTCCAAGCCAAGTGTTGCTTGTGCCCAAAATCACTCAGTATCTGAAAAGTAGATTTTAGACAGCATGTCTGGGACTTGTTGAGTCTTGTTGTACAGGAATGAATAAATCACTCGTGTGCAGATTGATATTTCAATTAACTGAAATAATGGCTCTGGTAGAAGACACCAAGTTAACCTAACCTAAGAGTTTATGTTCCCTTTGTCTAAAACCAATTCTTTACACTGCCGTATTGTTGGTATTGTTATTATTATTATTTTTATTCTTTGTTTTAAATTGTTATTTTTTATTTCGTCTACTTCACTTGCTTAGATGATAAGCTTGTAAGAATTCAGTTGTGTAGTTAGGAGAGGCTAGAATTTGTTTTTCTTTGCTTTATTATTATGTCTGAATATTCCAATGTGAGATAGGTCTGAGTCACAGATATGGAAATAAACTATTTCCTTCCTTCCTTCCTTCCTTCCTTCCTTCCTTCCTTCCTTCCTTCCTTCCTTCCTTCCTTCATTTATTCATTCATTCTGTTTTAAATTAAAATCAGGATTTGTTTTTCTTCATTATTGACATCAGAGCATACAGAACGTTGTTGTTTAAAGCTAAGGCTATAAATAACTTCAATATCAGCAGACGTTTGAATGAAATGCTTTCATAATTGGCAGATATAGTGAAATGGACAAAGATGTGTCACGTGAGATTATAATGGCCTTTGAATAACCAAACAAATGTCTCCTTGAGTCTAAGTGGACTTTTGCACAAGATATGAGTAATTGATCTCTAGCTATTTTGGATCAATGAGAGTCTGCAAAATATTCAACAAATGTGGCTGTCAAAAGCTGTTGGTATTAAAACACAATGTAAACCATTGAGCCTGTCTTCCCTGGCACAAGAATCCAGCAGCCTGAAGAGCCTAGTTTAACTAGGATGGGTTAAATGCAGAGAACAAATTTCTCCTCTGGAAGTAGTAGTGTTATAAAATAAATAAATAAATAGATAAATAAGAGAACAAAGGTACGCCAATGGTTTTATGGTCTTGTCTTGTAGGCACATACAGAACTTCTATTTACATGAGAAGAATTTACCATCTGTAGAGCATGTGAGCATGGGAGTGAAAATGTTGCATCCATGAGGGTGGAAGCCACTTTGTAAAATGAATGTATGTTATTTTTGTGTGTCAACCATAATCATTTCTAATCCTAACATAGCAACATCAGTAGTAACATCAAGCCAACTATAAAGTGACAGAAGTGTTTTTGTACACACTATGAACTCTTGGGTCAAACTGTTGGGTTAAAAGAGGACCAACTAATTTCTGGGTTATTTCAATCCAAACATTTGGGTTGTTGAACCAAGTTCTGGGTTAAAATAACCCAACATTGTAGTCAATATAACCCAACCTATGGGTCAAATATTCAACCCAAAAGTTGGGTCAAAATCATAACCCAATTTTCTGGGTTGGTCCATTTTTAACCCAGCAGTGGGTCATAAACAACTCATTATGGGTTAATTTTGACCCCAGAGTTTTTAATGTGTGTGTTGTGTTATTAACTGAACGTCTGTCATGGTATTCATCTCTGAATCTTACCATACTCCCCATCCTGGGATGCCTATGCTCTGGATGATGCTAATGCCAACTTGAGCCATGAACACAAAGAAGAACATCATGAAATTGAAGGAGCTGTCAGACCTGAGAAAAACACAGAAGAGCAGGGAATACTTACACTTAGCTATCTAGCAAAAACATTTACACTCATCTATTTAGCCTGTTTGTGTGTTTTAGCTAAATAGGCACCTATTTGCAAGTCCTACAAGTCCTTTTTTTTTTTACCTACATGGAGGTGGTAGGTCTGATATACACTGCTAGGCCCCCAAAAAAGTTGCCACCTGGAATCAATGGACCAAAAAGGCATGAGCCTTATATAATTACTGCATGGGGAATAAACCTTGAGCTGGCAAGAAGTTGTTTAACCCCAACTGATGCAAAGAATAACTTATGATTTCTTCAACAACCAAGTTTAAAGACACATCCCGTGGTCTTGGAAAAGGTTTTAGGCTGTTCATTGGCATGCATCAGGGGTAAAAAAAAACAACTAGGGAGATGCAGAAATTATTCAGTGGTTAAAAACTGTAAGGATGGTGAGAAACCATCGCCCTCAAGGGGAAAATGTAGTCACGGAAAAAAAAATCCTGACCAACAGTGATCAACAGTAGAACTCCAGGCTATGTGTAATAGTAATACTAAGAACATTTTCACATGCACAATGTTAAGGGAACTGAAGGGATTGGGACTGAACAGCTGTGCAGCCAAAAGAAAACCACTAATCAGTGAGGTTAACTGGAGAAAAAGGCTTCAAGTTGCTGAGAAGCCTGGGAAGATTGGACTCTGGAGCAATGGAGTAAGGTCATGTGGTCTGGTGAGTCCAGATTTACTCTGTTCCAGTGATGGGTGCATCAGGGTAAGAAGAGAGGCTGATGCAGTTATGCAGCCATTGTACCTAGTGCCTACTGTACAAACCTGTGGAGGCAGTCTGCAGTTGGTCAGGTCTAGGTTCAGCAACTTTACATGCCCAAAGAATGAGGTCATTTGACTACCTGAATATACTGGCAATGGATTTTTTTCTTCCTTGATGGCACAGGCATATTACAAGACAGTAATACCAAGATTTACTAGGCTCAAAGTGTGAAACAGAGGTTCAGGAAGCATGACACATCTCTTTCACTCATGGATTGGACATAACAAAGTCCAGACCTGAACCCCAATTGAGAATCTCTGGGATGTGCTGGAGAAGGCTGTGTGCAGTGGTCTGACTCTCCATCATCAATATAAAATCTTGGGGGGAAATCAATGCAACACTGGATGGAAATAAATCTTGTGACACCAGAAGCTTATCGAAACAATGTCGTAACCAAAGATAATGGCTGTCCAACTAAAAATCAGAGTAAGTGACCTTTTTCTTCATAAACAACTTTCTTTGGGCCAGGCAGTGTGCAGCCCAAGAGGATTATAAAAGTTCACTTTGTAACACAGTTAGTGCTTTAGAGTTTTTTATCTAGACTATACCTATATGCAGGCATGGAGTTTGAAAGTGTTTATATTCCTGTGCAACATGTAAAAAAAACTTCAAGTTACATTCAGTCAGGCATTCTTGTTATCTTTTAGTGATCTTGAGCAATAGTTATCCAGGCTTTCTGAAGGCCTTACAATGTTTTTCTTTTATCTGACCATTTTCAGAGGATGGTAGATTCTATTTGTTAAACTTTACTCCTTTGAATCATTCAACATAAAAAGGCAACTGTTATGTGTATAAACATACTGTAACTGACAACATAGCTAAGACCTATTTTTCACTATCAGCAGCCACAATACTTAAAGGAATAGTTCACCCACAGAATGGTTTAACTTTATTTTCCACTTACCTTCATGGTGAGCAAGACTCTGGAGCACTTTTTTAATATCTCAAATGCAGCCGGCGTTCAGGAAAGCTTCCCTTTTTTTCCCCAACTTTTATATAATGGAGTTCGCCGGGGTCTGAGCCAAATAGGTCCATAAAAGTCCCAAAAAATTGTCAGTATTCCTCCATACTGCTCGTCCCATGTAATCCAAGTGTCCTGAGTGGGTAGCATCCAGAATTTACTCAAAACGATGTCATTTAGTATATTTTTAGAGCCAAAACAATACTACATTGCATCTCTAGCAAGCACACCGCTGCACGTTCACGAAACTACAGAAGCCACGGCAGACGTGATTGCGCGTTTTCTTTTTCTTTCTTTCTTTGTTTTAAATCAATATCCAACCCCTCTTGGACCCTCTTGTGTTTGTCCCGGTTTGTCTGCAGCTCTGGCGCTCTTAACACAATGTAAACAGCGAATTTCTTTTTCTGCACTTTCATTATCGGCAGAGTAGGTTCTGAACGTCAAGGCTTCCGTAGTGTTGTGAACACGCATGTGCGTGCTTCGTGAAAGTAAGATGTACTACTGTTTAGGCTCTAAAAATATACTAAATGACATCGTTTCGAGTAAATTCTGGATGCTACATACTCAGGACACTTGGATTACATTGGACGAGCAGTATGAAGGAATATTGACAAGCTTTTGGGACTTTTATGGACCTTTTTGGCTCGGACCCGGGCGAACTCCATTATATGAAAGTTGGGGTAAAAAGAGAAGCCTTCCTGATCGCAGGCTGCATTTGAGATATTAAAAAAGTGCTCCAGAGTCTTGCTCACCGTGAGGGTAAGTGGAAAATAAAGTTAAATCATTCTGTGGGTGAACTATTCCTTTAAGCTTTTTAGTTTACACTTGACTTACTTGAATGCCTTGTAAATGGGTCTGAACCAACAGACATAGGAGCAAGGAGTAAACATGATGAGCCAGATGAGAGCCAGTCCAAAGTTGGTCACTCCACCTCCGCCAAACATCCAAGCAAAGCAGGCAATGAGATTCACAGCAAGCGTCGCGCTATGCACTGCAACAGCAGCATTAAATAAAGAAAATCAGTGACTGAGGCAAAAGCTAACTTTTTTTTTAAAGTCTTAAACATGGAAACAAAGAAAACAGTGCGAGAAAAGAAGAAAATAAAAGTAGACACAAGGACACCCAGCTGATATAATACAGCTCACAAGAATGTGTTCAGCGTTTTAGCTTAAATAACCTCAAGGGTTATTTGGGCTTTTCATTAGTAAGCCAAACAACAGAGGATAAACAAAACTTGATCAAACAAAATAAATACAAACATAGCAGCAACATGAATTTAAAAAAGAAAAAAGAACATCTTTAAGCATTTTTCACAAAAAGAAAAAAACAAAAAAGCTGTTTAAAAAAAACTTGAAATCATAAAGTGCACATTACACCTGCACATGCAAGCATATACTGTAGCATATGAGAGAAAAATACAGAAATGTACCACACCTGAACAGGCTATGACTTTTAATACCTTTTTATGTTTAGCTTTTTTTTAAGAAGACACCTGCAAAGAGGAAAAAAGATCAGCTGAAATAAAGGTAGTTCTGACCGAGACCCTTGTTTCCTTATAGTCAGTCAAGTTTTACAGCAACCTGAAAGTTTAAACTTTTTTCATGCTGTTAATTGGTAATTGGCTTGTTGCCATGGATAATTACTAAAATGCTTAAAGAAAAATCTTTTATGATCTTACAGATGCATTTTTTATGGTTTGTTTTTTCTCTTAAAGAAAATATAACACAAATAAACCTAGAATGGGTTGATACAGTGTCATAGCAAGTCAACATTGACTCATGACGTCACTCACACATCCACAGGTGATACATTTTCTTGCACATGCTCCGGTGCTGTTCAGGGATCTCTTCAAAGTCTTGATAGAAGCATGGCTTTAGGGGGATAAATCCAGGCAGTGGGGGGAAATTGGGTTCTGTAGGAAATAGTTAAATAATAGTTAGACAAGCAATGGCAGTATGTTTATGACATAAAACTTTTTCCCCCCTTTTTGTTAACTGACCGGCCATTAGAATTCAGTGTAGATGCAGTTCAGATATATCCCTCCTTATGACCTTCTAGCCTGTCAAAAGCAAGGAGAATCTTCAGGTCAGTGAAGGCTGCAGTCGACCATTAGCGGTTGCTCTCATTAGCATTCACTGGAAACGGTGTGGATTTTGCCAAACTTGACATACGGTGCAATACAATAGCTGTTAACAGCGGGTGTTTTAGCTCATCGCCGCCGTCGAGGTGCTCTGCCGGGGGATTTAATGTGCGACACCTTCTGCCACGACTTTGTGCTTCTGCTAATGTCTCAAGGACTCAGTCTTTCGGGGTTCATCAACCATCAGCAAATACTTTCTGGACACCGGGGTACACATGTGACAATTGCATGCTAACTTTAGCCTATCTACACCAGGGATATGATAGAGCTGGCTATCATAGCAGGGAATTACGGCTTCCACGGGAAACATAATCTGCTTACCTCCTCCAGAGAGCAGCAGCTCCTCTGTGCAAGGTGCTCTCACACAAAAACTTCCCCTGCTTGTTGAACTCTCAGTGAATGACAACCCGCCAGTACCTCCAGGCAAACTTGGACTATTATGATACTTTATTCTGCGCTGTATTATTACAGCAATGTATTCAGGCGATCTTAACCACGTCGACCAATCACCGCGCGTCAGTCTGCTGTCACTTTGATTCAGACCAATGGGCGGATTACTCTAATCCTTGACGTTGTATTGTTGACCCAATCACGGTTTAGCTCTCTGTCCATGGTGCTGAACACGGGGATTAAAAACAATCTGGTCTTCGTCGGCCTGAAAGCCAACAGCTTCCTGAATATAACGCCTTACATTTACAGTAAATTTACTGTCACACTTCGGACTGCATCAATTTTATAACAATGTGCTTATCGAATATTGATTATGCATGTGTTTAATGTGGTAATCTTTTTTTAAATCACAATTTGTCATCCATCACGCTCTGTGTGAAGTGCTGTGGAAGACACAAATTGTGATTATTTACGTGAATATATATATATATATATATATATATATATATATATATATATATATATATATATATATATATATACAGCTGTGTGAAAATGTTTTTGCTCCCTTCCTGATTTCTTACTTTTTTGCATGTTTTGTCACACTTTTTAGATCATCAAACAAATTTAAATGTGAGTCAAAGATAACACAAGTAAACAGAAAATGCTGTTTTTGAATGAAGATTTTTATTGGGGGGATCCGAACCTCCATGGCCATAAAGCTTTGGGATTCCAGCGAACAACAGTGAGAGCCATTATCCCAAGAGAACAGTGAGGACTCGTCCAAGAGGTCATAAAAGACCCCAGAACAACATCCAAGAACTGCAGGCCTCACTTGCTTTAATTGAGGTCAGTGTTCATGACTCCACCATAAGAAAGAGACTGGGCAAAAGTGGCCTGCATGGCAGAGTTCCAAGACCAAAACCACTGTTAAGCAAAAAGAACATAAAGGCTCGTCTTAGTTTAGCCAGAAAGCATCTTGATGATCCCCAAGACTTTTGGATAAATACTCTGTGGACTGACGAGACAAAAGTTGAACCTTTTGGAAGGTGTAGGTCCCATTACATCTGACGTAAAAGTAACACAGCATTTCAGAAAAGGAACATCATATCAAAAGTAAAATATGGTGGTTTTAGTGTGATGGTCTGGGGCTGTTTTGCTGCTTCAGGACCTGGAAGACTTGCTGTGGTAAATGGAAACATGAATTCTGCTGTCTACTAAAAAATCCTGAAGGAGAATGTCCGGCCATCTGTTGGTGACCTCAAGCTGAAGCACACTTGGGTTCTGCAGCAGGACAATGACCCAAAACACACCAGCAAGTCCACCTCTGAATGGCTTAAGAACAACAAAATTAAGACTTTGGAGTGGCCTAGTCAAAGTCCCCACCTGAATTCCATTGAGATGCTGTGGCATGACCTTAAAAAGGTGGTTCATGCTGGAAAACCCTCCAATGTGGCTGAATTACAACAATTCTGCAAAGATGAGTGGAACAAAATTCAGCGCTCTCAAAGACTCATTGCCAGTTATCACAAACCCCTGATTGCAGTTGTTGCTGTTAAGGTTGGCCAAATCAGTTATTAGATTTAGGGGCAATAACTTTTTCAGATTAGATAGATAGATAGATAGATAGATAGATAGATAGATAGATAGATAGATAGATAGATAGATAGATAGATAGATAGATAGATAGATAGATAGATAGATAGATAGATAGATAGATAGATAGATAGATAGATAGATAGATAGATAGATAGATAGATAGATAGATAGATAGATAGATAGATAGATAGATAGATAGATAGATAGATCAAATTCTCGGTTCGATACTTTAGTGTCATGGTTTGATATTTTTTTCGAGACAAAACAATTTTTTAATGGCTTTTTTGAAACAATGTGCTTTTGTCCATGATGGCTTACCATCAGCGTCATACATGAAGAACAAAAGTAGTTCCAAACACCGGACCTGAATGTAGTCGAACAAGTAGTTCGAGATATATATATATATATATATATATATATCGAACTACTTGTTCGATATAAAAAATATATATATATATATATATATATATATATATATATATATATATATATATATTTATATATATAGACCCCCTCGGAAACGAGATGCACTACCAAATCTTGAAATCTTGGGTGCCATCAAACATAAATAAATAAATATGATTAAATCATAATAAGTCGTGATTTATTTGTTTATTTATTTGAAATTTATTTAAAGCATACCGCTTTATGGCGCAGTGTCAAAAACAAGCATCCGGGGTGGTGTTTAGCTCAGTTGGTTGAGCAGCCACCCCATGAACAGAGGCTACAGCTCCTCAGCGCAGTCGGCCCCGGTTTGATTCCAGGTCCCTTTGCTGCTTGCACTCCCCACTCTCTCTGCCCCCCTCCTGTCACTACACACTGTCATATAAAGGCCACTAGAGCCCAAAAAAATCCTTAAAAAAAAAAAAAACAAGCATCTGTAAATCAGATGACCAAGCACAGTGGCTGATTCAGCAAAGAAACCCATGTAGGCATCAGCTGAAAAGGGTAAAAGAAACAATGGAACAGAGCAAGAGATAAAAGTCAACTTTGGATGGATTTTTAGTCTCTGAGAGGAGCTCAGAGAAGAGATAGAAGATGGAGGCCGAATTAGTCGTCGATTTGGGGTGCCTCAGTGAGAAGTCTGCCAAAGTTCAGTCGTGGGGCTTTGAGATCAAATACCAGCTCAGTATCATTCCACCTTTTCCACATAGTGTTGTTTTTGTAAGAATACTTGGTGTCACATCTCTAGTTGAGGGTCCTGTCACTATGGCTCCAACTGATTGTGCACCCTGGCTACTTGTCCACAGGGATGTCCCTTTGGCTGAATGGTCAGCTTACATAGCTCTTACCGGAGACTGCCTGGGTAATCTTTTAGAGTCAGTTTGCTGTGTAAAACATAAGATGAGTGGGGCGACAGTGGCTCAGGTGGTAGAGCAGATCGGCCAATGATCAACCTACTGCGAGCACTTTGAGTTCCTGGATAGGAAAAAAAAGTGCGATATAAATCTAATCCATTATTATTATGATTTCAAACTTAAATCTCTCATTTATGCATCATGTGACATTCCACTACCTGTCCTCCAGCAATCTTTTAAATGAACTTTAAAAAACTGCAGACTGACACATGCAGAAGGATAAGGTATGCACATCTCAGAAAATTAGGTACTTGATAAAATGGCAGTAATTGACATCCAAGGACTGAGACAAATGAACGAGTTGCATCATTAGATCAACTAATTCAGTGTATATTTCATGTAGTATCAGTGTTGTTTGAAACACACTGAGACAGGAGTCATAAACTGAAGTGAGAGTCTTTCTAGATAAAGTGCATCTTATTGCTGTCTTTGCAATGCCAACAAATGTATATAGAACATTACCAGATAAATGAAATTACCTGCTCATGAAGTATAGTTTCTTGTCAAATTAGAGCCATTGAAAACAGATAAGCTCTCACTTCTCTTGCCACATATCTCAGTGTCACTCCTGATGCCATGCTCATTCCTTCCCTCCTCTTGCCATTTACATTTATCTGAAATAGTTTCTGTCCTCCTTCGACAGGCTTTTTCAGATCTGAGCTTTTGCACAAAACTCTGCAGAGTGTAAGAGGTCTCTTCCTTACTTCTGCCTTTTTTTTAAATTTATCTGTTCTTGCTTTCTTGTATTTACCCCGAACAAAGCTGCAACTGAGCTAATTGGCACAAAGACTGCTTCTTTAGGGAATATTTGAACTCCTAGTCTGTGTTAACAGAGCTCACCTACTCTTTCCAAACCCAGTCATGCAGTGGCTCAATCTGCAGAGATTAGAGGAAGAGTGCCACATTTCCCCTCACATGCTTTGATAACAGCGCACTGAAACAACAGAGTATTTGTTTTATTTATATAAAATAGTATTTGTATTTATCTGAACTTATTTCTTTGAACGCTTGTAGTAGTAGTAGTAGTAGTGGTAGTAATTTTATTCGGTCAAGCACATAAAAAAAACATTTTAAATCAACTAGATTATGTCCATAAACCACATCAGTACTCAGTCCTCAGTCTAAATTGAGAGCACTTGAAACTGCTTCTTTAACTAATTAACTGCCAGACCTTTCCGAGCAGAGTTCTCTATATTGCCAGGATTTTAAAGCATTTTCACTGATTTTTGGAGAGTCACAGAACATTGTGTACTATGCCTATGCAAACACTGAATGTACCAAAGGAAAGCTTAGACTCTCTTCTTTTATCAGAAAAAAACATTTGTTTCTAGCTTTTTCCATTCTTTAGTAATCTGCAGTAGAACATGGGTTTTTTGCAGAGAAAATGCCTGCTTTTGACCAAAAAGATGAGAAAACAAGCTTTAAATGCTGCAATGCGCTTCAAGTGGAAAATGTCCTTGTTGCCAATATCTTTTACTTTAGTGACACCTTCATCATCTGAACAGCTGTTTACTTCTATGAAACAACAAATAAAATACTGAGAAAAGAGTTTTGGTGGCAAAATAATTATTCACGAGCTGTATAAGCCACAAAAAGTTTGTTTCACAACATAACATTTGACAGAAACGTCTCTTTCTATCCGTCACTCCCTCCTTCTACTCAGCCAGTTCTGCTTAGGTGCACAGGCACCCCCCTCCCCCAGTTACCGGTCATCGCTGCTTGACCTACTTTCACTTTCAGCTGGCGCACTTCGCTGCTGTATTTCAAACTACGGATCGTGTCTTAGATGGATCGTTTCACTGTCTGTCACCGATCACTTTCTCCACAAACTTTCCTCTCATGTCCGCCACCTAAACTGCTTCAATTACGAGAGGTCGCCATGTTCTCCACGACAGAATTGAGCACACTTTCTGTGTTGATTCACATCACCATAGCAGCACAACACCACTTCCTGGTAGGTTTTTTTAAGCTTGTCTGATACCGCCATCTGCTGGATGGGGTGAAAACTACAGAAATAAAGACAATCAACACTTGGTTCTCTCTGACAAGCTCTGCCAGAGATTAAAACAGCTCCCTGATTAAAACCGGCAATTAACGTGTAAACACGTGATTGGCAGTTAACGTTCAAATTTGAATTAACATGTTTACATGTGAATGGCAGCCAGTGAGTTAAACTGTAACTGTTTTTGATTATTTTTATTGTATAATTGCCTTGTAACTTCTGCTGCCTCTTGGCCAGGACTCCCTTGAAAAAGGTTTTTCATCTCAATGGGGCTTTCATGGTTAGCTAAAGGTTAAATAAATGAATAAATAAATAATTCTGGGTACTTTTTAAAGTGTGCTTTGTCATCAACCAGGACTGGGTTGTAGACAGAAATCCAGATAATAAGAGTTCAGATAAGAATGATAAATGGAGGGGGAAAAAAACAAATACAACTAGAAAAGCGTTCAGAGAGTGCAGACCTCCGCCAAGCAGTTCGACTCCCTTATTTTTGTGTTCTGGATCATAGTATCTGGAATTTTCTCTGGATCCGGATTAACTTTTGAACATTATAGGCTATAACTCATTGAGATCCTTTCTTGTAATTTTTACCAAACACTCGGGTCATTTGTATGGAGTTCTATGGAACAATTCCAACAATGTGGCCTCTTAGGATGATGTTCATGTAAGACTGTTTAGGCGTTGGTAAGGAGTTTTGATGTTCACCATGGGGTGTCGGTCAGAACACACAGGACTCGCTTGTACAGTTAACTGTCTTTGCTGGTCACTCTTAACCACAACAGCACAGTAATGCAGCAAACAGGTGAGGAATTCCAGGCTAGTTAAAGGAGTCATCACCCGGAAATCCCACTGTTTCACGTTAAAACGTGTATTGGAACATGATCTCAGTTATAACGTGCCAGAAACTCCGGAAAGTGAAAGTAACTTTGTCTTTGAGTGCGGGCTCTCTCTTCTCACCAGAATCGGCCACAAGCACGCGCTCTCCACAGTACGTGATTTGGATTTCTTTCTCCGAATGACGTGAACGAGAGAGGCTGCTAGCTGCTAAGCTAGCCTCTTAGCGCCACCTAAAAGCAGCTGATTACCTGCCGTGGAGTCGTTACGATCAGCTGTTATGACGTGAACTAGATGGCCTGCGGGCGATTTGCTAAGCTAGCCTCTTTAGCACCACCTGAAGGCAGCTGATTACCTGCCACGGAGTAGACCAGCTTTGTCAGAAAGGATGCCGGCGACAAGGAGGAGGGGGGGGATTGCCATGCTGAGTTGCCTCGGCAGAAATTCAGCAGTTTTCAGTGCTCTAACAGGAGGGACAGCTTTACCAGGGAGCAGTGGATTATACTTATTAGTGAGAATGTGCAGTCGGTAAGTGTTGCTGCTTGTGTAACTTATTATCTTTTGTGTAAAAGACCAGTAAACGGTGGTTGACGAACAGACAAGCAGCTAATGTAGCTACAGAAGCTAACATTGTTTGGTTAACTTCATGTCAGACGTCCGCTCCTTATATTCATCAGAGTCCAGCCCTTTTACTCCGCGCATCCTCTCTATCAACCGTACCGTTACGTTTTTATCACGTTTTTCTCTGTTGGGACATCATTTCCTTCACCTGCTCTGTCCTGATAAAACTTTGTTTTGGCTTTGACGTTTGCCTAGTGAACGCGCTTACAGACAGGTCTAACTCTCGTACTTATTCTTGCGACAAACAATAGTTGGGGATAAAAGGAGGTTAAAATGAGCTCATTAAATTTTCATCCCACCCAACTAGAATTAAAAATTCATTTGAAGATAATTTAAGAAGGAATGTGTATGTAAAACGGCAGGTTATGACACCTTTAAGGTGAATGCCTGGATGGAAGTGAGTGTGGTCTATAAACACAGAAATACAAAGCCATGAGGAACATTCGTTCGGCAAATAAACACATTCAAGGTATTCAATTCACATTCCCTTACAGTTAGGACTAAACATGCATATGTGTTCAAAGCTAGCAGTTACAGTAACTGGCATGTGACAAGTCAGCTAGCTTAATAGCATGAAAAGGCACATGGTGAATGGAGGAACACTTCAGAATAGGCAAATCAGCTAAATAACATTAAAGGCTAACATCCTGTTCAGGCAGAAATACAACTAGTTACTTACAGTTCTTCACAGACACACACAGTTCACCATATTCAACTGGCTAGAAGTCTGTCCAACAGTCTTCTCTCCTCGAGCTCACTGCTGCTAATAAGTTACATTTCTGCACCCTGACATCATGTGCAGCTGCACACTTCTGCCACAAGGGGGAACTCTTATCAACAGCCTTTCCAATATGGCCGATCTCACTATGATAAAAGAATCCTTCAAAACAGTCCTGGATCCAGAAGGTCATCCGGATCACCACCAAGATTTAATGGGTTCGTCCTTGGGCTGAGGCAAACAGCTGGTGAAAATTTCAGGTCAATCTGTCAAGTACTTTTTCCGTAAAGTTGCTGACAGACGGACGGACGGACAAACCAACGCTACCGAAAACATTATCTCCCTGGCGGAGGTAATGAAAAAAAAAAAATGAAGGTAAACGAAAATGTTGGTATCAGGGTCCTTAACATGGGAGATAGTGTCATATTTTTAATGTAAAAACCTTCATATCCACACATTAATTGCACTGTCATCATGTAGAGAAAGGTTGTCCATGCTGGGTTTGTACCATAAATACACATTGATTTCCGTAAGTGTGTGTCACTTGTGTGAGGCTTACCAATGGCGTAATTTCCACGGTGGATCGGGGGTACATTGTACTTACTACAGCCATCATAGTGAGTTTTAAAATTTTAAAACTTGCTATGCTAGCTCAAGACATTGAAGGTATAGTCTGAAGTCCCTCCAGCGTTTTTGTTTGCAAACAACAGTGTTCAAACTTAGCGCTCCCTTCCTCTCAGGCTAATGGCCGCCTCGTTCTAGCTAGCCTATTCAACTTCAAGCTTCTCCTTCAGAGCTCAGAAGCAGGTACAAGCCAAACTATGATTAACCCTGGTTTTCCAAACTGAATTATCTGAAGCTCTTACCTTTTCTTCGGTGCATCCACGGTGTTTCCTTTCTTTCTTTCTTTTTCCTTCGAGAGTTCGAGTGACTGGTGTCTGCTCCAATCATGAGCTTATTCCCACACAGCGTCATGCTCTTAGCTCTGTCATTGGCTGCCGACATAAACAGAAATCTCCACCCAGAAACGTCCCGACCAGACCAAAACAATACAAAAGAGCGAATTACAGGCAGGGGGAGAGAGAGTTGCGTTCAAACGCACCACGGCACAGGAGTAGAGGCCTAAAGGCGGGTTTTGAGACGGATTTCACTTGCTGAAGTCTAACGTTTATTTTTCAAGGGGGGAACTTCAGACTATACCTTTAACTATCACATATTGTACTTATATTTGTGAAAAGCTTAGAAACTGTAGATTCAAACTGCACATAGCTACAAATCTTTAAATGAACAGTTGATATATTATAACAAAGAATCTGTTGATCAAAAAAGTTACTTTACCTCAAATCTCAGATCTTAAAGAAGTAATGCTGCCATGTGGCTGAACTTGTACAGAAAGAAGGAGGGGTCAACTGAGCATCTGCAGTATGAGTGTCATCGCTCTAGCTTAATTCTAATTGGTTAAATTAGCAATGTTGCAACATTTTACAAACTCAATTCAAATATAAATTACCTGCTGATAACTATGTGTAAAGATCCTTCAGCAGTATGAATGAGGAGGCGACAAAGGTGGTTTTTATATGTTAGAGAATTGTCTGTCTGACATGAACAGTGTCTGAGATACGTATTAAGGTAAACATAAAAAGTGTTGCAACCGTCCCCACTCTCCCCTATAACTTTATTCCTGTTAGGCTTATGCTAACAGGACCGTCATTGGCCGTCATTGTGACACCCCCAGAAGACACGTTGGCACTTGAAAATGTGTCCCTTTGAGATCGCATGATGTAAAGAGCGAGTCAATGTATTATTATCATAATTTTTTTTTTATTATTTTGACTTCACAACATGAACATAATTTGGGTCTCAGTGAGAACTAATTGTGGAACCTTGTATCATATTTATATATTTTTATATAATGCAAAACTAACAGTTCGAGAAGCAGTTTAATGCTCTTCTTCATGGATGTCTTTGATGTATGTGTTTAACTTCATAGGAGAGTTTCACAGATTTTACAATTCAAGTTTTAATTGCATACAAGTAGATAGAAGAAACTAGATATGCCAGCAGTACTATGTAGCCTGTTCACTGTCCTGTAATGGGGCAAATTATAGTGGTGAAAAGTAAATAACCAAACTTACTATTTAACCAAAGGAAAAAGGAAAATTGTCGCAATATACTGTATCTCTTATACAGAGACCAAATTACCCTGACTCGTTTTACAAATGTAAATAATTAATAAAGTAAATTAGCAGGCAAATAATATGACCCCCCCCCCCCCCATCCCCCACTTCCCAATGACAGACCCAAAGTTACGCCCTTGAGGCTTATTATCCCTGTTTGTTGCAGCTCTGTACCACTGCTCCCCAGAGTCAGTGTCCTCCAATATTATTAAAAAAGAAAAAAAATCCTTTCCCTGGTTCCCTGGTCACCCTGTGAGCCCATGTGCTACTGTTTTCTTAGTTTCTATGGAAACACTCTCCTGCTGACCAAGCATGCAGAGGGCACCCCGCCAGTGAAAGGAGGTGAAATAACATTGTGGCAGGGCAATCATATACCAAACTCATTTACATGTCCAAACATGAACCATGGACCGTAACATACAGTGTTTGTTCACCAAACATTTCACAGTAGTTGATTAAGCTCAGCTTGAAATGACGAGCACAATTTCTTTAAGGCGACAGAAAAATGTCCTTTGACGGGTTGCGTGGATAAAAGCAAGCAGAGGGGAAGTACGTCGCATTGAGATGCAGATCTTCATTCAGACTGTAGGAAGTGTCAGTTTCACTGTCTCCAACATTCTGACCGCTGTTGGGCCCTTTGTACTTTTGTCATGAATGAAACGTGTCTGGGGCCTCGTCGTGTGCTCACTCCCCAGCACCTCCAGACGGGGGCGCTGTTCTCTGTCTTTCATTCACACTGTGGTATTTTCTTTCCTGTTCAGGAGGCGCTCTGGTGTCAGATGCAGTTTGATGTCTCTGACCTTGAAGAAGATGACAGTCAGACACCTTGGAGGCAACTGAACTCAGTGTTTGAGTATACACAAACAGCACAGACTCCAGACTGCTTGTGGCATTGACACAAGAGCCACTAACAGCAAAAGCAAGTGGATACTTTATGAATATATACAGTTTATCCATAACATTGTTAGAAATGGTTTTATTTCAGTATTATGTTTCATTTCATGTGTTAATCTTGATGAAACAATGCCTAATAGTGCAGAACAACAGAGGATACATTATTCATTCTTTAAAATACTTTTCATATAGAAGAGATCTACTGACAGGCCAAACAAAAGCAGGAGTATAATGGCAACATGTTCTATGGCTGACTGTTGCATAGTTACCTGAGCACTGTGTTTCATCCAGACAGCACAACCTCCATCTGTACGGTTGAGAGCTTAAATGCTATTTTTTTTTAATACATTTAATGTCAATCATTAAAGGAAACAAGCATTAAACATACATACTAAACCTTGTACAGCTTAAATGAGGAGCACAGAGAAGAGCAAGCTTACAATATCTGCACAATTCAACATTGGTACCATTTTGGTGTTTACACAATATTTGCGATTGCCATCAAAATTATTCTTGATAATAAGGCATTGTAATGAGGCATTTTCTAACTCTACACTAAAAAATAACTCAAACATAATCAAAAGGAAATATCAAATAAAGGCCAAGACAGTTACTCAGCACAGTGAGTTGTACATGCATCATGCTTGGACATTGCACGATGACATGTCAATTCACTTTCAAAATCAAGCCTCATTGTTTTTTTTTGTTTGTTTTTCTATTCCTTAAAAAATTATCTGTATCTCTTGTTGACTATAGATTATCTATGTCAATATTATAAATGGTGTAAATGAGTAATGATAAAAAGTTAATTATTATGTAACAGATCACATGTAGCTCACAGAAAAATAACAACAGAGGATTACTATTATTCCTAATTATATTAATATCAACTGTAAATTTTTTTCTTAATCTGGTTGCTGTTGAGGGGTCTTGTTTAACTTTCCAGCTGTGTAACAAATGTTAAATATGCTAAGCTGATATATTTGTAAAACAAATTTGCAGGGGAATTATCATACTTGGCATTTATTGTAGTTTTTTTTTTATCATAAACTCATTGCATTTGCTCTTTTTATGTCATGCCCATCCTTAATTGTTTAACAATGCACAACAAAACCTGTATGTCTGTTCATAGTTCTCACCTGCTGTACAGTAAGACTGACAATAAAGAAAACAAATAGCATGAAAATAAGTAATTTCCTTTTCATTTGATCCAAGAATATTTTCAGGATATCCACTTTGAAGTGCATCTTCGTTATTTCCGAGAACTAAATTGTTCTGAATGTGAATGCAACACTACAAATTCAGCAGTGCAGCATCAACACTCAGCTCTTCACCAGCCAATTACTGGATTCTCTGCAGAAAAATCTCATTTGTTTTCAAAGCAAAACAAAAGAGTCGACTTACTCTGCTCTCAGAGCAGGAAACTGCTGAAACTTTTTGCTGTCTAACTGAAGCCAGACAAGTTTACTATGCTAATTGGTCTCAGAGGGCAGCTCATCAAATGTAAATAACATTTTCTTAGCACGGTTCATATGTGTCCTGCTTCTTTTCCTAAAACTGTGCCTGTTGGAACATTGTGCTGTGATAATGATCTTATACAAAACTGTTATTATATTTATGGGTATTTAGTGTCTAATTGTTACAATAAGGGGCAAACAGCTTCAGAGCATGGGAGTAGATCTTTGCTGCTGCACGTTCCTTTGGTTTGTGGTTTTATGAGCATCAGGTTACACGTCATTAAAACCATAACTAGGTGCAGGTCATTGCATCCATCAGATCTGATGGGCTACAAGTTGTTCCACTGTTTGCTTCAGATGCCGGTGCTCCTATGTAAACCTGCACTGCTTTTATTTCCTAGGACTCCCCATGAAGCAACTGCATGCAACTCCTGTACACTGAGGAACACATGGAGGCACTCGGCCAAAACTCCAAATTTGCGAGCAGCTGATAGTCAGTGTTCATTATTTCACAGCAGCTGGGGAGGAAAAAGGAGAAGCATTGAAACTGCAGTTTGACCACAATTGCAGAGGACACGGCAGCGCTAGGCTATTAGTTTTCCAATGCAATCACATAATCCAATGACCTGGGCATTTGCTTTAATCAGACACCTGGGAAATGCATCCATCCCATTTCATTTCATCGGCTCAAATCAATCTCCCATCAGTATTAAATGAATACACTGAGGCCAGGATTGTGGCTGGACAAGATATTATTACCAAAGGGAACTCTTTTCATTACAGAGTGCTATGATAGATTGCTCTTCCTCACAGTGTCAAGCGGTATAACGCTTTCTCCAGTCGCAAAGCTGTCAATACGCTAAAAAGAAATAAAACCCTACTTTTAAAAGCATACTTTACATTTATGGCATTCAAATGGTCCAAAACAACCGACACCGAGCTTTCATTTAATCTCAACAAGCAATTTCCAAGTAGACGCTTTACTGAATGACATGCATGGCATAGTGAAACTTAAAAAACATTAACAGAATATGCATTTCAGCATAAGAAGCAGCAGCTCTGCTGTGCATGTGAGCCGCATCGTGATAGTCTTATCAGACAGGTTAAAGCCTGTGCTGCGTTCTTCCTCTCCTGCACATCATGTGAGCTGGTGAATGTGGGGGTACTGCTGGTATCAGTGATGCTGAGGGCGCTGCAGGAGGCTAGTCTTTGTCTACACTGGGAAGGCTGGGCTCCAGCTGGCTCTTGCTATATGTACATGCAAAAGTCAGTGGGTCCCTCAGCACTCAGAGGAGGGGGTCGGGATGGTTGATTGATTGGGATGCACAACACCCACAGCCCTCCAACTCCTCCCCCCACCCCAGCCCACCTCATTGTGCAACCTCCCCCTTCTCCTTTATTTAAATCAGACCTGCTTTGTCACAGTAAGGCATTAAACAATGGTGCAAGACACACAGAATGGAGTAAATCAGATGAATTAATGCGTGCGTGTCTAAGATAATGTCTGGACGGGATGTGTAGCTGCATTAATGCACGAGAGCTCATAAACATCAGCAGCGTCTCCAGCTTCGGGTTCAATCGGGGCAACGGATTAGCAGTCTTTACACACACTTTAGCCAGGCCTTTCTCCACACTTCATTTTCCATTTGCAGACACTGAATCATTATAAAGGTTCCGTCACTCCAGACAGACAGACAGACACAGAGAGAAGGCGCCTGGGGTAAAATACTTTTTTCCTTTCTTTTCTTTCTTTCTTTTTTTTTTCTTTTGGACAAATTTACAAGCGGCTTCCATCCAGCAGCGTGTTTGCTGTGGACGGAGTGTGAGTGGAAAGCAACAAAAGGGAGCTAGAAGGGGTGTGTTAGAATCACCGACAGCTTCTCAGGACTCCAGCGACGACCAGCCAGCCAGTGTCTGGTGAACGGGCGTGTGCGCAAAGATGTGCGCGCATGTGTGCGGCCATGCGTGTGTAGCCTACGTGTGTGTGTGGAGCAGCAGCAACACACACTCAACATTCGCTCGCAACATGGCGTTGAAGCGCCGAGAGACACGACGGCTCTCCCCCGACTAATGCCAGCGTCTTGTTAGGGAAGCCAGAGGACTGTTCGGCAAAGAGCAAAACATTCACGCAGACTCCTTTACGCACCGGCGGAGACAATAGCGGATTCCAACGTGTGCATGTCGCTATAGCTGGTTGTATAGACGCACGCTGCTACCCCACTGGTGGAAATCAAAGGCTGTACATGGCGGTGGAGAGTCCAATTTGGCTGTTCTGTCTTCTTTCGCTGTTTTGTGGTGCATCCAACCAAGGTAAAAATAATCACTTTGATCATCTGCATTTTTTCTGTGTGCATGTGTTGAGCAGCAGACTCACATTACACTCAAGTGCAGTTACTCAGCACATAAGTGGGCTGCGATAACACAGGGGAGAGTACTGCGTGAATTTGCACCTTGCACGGTTTGCGCTGTCTCCTCAATATTCAGTCTTCACCTCACGTGGCCTGTGTGGTGTTTATGATGTGTGTGTGTGTGTGCGTGTGTATGTGTGTGTGTGTGTGGGGGGGGGGTATTGTTACTTGGTTGGGAGACGTTTGCATTGCGAAGTTGCAACACATTGCCCCATGAGGTGCAGCCTTGAAATGCTGCCACAGGGCTAGCCGCGGCGCCTCGAGCCAGCCGGGTTGGCTCAAAGTTTGGGAATATGGCTCACGGGGAAGAAGACATGCGCTGCCCGGTCTCACCAAACAAACAGGAACTTCTCCTCCCAGTGAATGTGTGCATTGTTCATTTGAATTCAGACTCGGGCTCTTAAAAGTTGTGAGAAAGGCTGTGAAGGAGCGTAATGCCATCATAAGTTCATCATTTATAAGCGCACGAGCGCGATTAACTTGCAGAGAAACGGGTTCTGGAGCCGAGAGTAAACGATGCACTGCAGCAGATTAGAGTGTCGTTAGCTCTGGAAAGGGAAAGGCGGGTTGGGGAGAACTGTCTTTCTGATTTTATGAAGAGTTTAAACATTTAAATGCTCTCCAGGACCAGAATACAGTGGTGTCATGAGTGGACCAAACACGTGTTTATTCCCATAAAACTTTCCACTGAAGACCCACAGAATGGTGTCTGACTGACGTAGGGTCTATGACGATGACAAATACAAAAGTAATGGGATAAAAGAAGTTAATCTGTTCATCTGTCAGACTTAAACCGTTATCTTCACATCACAACTTCAAAGACTGGTGATGAAACTAACATGGCTAATGTTCAATATTCTCATCAAGTTAGATGCACAAAGTCACAGATTTGTATTTATCTGCCAGTGATGGGACCAGTGAGGAAAACATCTTTTGCATTACTTAAGGGTCAAGTAAACAGTACTTTTATAGTTTTGTCCCTCTCTTGGCTCCTAAGCACAGCTTGTTAGGACATCAGTGTCTCAAGGTGATTTTCACCATCAGTAATAAAACAACAAAGCTCTGCTCTACGATTATTCTGGCAGTGAAAGAGTCAAATATGAAGTTCATGCAGACATCGCCTCACTCTGCAATCCAGCATTCAACTCCGTGTTCCATTATTCATTCTTCAATTATGCTTTTGAAGGCCGTAAAAAGGAGGTGACTAGAGGTGTTCCTCCTTGACTTCCAACTGATACAGCAGTGGAAGGTCAGAGGATACAATTTATATAGTTAGATTACCATGCCCTGCAGACTCCAGCAGAGTCAGAATAAAAAATGACTTTACCTCAAATGTTGGCGACGATTACAACCACATGATGAAACCTCTTGCAAGCCAACGCTGATTGGTGTGAAAGTTGTCTGATATAAGAGGGAGGAGGATGTTGATTTGTCTGTGTGGGGAGACTTATTACCAAACAGTTTTAGTTTTACATTTAAACTGTTCCCTCACAGTTTTCCATTTACTCTATCATGTTTACAACAAACAGAAAATAATGACTCCACCTCCACTGGAATATTTGACATTTTGTTCTCAAAATGTTTTGGAGTAAAAGCAGCATTCGCATTCATGAGATAATATTGATACTTATCAGGTATTATTAACAAATAATAACATCATTTTGTCATCAAGGTCAATAATAGAATCTGCCTTTTCCCCCATTCACTGTTTCATTTAGCTCCAAAAGTGGAGCATGCATAAATGTGGGTGTCAGTGGTTGTGGGAATGGAGGCTGCTGATGAGTGGGGGCTATGGGTAGTCCTAGAACAGGGTGCTGGTGGGACAAATATGAGGGCAAGGGCTATTTCTACACACACAAAGAACTTTCGTCATCTATTCTAAAGATCAAATGAAAATATTTCAGCTTCATTTAACACAACATAAACAACTGAGTGAAACAAAAGTGCCAGTGTCTGTGTATTCACAGTCATTAAGGGACATAATGATAATAATAAAGAACACTACAGTTCTGCGGGGTTTTATGGGTAAAACTAACCAGATTATTATAATGCATTAGGCCTTTTTATACACCCTTGAAGGATTTAAGCACAGCAGCAGTGGAATAATGAATCACGGGCACCACATAAACTGAAAAGAAGAGTCCAGTTGCCACTGAGGTACATAACATTGCCATTTACAAAATCTTATAAACCCTTATTAAAGGTTTCCTTCGGTTTATCTTTCTGTTCTGGCCCACTATGTGATGTATTTTTGCTATGTTAGGCCTAAATACCTTGAACTGAAATAGCTGGGAGATGCATGGTGCAACAGGCGCCCCCCTGCAATTCCACGGGAGCAGCAGAGTGTGATATGCCTTGATCAAACTCAGATGCACTATGTGTTCATTTTGTTCCCACTACCTTCTCTTGAATCTGTGTATTCTTCATGGGTATGAGAGGAAAGGAGTGTTAATGTAGGAAGGAATCCAGGAAATCTGTGTGAATAGCATACGGAGAGCTGTATAAAAGCATGCATGTGAAGCCTAAGTCACCGATTTCACAGATTAAACAGCAGAAATTTATCGCCTCGCTCACCGGCTGAAGGATCATTACCCAGAGTGGGTGACTCTCAGCTTTCGCTCTGTTATTAGACGTTACTCTTACAGTAAAAGGGGAAACAGTTTTGGCATGAACCGTGTAATAGCTTCTGAATTGGGAGGACTTTTTAAGAGGGAAACAATTATGATGATCCCTTAGTCCAGGCACAGAAGGATCCCACCATGATTCCAAAGAACAGACTGAAGAATGGGTAAAAAAAAAAGACCAGAATTCACTGGTCAACTCATTATGTAGTAATTGTTTTGATTAATGACAATTATGCTTTGTTTTGTCATTTATGGGGGATTATCACGCTTCCGTGTTCCGAACTTCCGGTTTGAAACACTTAGACAGCCCACTTCCGGCCCAGTTCAATGTCCCTGCCTTACTTCGTAAATAACGTGAATAAACGCCAACCCTACTTAAATTTTCACGGATTCCAGACTGAAGTGAGACTAAGGAAGAAGTGGATCAAAGCGATTCTCCAGAGTGAAGGGCCGAACTTTATAATAAAACAACGTAGCATGTTTGTTTGTAGCCGGTGGGGCACAACACCGGCATGCTAACATTAGCCAGCTAGCGTTTACCGACGTGCTTAACTTTGTGCGTCTTAAAACACACAAACATCTGAAAATCGGGCCTTGCAATTTATAGTTAACATGAACTCATTTTGTTTGAACCGCTTTGTTTACTTATGCTAACATTAGCTTATATGTTAGCGTGCCTTGTCTTCTAAAATTCCGACTCTTCAGAGTGACTCGATACCTTTTTAGATCACTGTTTTTAAAGCACTTTGTTACACTTGGAGTGACTGTAGCAAGCAGTAGCTGTTCCTGCCCTCTGTTCTCAGTTTTCTCTGCCATAGAGAAATCACCAGCAGTCCTTGTAAGCTGCTCACGCATGCACAGTGTTGTCCTTAGGATTTGTTATTCATAAGGAGGCCGTTTTTTTGTGTTTTTTTTTTGTGAAGGAGAGAGAAATAAATGCAACAGACACTCTGTTTTCTATTGACATTTATGCAAAGTGCAAGCAAGTACAGAAGAGCAGAGTCCTGGATGGAGTCTGTTCACCAGTGATGGTGGAATTTGGAGATAGCTGAAAAGATTGAAGCACCTTTTAAATTGAATATATATCTCTATATATATCTATATATAGATACTGTATATATAGATATATATATGTATATACACAAAGCTTTCAGTATGTTGTGTCATTCTCTGTAAAACATTTGGCCTGCTGTCTCCTCATGTCGTCAAATTGATGATGCAGATTAGCCATGTTTCTCTGTTAACGCAATGTTGCATGATGAATAAAATGGAAACAGTAAATCTGTTCAGTTCTGTAAAGATTTTCAAATAGAAACATTTCCTCAAAAGCTCCTCACACACCCAGATATCTGTGCTCATCAACATCACTGAATTGTTTGATGTCTTATTTTTGGCCTTTTCTCAAATCTCTTTGAAATACCTGTTTGTAATGAGTCCTATGAGGGATCTTTTCCTGCTAGAGATAAAAGGGGGATTGATACATCCAGGATTAGCATGGAAAAAAAAAAAAACACACACACAACCGCAGCAACCAAATAATGATAATAATAATCCTCCAGTATTTTTAGGTTAGACCTGGTCACCACTTTTCTTTCATTTATATCCAAAACAGAGCTTGGAGGGAAATTTGACTGTGAAAATATTGTTGCTGTAGTAAATTTGCACAATATCGGTCATGGGGGGGAATGTTTTTTTAGGGGGACAATTTATTCCACTTTCTGCACCTTGGTATTGTGGTGCAAAGTCCAGTCGCTAGCTTAAACATCATGGCCATGCTAAGTTACACAAATGGGATGCTTTTTGGCTTGATACAGTGTTAGAGGATGATGCGTTCATATTTTGTACTTCAATTTTACACATGATAATCTGAGAGGATGCCTGATAAAGACAAAAGAAAAGATAAATGATGTTAACCACACTGAACACTGGAATTCTACTCCAATTTTTTTTTCTTTTTTTAACAACTGAATAAATTGGTGAGGATATTTAGAATATTAGCTGTCTCCATGCCTGCTTGCATCAGTATTGTTCTTATTCATTCCAGCATAGGGTGTGAAAACACTCAAGTCATACCTTATAACTGTAAAATTATTCAAGGACATTTGTGTTGGTACATGAAGTGATTCCAGTTTTTTTTTTTTTTTTTTTGTAAAAAGCTGTGAGCAACGAGGTTTATGTTTCCTATGGTTTTTACAGCAAAAACAAAGTAGCATGGGCAAGGATGTCGCAATAATAGATTATCTTAGTACAATAAATGTCAGATAAACAATCAGTATCATAATTATTATGCATAAATTGATTTCACAACTCTGTAACTACAGGGGGTGGACAATGAAACTGAAACACTTGGTTTTAGACCACAATCATTTATTAGTATGGTGTGGGGTCTCCTTTTGCGGCCAATACAGCGGCAATTTGTCTTGGAAATGACATTTACAAGTCCTGAACAGAGGTCAGAGGGATTTTAAGCCATACTTCTTGCAGGATAGTGGCCAGGTCACTACGTGATGCTGGTGGAGGAAAACGTTTCCTGACTCGCTCCTCCAAAACTCCCCAAAGTGGCTCAATAATATTTAGATCTGGTGACTTTGCAGGCCATGGGAGATGTTCAACTTCACTTTCATGTTCATCAAACCAATCTTTCACCAATCGTGCTCTGTGTATTGGTGCATTGTCATCCTGATACACTGCACCGCCTTCAGGAGACAATGTTTGAACCGTTGGATGCATATGGTCCTCCAGAATGGTTCGGTAGTCCTTGGCAGTGACACGCCCATCTAGCACAAGTATTGGGCCAAGCGAATGCCATGATATGGCCGCCCAAACCATCACTGATCCACCCCCATGCTTCACTCTGGCCATGCAACAATCTGGGTGGTACACTTCTCTGGGGCTTCTCCACACTGTGACTCTCCCGGATGTGGGGAAAACAGTAAAGGTGGACTCATCAGAGAACAATACATGTTTCACATTGTCCACAGCCCAAGATTTGCGCTCCTTGCACCATTGAAACCGACGTTTGGCGTTGGCACGAGTGACCAAAGGTATGGCTATAGCAGCCCGGCCATGTATATTTACCCTGTGGAGCTCCCGATGGACAGTTCTGGTGGAAACAGGAGAGCTGAGGAGCACATTTAATACTGCCGTGATTTGGGACGCTGTGGTTTTATGTTTTTTGGATACAATCCGGGTTAGCACCCGAACATCTCTTTCAGACGGCTTCCTCTTGCGTCCACAGTTAATCCTGTTGGATGTGGTTCGTCCTTCTTGGTGGTATGCTGACATTACCCTGGATACCGTGGCTCTTGATACATCACAAAGACTTGCTGTCTTGGTCACAGATGCGCTGGCAAGACGTGCACCAACAATTTGTCCTCTTTTGAACTCTGATATGTCACCCATAATGTTGTATGCATTGCAATGTTTTGAGCAAAACTGTGCTTTGACTCTGCTAATTGAACCTTCACACTCTGCTCTTACTGGTGCAATGTGCAATTAATGAATATTGGCCACCAGGCTGGTCCAATTTAGCCATGAAACCTCCCACACTAAAATGACAGGTGTTTCAGTTTCATTGTCCACCCCCTGTATGTAAAATAACATGAAGCCTTCTCATAATGCTTTAAGTTTTATTTCCATTTTTAATGCAAGCATGAAAAGAACAATGCAGCAATACAGTAAAGTAACAAAAAAGTCCCATTACTACAAAATCAACATAAACAATAAATAGATGTTGCATATTAACTGGTAGGAATAGAAAATTATGAAACACAGGAAAAACCATTTAGTTTGCCTTTAAATTGCATTTTTTTTCCAGTGGTATAACTGCTGTCATAAGCACAGATCACACTGGAAAAAAGAAAATGGATAAAAAGAACTACAGTTATGTGAACAAGTGTTTGCCCCCTTCCTGATTTCTTATTTTTTTGCACGTTTGTCACACTGATATGTTTCAGATCATCAAACAAATTGAAATATTAGACAAAGATAGCACAAGTAAACACAAAATGCAGTTTTTAAATGAAGATTTTTATTTTTAAAGGGGGGGGGGTCCAAACCTACATGGCACCGTGTGAAGAAGTGATTGACCCCTAAACCTAATAACTGGTTGGGCCACCCTTAGCAGCAACAACTGCAATCAAGCGTTTGTGATAACTGGCAATGAATCTTCTACAGCACTGTGGAGGAATTTTGTTCCACTCATCTTTGCAGAATTGTTGTAATTCAGCCACATTGGAGGGTTTTCCAGCATGAACCACCTTTTTAAGGTCATGCCACAGCATCTCAATGGGATTCAGGTCTGGACTTTGACTAGGCCACTCCAAAGTCTTCATTTTGTTTTTCTTAAGCCATTCAGAGGTGGACTTGTTGGTGTGTTTTGGATCATTGTCCTGCGGCAGAACCTAAGTGCGCTTCAGCTTGGGCCAGACCTCATCACAGATGAAACGCCAGACCTCACTTCCTCAGTCAAACAGTTGGGTCCGGTTGTGATATGGAGCTTTACCCGGAGATCAAGTTGACTTCATTTTGATTGGCTACACCTTTTTTGGGTATAACCGTATTTAGAGAAAGTAGGTCAAGCTGCGGTCGGAGTTTGCTAAAGGCTATCTGTATGCAACACGGGCACTTCAGACAGTGAGCTACGTTTATTAGACAAGAAGACAGCATTTAGAAAATAAATAAACTTACAGGTAATAACAAAGTTGTGGTCGCTTGTGAACACTGAAACGTGAGCATTCTCATTGCACATGCAAAAAAACATGTACAAACTGATTCACAAACAACATGCAATAATGGTTGAATCTGTCAAAGGTGCAAAATAGTGTCGGATCCAGTTAGTATGCAAATTTGGATCTTAGTAGATCCAGCCCTCAACTAAACCTCATGTTAAGATGAAGTGAAGGTAAAACATACAGTTTTGCTTGAAAGTTTACATACCCTTCCATTAAAGACAGAAAAAAAAAAAACAGCTGCCAGTGAAATAAGTTGAAATTGACAAAAGTAAAAATAAACAAAAATTTTATTAACGTCATGACATTGATTTCGAATTGTGGCTCAACAGAAGTAATAAAAACAAACTAACAAAAATCAAACAAGCAAACAAGCATGATGGGGCTCCTGAGCTAAAGTTTTGCTGAGCAACCCTTTGAAGCAATCACTGCAATCAGGTGTTTTCTGTCATGTTCAGTAAGACTTTGTTGACAGGTTTTAAGCCAGTATCCATGAACAAGGTACTTTAATGTGTCTGGGACAGTTTTGCTTTTTCTAAATTGTTTCTTTAAACAAAAAATTAAAATCAATATTTTACTTTACTAAATTATGTTTTAGTACATTCTTATGTATTATTACTTTTTTTCAGTTTCATGTTATTTGAATGACTATTGTGAATTTATTGTGTAACTTCCACAGAACGAAAAACCAACACAAGCATTATTTTTGTTCCATGTGTGAGTTGCTCTGATCTGCTGACATGATTCAGACATGATTCAATCCTTTATGGAAAGTGACAGTGTTGAAGGATGTTGATATTAATTAATCACAGTGTTTACTACTGTGATTAATTGTGAAATAGGGTAACCATGACATCCCTGTTTTGGCGTTTACTTTGGGCACCATAGGTTTTACCTCATTTTATTACCCCTAGGATGCCAATGCTAGTTCTTTTGGCTTTAAACGTTATTCTATATCAAGCTGTTGAATATTTTTGTTTGTTCACATACCAGAGCTCCCCCCTGCAAGACTCTCTTCATGATGGAGCTGGTGCTGCTCTCCATGTTTTTGTTCCCCTCGAGTTGTCATCTGTGTTTCCTTCTGAACTCTACAGTCATCTTTAATGTTCAGGACGTGTTCGGCTCCAGTTTGTTGTGTCTGCACCAGAGAGACAGCTTTGCGACCTGGTGGCATCTACAGAATATTAAACATTGCTGTTGTGGAGGGATGAATGCTGCCAGTGGAATGACTTGCATAGGATGTTAGGCTGCTACTACTCATGCGACAAAGCTCTGACAGTGCTTCGGAAATTCAGCACATGTATGTTGTCTACATTTATTATTCTGTGCAGAGGCTAAATTGGAAAAAAAGAAGGAAATCCTCATGTTCCCATCTCCATTTTATCAGCATTCCACATTTTATTGCTCCGTGTAATTGTTATTTTTTATTAATTTGTAAATGATGCAAATAGGATGATTAATGATGTTCTGGATGTTATGATTGGTTGAATCATAGACCCAAACTTAACATATACTTAAATATTTTTCAAACAGATCTCTTAAGACTTGAAAACCAGTCAGCTGTGTCCGTTGAGAATAGCTAATTACACATTAGGGCAAATTAGATACCTGCATGTGTGTGTGTTTGCTGAGGTATATGGAGTGCACCCGGTGTGCCTGCTCGCTTGTTTGCTTGTGTGTGAGCGTGGGCGTGTCAGCTGCGATTTGTGAGTGCATCTTGATCTCTCCCCAGAGAGCACATGCTAAATTAGGATGCATATTATTTAAAGATGCCCTGGGCTGAGTTTCATCTCTGTATATTTGTGGAGTGAATATGTTGATTTTTTATGGTGTCCTGTGTCTGCCTGTTGAAGTGGCTGGGGAAAACAAACTTAAGCACAGGCACATTTGCATTAAAGGAGATGAAGCCTTGAGGTTGATTTTGTCTGATGTGAAATCCAATGATTTCCTCACTGGGGTCATTCAGAGTGTTGTGGCAACTTCATTTAATACCTGAATTTATCAGGGATTAAAAATTGGCAAAGGATTGTGGGACCTGGGGAATAATTTCACAGAATGCCTCTTGTGTAGAATTTATAATGTGACGGACCACCGGGGTAGTCACTGTTAGTGTCAGTGGTAGTGTTGTGGATATAAAGGCATTGCAAGTAAGGCAAGATAAGACAGAAGACAGTTTCTTGTATTTGTTGCATTAGTTGAGGTTGATTTCATATTTTCTTTGAAGGTATATTTTTTTCCCTTGCGTGACCAGGGTTCAGTTCCAGAAAGGAGGGTAAACTAACTCTGAGTCTAAAAAGAAACTCTGTGTTAACCGACTGAGCAACTCTGTTGTCAGTTGGTTCAATTAGCTCTGGAACCACAACGAAAAGTCATCATCATTGGAGCACCAATACCTGGATTCACCATGGCAACCACTGACAAAAAGCTATTATTTTACCTGACAGAAGTGAGGAGTTCTTATTGAAGCATATGGGCAATATGAGGAGGTATTTCATAAAGAAGAGAACAATGCTGCTGCTGCTAAGGAGAGAGGAGCATCATGGAAGAAAACTGCTGTCTGAGTCAATATGGAAGCTTTAACCCACTGAATGAATATTTGCCGTTAAAACAGTGGGTTAAAATATTATTGGATAGAACAAAATCTTAGTTTTATGTAGGTTGAATCCCACTGGGGAAATATACACATGGAGAAAACTGAAGATGACGTATAACAGCATACTGTACATCAATCGAAAAGGAAATGTACTAGATCATGACTGGATGTTTTTATGTCCATTTCACACTCATCGACACACAAAATATTCAGTGGCTATTTCTACATCTAGGGATTTAAACCCCCAGCAAATGCTGTTGAATACATTGAACACATGTAACCAGTCCATAGCAGCTTTGAAAAAAAGGTTCGTAATCTCAATGGAACTTTCCTGGTTAAATAAAGGTTAGATAAATAATAAGAAAGAAATAGCTACAGAGCCAAACCTGCACTAACCTAATAGCATTCCAGTAAATCATCATGCTGAGCTCCTTTTCAAATAAGAGAGATCATCTCTATTTGCGTCTCAAAACACACGGCACATTTTGTTGAGTGTTTCTATTCACTTTCTTAATGCCCATTATCTTTAAAAACACACAACGGAACTTTTAGACCTTAAAAATATGAGTTCTGACTCGTTTTGATGGTACACCAACATTCATTACGCACATTTTCAAGCCGTCACTGCCCAGAGGCGTCCCGGGGCTCAGAAACAACAGTATGACGTGACTGTGATGTTGCAGCCTATTATTGGTTGCAGCACCGCGTCACTTACTAGCAAACGGATATGAACACTGCAGGTGTTTTGAACGTGCATCATGTCGGATTCAGTAAAGAAACGCAAGGAAACATTATCAGAGGAAGAGAGGAAGGGACAGAACAAGAGTCAAGATAAGACTGTCTTTTACCGGCTGGAGTGAATCATAGTACAGGTACGATACAAGATGGATGCTAGTTTAGCCACCGATAGATGGGTTTCTGAGCAACATCACAGATAGGATGCGCGCACAACCAGGGGGCAAGAAAACACAGAAAAAGCATTATTGAACTATGAGAAGACCTGTGTTTTACGTACAAGACTCGACTTTTAATGCAGATGAGGTCAAGATAAGATGTGAAAGTGTCGGGGGAAATATAATGTTTATGTCCTGGTATTTGTTCGATTGCAAAAATCAAAACATTAATGCATGTAAACAGTTGACCATGGTGAAAATAGGACAGTAGGCGTGACTGATCTTCACAAAACCCTGTCAGATAACTTATTCAGGTTCAGACTACATGATTTATTTAGTCTTTCACCATGGTCGCCATGTCGGATTAAACCACCGCTGTGACAGAAATGATTCCTGTGTTCTAGTGGGGTGACTAGTACTAATGCATCACTGCCGCAATCGGCTGCATCACAACACTGTAGCTGTGTGTGACAGCCGTCCTCCGCTCAGGCAGGAAAATAAAAAAGAAGAATAAACATGGTGGAGCCGTTTACAAACATTCACGCGGCACAGCAACGCATACTGGAGATTTAATACGAAGTATGGGGGTCGTAAATCAGATGGCGTTTGAGTTTATACCGTTAGCTTGTTCGCAATTAGCTAGTCTGTCTACTGTCCACCACGATCTCATACACAATAAAGCAGAACGTTACACAAGCAGCGAAACTTACCGACAGCAATGCATGTTAGTCCCTGATAGTTGGAATCACCTCCTTTACAAACGTAGTGATGATGTCGTCTTTGCCTGGCTTAATCCCAAACTAGTGAAAGTTGCTCCTGTATGGAGGTGGTGAAGATGACATCGGAGATGAACCTGCTGCAGACCGCAGACTGTTGTGGCCTATTTCTAACTCAGGTTTTTCAGGCAAATTTCAAATGAGGTCCAACACGAATAATATCCACGTTTTAACAAGAAAAATGCCGTTTCCGGGTGATGATTCCCTTGCCAAGTTAGTGTAATGGTAATAGAAATATAACACAGCAACACTGCGTCTGTATTTTTTTATTCGTTATCAAAATACAGATTTATTCAATATGATTTAAAACACAACGATCTCTGTTTCTTTCATTTGGTTGCTTTACATTTTTATGAATAATTTGAGTGTGTGTTTGGCCATAGACTGCGATACAAAACACAGGCTTTTTTGCCCCCTGGTTGCGCGCGCAACTGCAATGTTTGTAAACGTGAAACCCATCAATAGGAGGTGTGTCAGTGAGAAAACTGCTGAAAGTTCCGTTGTGTGTCTTTAATGGTGCCACTATTTTAATTTTGCCTTGATGTATGAGTCAATGTTTTAAAAAGCAAGTTGGAAATAGTTTAAATCGATTTTGTAGTACAAGCCTGAGTTGGCCTTTAAAACAAAGAAAAGTTTAGCCACCTTTTTCCTGAGCTACAGTAGCGAATGTAGAAACAATTATGTGATCAACTTCCTGCGAGATACAGGAAATAGTGCTTAGCCATTGACACAGTGCAAGTTGTTGTTTGTCATAACGGTTTATTTGAACATTTCAACAATATTCCTAACATTTTTTTAATGATTTTCCATTAGAAAAAATGTACCTTACTTTCCAGACTACAGGGAGTGCAGAATTATTGGGCAAGTTGTATTTTTGCGGATTAATTTTATTAACAACAACCATGTTCTTAATAACCCCAAAAGACTCATTAAATATCAAAGCTGAATATTTTTGGAAGTTGGAGTGGGGCTTTTTTAGTTTTAGCTATTTTAGGAGGATATCTGTGTGTGCAGGTGACTATTACTGTACATAATTATTAGGCAACTTCCTTTCCTTTGGTAAAATGGGTCAGAAGAGGGACTTGACAGGCTCCGAAAAGTAAAAAATAGTGAGATATCTTGCAGAGGGATGCAGCACTCTTAAAATTGCCAAGCTTCTGAAGGGTGATCATCGAACAATCAAGCGTTTCATTCAAAATAATCAACAGGGTCGCAAGAAAACTGTAAAAAAAACCAAGGCGCAAAATAACTGCCCATCAACTGAGAAAAGTCAAGCGTGCAGCTGCCAAGATGCCACTTGCCAGCAGTTTTGCCATATTTCAGAGCTGCAACATCACTGGAGTGCCCAAAAGCACAAGGTGTGCAATACTCAGAGACATGGCCAAGGTAACAAAGGCTAAAAAACGACCACCACTGAACAAGACACACAAGCTGAAACGTCAAGACTGGGCCAAGAAATATCTCAAGACTGATTTTTCTAAGGTTTTATGGACTGATGAAATGAGAGTGAGTCTTGATGAGCCAGATGGATGGGCCCGTGGCTCGATCGGTAAAGGGCAGAGAGCTCCAGTCCAACTCAGACACCAGCAAGGTGGAGTTGGGGTACTGGTATGGGCTGGTATCATCAAAGATGAGCTTGTGGGGCCTTTTCGGGTTGAGGATGGAGTCAAGCTCAACTCCCAGTCCTACTGCCAGTTTCTGGAAGACACCTTCAAGCAGTGGTACAGGAAGAAGTCCACATCCTTCAAGAAAAACATGATTTTCATGCAGGACAATGCTCCATCACACGCATCCAAGTACTCCACAGCATTGCTGGCAAGAAAGGGTCTAAAAGAAGAAAAACTAATGACATGGCCTCTTTGTTCACCTGATCTGAACCCCATAGAGAACCTGTGGTCCCTCATCAAATGTGAGATTTACAAGGAGGGTAAAACAGTCCACCTCTCTGAACAGTTTCTGGGAGGCTGTGGTTGCTGCTGCACGCAATGTTGATCGTGAACGGATCAAAGCACTGACAGGATCCATGGATGGCAGGCTTTTGAGTGTCCTTGCAAAGAAAGGTGGCTATATTGGTCACTGATTTGTTTTTGTTTTGTTTTTGAATGTCAGAAATGTATATTTGTGAATGTTGAGCTGTTATGTTGGTTTCGCTGGTTTGATGTGTAAGGCTCGAGGACTATGAGGGACATCATAAATGAAAAAAGTTCTCCCCCAGCCTGTTTGCCCGTAACAATGCATTGATTAGCTGCATCTTTATTCAAGTCGTAGTGTTCAAAGCGTGTGGAAAAAGTAAAGAAAAAAAAAGTCTGCTTTTAAGTAAATAAGATTATATCCCGCCTCTTTCAACACAACACGACCAACCTTATTAGTATGCATAAAGGCCCTTTCAGATAGAACGCGGCAAGCGCAAGAGGACGGCGGCAAACCCATTCATTGTGTATGTGGTACCGCCGCGGCAGCGCGTTCCGCCATGCCGCGGAGCACCGCGGCGCGCAAGGTGGGCGCATGCCGCCGCGGTGGCGCTGACGCCGCTGCGCTCGAATTGAACATTTTTTAATTCGGGCGCAGCGCGCTGTGACGACATCCTAGCGCGTCCAATAGGAGAGGCCAGTTCAGGGAAAAAAAGTGGTCCTTGTTCAGCCTGAAGTAAACCTGGAAGCGGTCTGTGTGAAAGAATGCAGCTCGCGGACGAGCCTGAACTCCCCACGTTCTGCCTTGTTATCAGGATCAGGTGGACCCCCACCCTTTTATCTGCTGCTGATCTCCTCCTCCTCCCTTGGAGCAAAGCTCTTTGCTGCAACCATGAGATGTACATCTGTCACAACGAAGCGTGCCGGGGACAAAAAAACCCTTCCTGGTCTGTCGCGTAGCAACGCGTGCCTGACGTGTTTGCTGCCGCCGGGTCTGCCGCCGAGTCTGCACCCTACCCCGCGGTGAACTCGGCGAAAAACGCGTTCTATCTGAAAGGGCCTTAACTCTGCTCATCATCTCTGCAATTCCCTCCCTTCCAATCTCTGTAGAGTAAACTCCTTCACTTACTTCAAATCCAAACTCAAAACTAGATATTCACCGATCCCATGCGTCTCCGATATTCACCCAGTGATTAAACATTTACTACAAATTTTCTGCGTGGCATGATGGGGTTGCGCACGCGGTGGTGTCCGTGTAGTTAAATGCCTTGTGTGCTGTTCACATTTTCCTATTTTCTCATTACTTCGATAAGCTGTTTATTGAAACTACCTGCTCAACCTCACATCTGCGGAAATGTGAAAGCGGCAGCACTGCTTGAAGCGTCTTCGCATTAACCCTGCCTGAACCACGGTTTGCGGGTGATTTACAAAGAATGAACACGCAAATGGCAGCGGGTGCAAATGTGTTGGAAACGCCCCTCTATAAATTAGGTTTTACGTTTTTGGAAGTCGGCACCGTGGTGAATTGCGAGAGACGACAGCGCAAAAGGAAAAACCACCCACAAAGGGAGATATTAGTGGAGGAGGGAGATGAAAATATAGTTTAAAATAAATATGATAAATGCAAAAATTTCAATAATACAACAGGTATCTGTGCAGAGTCTCAGAAGGGAGCAATTTATGAGAACATGGAACAGGAGTTGCTGAACAAATGAAAGTGTCTGCGGCTCCGACCCCTATTACGCGTGAGGTGTGCACTCTGACACAAAGCCAAAGGATTCAGAGGCTTGCGCTGCCAGATGACTGTGATCCTGTCCACCCGCTAAAATCCAAGTTAAAATGTGACGTTGGCAAAAAGGAAAAATAAAAAGATACAATTAATGCAGCTTTAGTTCTTATTAAGTTCCACACCAGCTGCAAATTTTCTGTTTCATTTGTCCAGAATATTTCTCACCCGTGTTAAATAGTGGTTTGCTGTGGTGATTTTTATTGAATTCAACAATGAGAACTAAATACGCTGCCCTCACTGCTCATGAAAAATGATTCTGAATCAGATGTGTGTGTGTGTCCAGGATTGTCCCCCTCGGAAGTTGCAGTCTTTTGTGCGCAAAGCTTCAATTTTCACCTGCCTCTCAGATGTACTAAAATAGATGCAAAAATACAGCAAAGCAATGCGTCTCACGGTTGATAAATCACTTTGCGAGTGCTAAATTAATATATTTACAATTTCTCCTCCCGTTACACGCACAATTGCGTGTAAACGCCCCATATTGCATATTCATAGCAACAGAAGTGCAAAATGGATAAGAGGCGCTATTTAGCACGTTTGAACTTTTGGCACGCTGTCAATAGATCAGTTTGTACATTTTTTTGCATGATTAATGAGATAGCTCACATTTTTAAACACGCAAAACCTTTGATAGATCCGGCCCTGTGAGAGTATGGTTTAAACCATCTTGTTGAAGGTTCCACCGCTGCCTGTATCCATGTTTTACTGTTGACTGACTGTTTTACTCTTCAGAATGTAGGCCTCATTCCCAAAAACTGAGAAAAAGTCTAAAGATCAGCAACAAGACCATGTGATGTGTGTGTGCACTTCTGGTACCAAGATCAAAAGATCGCCTGCCATAAGAGATTTTTTGGTGATAAAGTCTGGAGTAAAATGAGATCAAATTAAGAGTTTGTCAGCTTTGTCAATGAGATCAAACATGGTTTATATCTATATGCATTTTCAGTGCACACTGCAGCTAGCTCTTGCACATGAATGCCACTGTGATGTCCATTTGATTGCATTAAGGTGCCACACACAATAATATAAATCTTGAATTTATCATTTGTGCATAAAGATTGTAAATTTTCTACATGACTAATAAATCAACATACATAATTACTTACTTGGGGTATTGATTTACAGATTTTTTTTTTCTCGCAGCTGAACAGAATTAATCTCAGCTGCGCACAGTTGTCATGATCTCCTCTAGAAATCTTAACCCTCCTGAACTGAAAGCCTGTCATAGACTCATTCAGTCACAAAACACAACTCTGTATTCCTCTCAGCTTCTCCTCACTTCGAAGTTGCATTGGATAAAAGCATCTGTTAATTTGTGGTGATTTCATTTAACAGTACCTGTGGGAGTTCTGTATGCCAAGTACAGTTTCACATGCAGTGTAATGATGACCAGCTGATCCCACCCACATTGCAGGGATACAGTCTCCACAAATGACCTCATGATGTCAATTTATGTTCAGATTTTTCATTTAATTGATTCTGTAATCTTTGTACAATGCAGCAACGTATAACTCGGTCAGTCAAGTTTGCCACATAATTCAGCTGTTTATGTGACATGATGTGACATTACTGTAGCTGTTTCCAAGGTGCACTGAAAAAGGTGTTGCAGTGAATCGATTTGAGCAAACTGTTGTGGCCATGGCTGACACGAAGCTTAGTTGAAGGCCAAATCATAATTACATATCCTTCAGAGACAGTGTATCAGTGTTTCACACAGGTAGGCTTTTGCCTTTACTGTTTAGCTTGTTTGTGTGTGTGCTTTTTTAATATCATCAACCTGACTTCACTCACATTTTAAACCAACCTGGACTCACTTCATATCCCCCCTCACTGTCTGCTAGGTCTCATGATGGTTAAAGTTGACTGTGTACAATACCAGTGAAACGTTTGGACAGACTTTCCTATTACTTTAATTTAATTTAATGTAGGCCTGGGCGAAAAATCAATTGAATGAATTAAGTCACTTTTCTGTTGTGGGCAATTTAAAAAAAAGTAAATCGAGATTTTTTATAACTGTATTTTTGGCTCCCCGAAGCTTCTGTACCATTAGTTTGGCATTGCAGTATGGCATGCAACAACAACAACATCATAGCATACACAAAACGACAACATGGCTACGGATGAGAGTACAAAGTGTGACTCAAAACACAGCTGGGACTTTGAATGCAAGACAATGTTAATTTAATTATTATTCATCCCAGAAATGGGGGTAACATTTGTCCTGTTTTTGATGAATTAAAAACAAAAATTGTTTTAAGTTTGCATTTACTGCTTTCCTTTAGGTAGAGTCCGAAGTCCCTCCAGCGTTTCTGTTTGCAAACAACAGTATTCAAACTTAGCGCTCCTTCCTCTCAGGCTAATGGCCGCCTCGTTCTAGCTAGCCTATTCAACTTCAAGCTTCTCCTTCAGGGCTCAGAAGCAGGTACAAGCCAATCTATTATTAACCCTGGTTTTCCAAAGTGCATTATCTGAAGCTCTTACTTTTTCTTCGGTGCATCCACAGTGTTTCTTTTTTTTTCCCTTTCGAGAGTTTGAGTGACTGGCGTCTGCTCCAATCATGAGCTTATTTCCACACAGCGCAATGCTCTTAGCTCTGTCATTGGCTGATGATATAAACAGAAATCTCCACCCAGAAACATCCCGACCAGACCAAAACAATACAAAAGAGCGAATTACAGGCGGGGTGAGAGTTGCGTTCAAGCGCACCACGGCACGGGAATAGAGGCCCAAAGGCAGTTTTGAGACAGATTTCACTCTAACGTTTATTTTTTACGGGGGGAATTTCGGACTATACCTTTAATAAGTAGGGGGGGAAATCGAAAAAAAAAATCGTAAATCGAATATGAAATATGTATATATATATATATATATATATATATATATATATATATATATATATATATAAATATAAATGTACAGGTACTACTATCTGTAATTCAACTTAAAAGGTGCTATTTACATATTGTTTAGACAAATAATATGTGGATCAGTATATTTCAAGCTTTTATTTGTTTGGATGTTGCTGATTGGAACTTGTAGCTTAAGAAAACCTCAAATTCAAAAATTTAAAAAGTAGGATACTGTGAAAAGCTCCAGTATTGTAGGCTCAGAGGGTCACATTCTCGTCAGGTAAGTAATCTAAAACATCTGCATAAGTGCCCTGAGCCTTAAAAAAAAAGTCCCAGTCTTGGTTTAGAAGAATTCACAATCATGGGGAAGACTGCTGATCTGACAGTTGTGCAGAAAACCATCTTTGACTCCCTGCACAAGGTGGGAAAGACACAAAAAGTGATAGCAAAAGAAGCTGGATGTTCTCAGAGTGCTGTCTCAAAGCACATTAATGGACAGTTAAGTGGAAAGAAGAAGTGTGGAAGAAAACCGTGTACAAGCCGGAGGGCTGATTGCAGCCTGGAGAAGATGGTCAGGAAAGGGCCATTCAAAAGTGTGGAGGACTTCATAAGGAATGGACCTGTGAGCTTCATTAAGTCCAGCATAAACGCAGCCGTCCACCAGGACATTTTGGAGCACTTCATGCTTGCTTCAGCAGACCAGCTGTATGAGGATGCAGACTTCATCTTCCAGCAAGACTTAGCACCTGCCCACACTGCCAAAAGTACAAAATCCTGGTTAAACAACCATGCTTGATTGGCCTGCAAACTAGGGATGGGCGATGTGGATTAAAAAATGTATCATGATAATTTCTGGGTTTTATCATGGTATCGATAAGAGACGATTAAAAATATCAGCCTAATTATTTGTATGATAATTCTCACTACATTTTGTCTTGAGAGCCCTAAAATAATAATAGATAGCACTAAACTACATTAAGTTCAAGTAGTACATCTGTATTGAAAAACTGTAGTGACACCAAACAAACAAGTCTGAAATATGAGAACAAATTTGACATTTATTTAAACAGTGCAAACAGCAAAATGAACGCTATATAAATAACTGTATAAAACCTGATAAAATGAATTTATTATTTTTGTCATGAGATGACAAATTATTACAGTATCTTAGGGAATTTCTTTGATGATATATTGCACACAATAACATATCGCCCATCCCTACCGCAAACTCACCTGACCTGAACCCCATCGGAAACATGTGGGGCATTGAAAGAGAAAGCTGAACGGGAAGAGACCAAACAATAAAGAAGAGCTCAAGGCTGTGATTGAAGAATGTTTTTTCTTCCACAACACCTGAGATATGCCAGAAGCTGGTTGCATCCATGCCACGCCGGGTTAAGGCAGTCATTCAAGCAAAAGGGCCCCAACCAAGTACTAGGTACAATGCAACATTTTACTTTAGGAGGCCTGACTTCTTTGTATTTAAAATCTTTTTTTTAAATTGATTTCATGCAATATTCAAATTTTTTTAGTTTTAGCAACATCCAAACAAATAAAAGCTTGAAATATATTGATTTGCATATTATTTGTCTATACAAAATGTAAATTGCACCTTTTAAGTTGAATTATAGAAATACATGATCTTTTTCAGGATATTCTAATTTTTTTGGTAGTACCTGTATATATTTAGGCCATATCACCCAGCCCTGATTTAATGGGAAAACTTCTGACTTGTACTGTTTGTAGAGTTATATTGCTAAGCGTACCGGATGCTGCAGTGGGAGAGGCAGTTTTAGAAATACAGTGCAAGATTTTTCAATATTTTCTTACGTCACACAGCAGACACACACATTTATGAACCTCTTGAACAAGTGCTTGTGCATTCATAGTGAGTATGCACGCCCTATACAGATGCAGTATATTACTGAAAGATAACAGTGCAATGCCCATACTCTGATTCAAAATGTGCTCACTGAGATCGCCACTGTGAGCGTAATATGTAAAGCTTGATCACTGCCATTCCTCAGAGCATGAACCAGGTAGTGTCGCATAACAGAGCCATTTATCATTCTGACACTGTGTAATGCTCAGCCCTGATCCTTGCAGTTGTGCACGATTATGATCATGTGACGGGCTTTAGGATGCAGCATCAACGAAAAGGAGAGGCCAGTTGAACTTTTGAACTGTTCTGCATGTGCGTTGTCTCCTGTCCTCCCATCTGTAGTCTGTTTTGATGCCTTTGCAGATGCAGTCTCACGCATCAGCGTTTCTAGCCTTTTTTTAGTAGGTTAGCGTGTTTCTGTGTGAATACACAGTTTGTGATTTGGATGTGTTACTCCCATGTTAGTTTTATTGCTGGCTTTGTTGACTCATGCTAGTGTGTCTGGCACTTCTCATGGCCACGTGGAGGCCCCATGCTGCGAGGAGGCCCCACATACAGGAAAGCTGCTCTGTGATTGGAGGAAGCATGACTGGGATGAATGAGCAATGTACATAGAGCAGGAGGCATGAGACACTGCACCGATACACCCCCCCCCCCCCCCCCCCTCATTCTTTATCCCCTGGCCCCCCCCGTTTCATGTTTGTCTCACCACATCCCCACATTTTTTCACTGTGAGACGACAGTCACTGTTTTAACGCTGAATACAGAGTTTGTTTGGGAATTTCTGACAGTTGGATTTCAGAAGTCATACATGGTAAATGGTAAATGGACTGTACTTATATCGCGCTTTTCCAGACCACTCCAAGCGCTTTACACTACGTCACATTCATCCAGTCACACACACAATCATACACACATTCATACCCCGATAGGCACATCGGGAGGCAACTTGGGGTTCAGTGTCTTGCCCAAGGACACGTCGGCATGTAATCTGGGGAAGCCTGGACTCAATCCCCCGACCCTCCAGTTGAAGGACGACTGCCCTTCCACCTGAGCTACAGCCGCCCCACATGAAAATACAAATATGACAAGTGCAAAATTTAGATAAGTGCTGAGCCGAAACTAATGAAGTATTCTAGCCAATTAATGTATTTATCATTTCTGAAAGACTAAAATTTAAAAATTCTGGCTAAGAAAAACTTTCAAAAATGGGGGGAAAAAAGGAACCCCCCCGGGGGGAGCTCTAACTCGCGAAGAAAAAGGAAAAAAAGACACCCCTACTCCCAAAACAGGAAAAAAAACCCCCAACAAGGGGGGGGGGGGGAAAAAAAAAAAAAAACCAAAAAAAAAAAGAAAAGGGAAAGAGAGGAGAGGGGGGAAGAAAAGAAAAAAAAAAAAAAAAAAAAGGAAAAGGGGAGGGGTGGGGGGGGGGGGGGGGGGGGGAGGGCGGGTAACCTTTCAGATTTTTGTTTTCCCCTTGTTTTCGTGCTTTTTAGTTTTATATTGATATCTGAAAAAAAGAGAAAGTGTCATTATTGCAGTACAGAAATTGCAGTATTTAAGAAAAGAAATTCTTGAAGAAAAATGCATGTACTGTATTTAAAAAATGTAGAACTTTTTAGCTTTCTCATCTTAAAGGCACTTCAAGATGTTTTCGGCAGAGGCCTTCTGATGTTTTTAAATGTCACACCAGACAAATTTGCATAATTTACGAAAAAAAAAGAAAAAAAAGACGAAAACTAACACTGAAACTAAGCATTTTCCAAAAATCAAAAACTAAGAAAAACTAGCAAACAGGCTCTGCTATAACCGGTACAGCAAAGTAAACAGATTAAATACAAAAGAATTCAGATCAACCCAAGAGGCTTATGTATTAAACAAATTTACAAAGACTAAAACTAAGGATGTTTTTGCAATAATTTTAGTTATTTTTAGTTAGTTTTGTAAAGATACAATACAGTTTCAGTTAGTTATCGTTTTCTAAAAACTGTCATTTCTATTATTTTTTTCCAGTTAACGAAAATGTATTTTTCAATTTTAGTTTTCGTTTTTTCGTTAGTTTTAGTCAACTATTTCTCTGCTCTCAGGCAGTGTGCTATTTCAACAACCAGGACAGCTCAACACTTGAATCATGACAAATTATTCCTTAAAGAGGAATAAATGTCTCCTGACCATGGCCTGATTGCAGATGAGGAAGATTCAAGTATTTCAGAATGAAACTGCCATCTAAGTATTTCTCTGCCAGTTTGTAAGTGGCAGCAGGAGCAGTGTCTGCTTTTTTTTTTTTTTTTTTTTTTTTGCTATTTTGAGCTCTAAGGCTGTTTATGCTCTTCTCTGTCAGACAGGTATAATACACTTCAAAAGTTATTAAGAAGCATCAAGGGACATTTTAAAAGAGGCAGAAGTGAGTGCCACACCCTAAAACTGGATGCTCTGAAAAGGAGCTGTTGTACTTTCACCAGAAGTATTGCAGACTATTCATTAAGATGTCTGGAAATCACAATATGTGTCACTGAAGACATCCCAAATTTATTGACAAAACTGAATCCATTTTAAATTAATTAAAAACTCATTTCACAAAAATGACAACTATTATGTGAAATAAGTCAGACTGCAAAACAAGGTGCACAGTGGCTCTTCTTAAAAGAGCATTATGAAAATGCATATTAGTGTATATACAAAATAAACATTTCTTTCATGGATGTATAATCTCAAACAACTGGGTGGTCTCTGAAAACCTGGCCACACATTTTAACTTGTACTTTCCAGTGTGTGTAAAGTTTAACCTAAACCTGCACTGCAGACTGAACATAAATTTCAGCACGAAAAGCAGTGACTTTTCTACATGCTGACCGGCGCGTCTAGAACAATCGCACATCCACACATACACACAAAAGCGAGAAATCACAAGATTTCGTAATAGAACAATGAGATATGCAAGATTTTGTTTGTAAAAATATTGATGTTTTTAATAGCGACATACTGTTTCTCAACATAAAATACTGCGATGTTTCAGTCTGATATTTTCTCACACCCTTATTCCATACGTATTTTTGCTCAGCTTTTAAGTATCACCTTCCAGCGCCATCAAAAATGTTGATTTTTGGCCCCATAAAAACAAATATGTGACGGCAAGAGGTTGTGAAAAACTGCAGCAAACAGCAGTGGGTGTTGTTGCGTTTGCTATGTCCATCTTTAATTTACAGCCTAGTACTTGGTGAAAAATTTTCTCCCCCTTCTGTTTCATTAGATCAGCTTTTTGGACAGTGAAATGACTGAATGAATGTATTTGTGCCCATGACTGGGTGTGAGAAGAACCCTGGTGCATGGACGTGGGAGGAAAACACAGCTGGAATGGTTAACACTTGACACGACAGCTGTTCACATTGTTGAGTGACTTGCAGCCTCACTGCGGCTGCTCAATGTTCGGCCTCTCTGCACACATCATTGCTTAAGTAGTAAACAATTGTAATTTACCATCCGAGCAATCTATGGCTTAGCAAGAGGGGAAATATAAATCACATGCTTTGTATTTTCATTGTAAGGACCCAGTACCCATAGCAATACTTAAGCTGAGGAGATGAAAAACTAAATATTTAGACAGAAGAAGGATGCGTCTGCTAGTGAGATGGTCTTTTTCCTTGTTTTTGCATAGACATCTCCATTTACACTGAAACCTGAGAGTCTCTGCCTCCCTGCAGGGTTTATCACTGGCTGCTTCTCTGCTCAGATAATCCCGAATGTGGCTTCCAAATATTGATTTATTCACATGATGGGTACTTCTTGGCCACAAACATGTGTAAGTGGCAGTGCAACTTTTCCCTACCTCATTGAATTGTGTACGATGACTGTGTTGAAAAAAAAAAATCTGTGATGAAACAAGAGAAAGACAGCTGAGGTTTCCCAAGTGCTTATGTTTATGCACAAAACTGTGAACATAATTCAGGAGGAAATCATAGCAATTATCTAGTGCTGCTGGATCAACTTTGCAGATGTACCATGAAATTCAATTATCACTACTTTTATCTGCTTTATGGGCCATTCTTCACCAAAGTATCTGTAATCTTGTCTCACTATTCTTTTTTATTTTTATATATCTATCTATCTATATTTTTTATATTTTATGAGTCTTAAAGTTCCACTAATTTCGTCTGCAACTGTTGAGTTTTCTACTTCATTTTAGAAAATACATTTCCCTTTCTTCATACGATACCCTCTTCTCTCATTTCTTTCTTCATACTCATTCTCTTTTGCATGATGTTGTTTTATTCTCTTTTGGCCTTTGAATACTATACTTAAAGGCATATGCCACCCCTGGGTGAAATTGAGCCTACCCCCCGCAGTCCCCTGAGTTGGACAAGTTGGCAGAAGCATTTTCTAACTGACCCAGTCATTCTCTGAATCTGGCAGCACTGACTTTAGCTTAGCTTAGCTTAGCTTAGCTTAGCGTAGTTGCTGTAATCTGGAGTTCCCAACTAGCACCACTTGCGGAAAGTTAACTAATTATCTCAAGATCTTTTCCAATTTCGTTTCATGACCCGCACATTCTTATAGAAACGAATCACAGGTGAAGCACTGTGGATAGTAGCATAGGCAGCACACATGCGCAGCATTCAGTAGCAACCCTGTTTACGGAAGTTGGGGATGCTGCGCATGCATGCTGCCTTTACTATCCGCAGTGCTTCGCCTGTACTTCTGCAGCATATAGTTTCCCTATTGAACACACTCAAAAATAGAGGTATCAGTTTGTACTTAAAAAGGTACAAATTTGTACTTTATATTACTTTGGACCCTTTTTCATAGTTTACTGTAAAAGTACAAATCTGGCCTCATAAAGGCCAATTTTGTACTTTTGAGAGAACATTTGTAAAAAATGTACCTACAGGTACAGAAATGTTCCTGTCTTGTACCTCTATTTTTGAGAGTGAATGTCACCTAGTCAGTCCTTTGATGTAAAAGCTGCTTTTTGTTTGTGCTTGATCAGAATGTGTGGGTCAAGAAACGTAATTGGAAAAAATCTTGAAGTAATTAGCTCACTTTCGCCAAATGGTGCTAGCTGGAAACGCCAGATTACAGCAGCTACACTAAGCTAAGCTAAAGTCGGTGCTGCCAGATTCAGAGAATGACTGGGTCAGTTAGAAAACACTTCTGCCCACTTGTCCAACTCAGGGGACTGTGGAGGGAGGCTCAATTTCACCCAGAGGTGGCATATGCCTTCAACATCTTATGCAACGCTTCAGGCCAGTCTGAAATATCCTCACAGCTACCAAATATATAACCAGGAATTCCAGTTTTGCACAACCATGGTCATCTGAGGAGTAAATCTATTAAATTTAATGGTTTCTTTAGTTTCACTTAAGTGGCATCCTTAGATTGACAGTACAGATTTATGTTTAAATATCTCAATATGTTCAATTTGGATGGCAACCCTTGCACCTGCAAGCATCTGAGCCCCATAGACAGTGTTTGTTGCAGCTGTTTATTTGATCAAAGCAGCAACAATAACTGGCCAAGTGAAACATCTGTGAACTGTTTTGTGGTCATTATACTTCTCAATTGGTGTGAAATAGTCACATAAAAAAAGAGAACAACATTTTAAACGGAGCACCTGTCTCATTGGTGAAAAACCCACAAATGCACTCACGGTTGCAGGAAGGGAGGTATGCAGTAGGGGAAAAGTTTTATAGACATTTGGAGTGTGTTTGCACTTCTTTAGAAAAGGAATTTAAAATACAAAGTAGAAATATAATAAGTATAACTGGGATTTTTATCATTATTATTGTTTGTTTTTACTACAAACGAGACAATTTTTTTCTAGTTGAATCCAGAGTTTGTATTACAGTGGTGCACGCTTTTTGCATTGTTCTTATTTAACTTTTAAGCAGTGCTTTGGGAAAAGTGTATAATACAATTTATACATTACATTAAGCAACATTTGCCTGATTTATTGAGTAAAATAATGCCTTTAATATTGCAAACAGATAATTACAGTATATCTAATGTAGCTTAATGTAAGGTTGACACACGGATATGAATCAATAAATAATGGTGTATCATATATTTTCTCCAACAGCAGTAATTCAAGAGGCTATGTCACTTGTGTGTGTCTACAGTAGTTTAGTGCTGATGTCATTTTAAATGGACACTGCATTTTCTAAAGCATAGCAGCTAGCTTAATCTTAAAATCTCCAGACTATTAATTGTATCAAATTCAAAATTACTCATTCCTGCTGGTTTATCTTTTTGGTGAAACAACAGTTTTCTAACTCTTTTAGGCGTCTCTAAACTCCCGGAAGAACTGAGGCATGTTCTAACTTCTCTGGAGAGGCTGTAGAAACCTGATCTATGCCCTGTAGGTCACTGGGTGTCCACTCTGTTGACAATGAGCTGGACTGGGTGAAATATTCTGTGTTGGTTGACTGTCACCCTCCTCCTCTTGCTCCTCCTCTTTCTCCTTTTTGCCCAAAGGTTTGGTGAATAAGTGATGTATTAACAGAATAGGACTAATGGCACAAGTGTTAATGGTATTAAGAGCAATGCCCTCTAGTGTCTCTGTCTTTTTTTTTTTAATCTTTTTTTTTTCTGAATCACAGAAACAGTTTTTCTGTTTTTCAGTTTTTTTGTTTTGGACTTGATAGTAAATAAATCTTGTATTTATTTATTTCTCTATTTAAGAGCAGGGGTCTGACCTGGGGTTTAAGTCACGATTGTATTTTTTTAAAATCTCATCCTATTTGATTGTTACGACTCCAAATAGAAATCTTGTATGAATCGTTAGAAGGCTTCAAGAGGAGCACTTTATTGTTTATGAGTGAAAAGTTAGCTTCTTTCTTTTCTTTTTTTACATTTCTTAATCTCCTGTGGATTGTTGGTCTCTGTCTCATGCCCCTCTAACTTTTCTAAACCACTGTCCTCTCTCTACTTTGAGTAAGCTCTGAACCTTTTGGCTCAGCGCCATCACAATCCATTCACCACAGCTCAGTTCGACCGCTCAGCCGCCACTATTTCCCAGAGTGCACTCTGTCCTTTCTAGCGGCTCCCACTTGTACTGTAAAATGGCAAAATGGCCACTTCACAGATTTCCCCCACCCTCCTCACCGCATTGTGTCCTCATGAGACACTGACAGTTACTGTGTGGGCGTGCATACATCTGTCAGTGTAGCCTATGTGGGTACGTGTTAGCATGTGTGACTGCACTGTATGTGTGCGTGCTACAATAGCTACAAATCTGGGCCATGGCAAGGTTTCTGGTGCAGATGTGTGTGAATATCAAGTGTTTTATTCCCAGATGATATGTCCACTGCTTGAAATATCTGATATGCTTAACTTTCCTTCTGCAGTAAAGGATAGTAGGTCATGCTAGCCTCAGCTCAGTAAATGTTTCAGGAACTTTATTTCATTTTATAATTAGTTTTACATTGGTTAAAATGACAAAACTCTTCTCAAACGAAAACTGGTTTAACACCCCCCTTGTTCTTACACCTGTTTTCTCTGTATGGGGTAGAATCGTGCCCACTTCTCACCAAGGAAAACTATCGGCAGTAAGCTGGGAAATGGCTGCAAACGTCTTAATGACTTAATGAGACCTAATTAGTTGAAATAGGAGAAAGGAAGCAAAGAGCCTTGGAGGGGATCGGTGTGTGCTGACACACACATACAGCCATGTTTATTACTTAGCTTGCATTACATGAGGAAATTCTCTGTTTGAGTTAATGTAAATGTGTACCCAGGCATGTTGTCATGTCCATGGCCGATGTGTGTGCATGTGGCTGTGCCGCGGTCTTTTTCAGCGTTACCCAGCCTCTTCATCAGAAGGCGGTGGGGGGGGGGAATCAGGCCTCATTTAATCAAGGAAAAAATTCCATCTCCCATTAACTTAATTAATCCGACAGCAGAGAAAGGAGAGCTGAAAGAAACCCGCTTGTGTGTGTGTGTGTGTGTGTGTGTGTGTGGGGGGGGGGGGGGGGTAAATGGCAATTTAAGCTGAATTCACAAAGAGGACTTTTAGATGAATTATAGAGGGGATGTTTAAATTATATCACCTGCACAGGGTCACATGAAATGACGCAGTATTTCCCACTCAAAGACTACTAAAGCCTGATGAATGGTCATGTGACAACTTCCTTTGGCCTATCGGATATGTCAGGTTCATCACGTTTTTTGTAGGTTCAGCACAGTTAGAGCTAGCTCTGAAATGGGTGCGAAAAATCGTAACGGCTCGTAGTGGGTTTTTCCAGAGGAAATGCAAATAAAGCATGCCGTGCCGTGTGGAAGGGTTACGAAAATGGGCAGTGGAAAAGGCCCTTAGGAATGCATTTACAGTGGCACTGTTTGGTCCACTTCCACTGGTAGTCCGGTCTGTTTGGAGCAGTGTGAACACTTATTTTGACTGTGGTGCAGACTATAGGAGCAAACTCTGGTCTGTTTCAGCAACAGTCTGAAAGCAAACAGACCAAAGAGAGGAAGTAGCATATGACGTACCATCATCTGCCTCTCCTGCTGCTCATACTGGACAGATGCTTGTGGAAACAGTATTGGGTCTTAACACCAAAATAAAAACAGAGACCCCAAGCCTAAATAAAATGATTGTTGTTGCATAGTTTTCTTGTGGTTAACGAGTCTTTTTAATCAATGAGATGGATTTTCTTCTTTCTTCTAGGTCAGTAGTGTTTGGAGGGGAATACCTCCTTGCGAGCAGCTGTTGACATGGATGCGGTGGTTTGGTCCACTTGAGTGAAGTGCAGTGTGAAAGCAAACCTAACCAAAATAAGGTGCAAAGGTTTTTGGAATTCCTCGCCCAACTGAACTGAGTCCTCTGTACTATCCTAGTTTGAATGCGCCCTCAGACAACTTGCCGTCTCTTGGGGCCCTGATCCCTGGGTACTGCCTGCCTCTGGGGGGGCAGCGCCTGGCGGGGCCGACAATTGCTGTCCCAGGGTGTCTGTGCCTCACGAACGCTTGGGGTTCTGGCTGGGGCCTCCCCTTGCCACTGCCTGGGTGGATATGTGGTGGTTTCGGCAGTGGGCTGGCTGGGGTCTGGGCTCTGGGGTGGCTGTTGGTCTCCTGGGTTCTGGTGTCCCCCTGGCCAGCCTCTGATTTTCGTGGGGGCTTGGTTGACTAATCAACAAAATAATCGGTGACTAATTGATTATCAAAATAATCGTTTGTGACAGCCCTACTCCTCATTCTTCCATCTAACATCTTGTTGCCACACTTAGGGCTGGATTTATCAAGATCCAAATTTGCATGCAAATTTGCCCACACAATCTGGAAATTTGCGTGAGGGGCTGAACCATGGTTTGCGAGTGATTTACCAAAAATTAAGGCACAAATGACAGCAGGTGCAAACATGTTGGAAACTCCCCTATATAATTTAGGTTTTGCGTGTTTCGAGGTTTGCATCGTGGCGAATTGCGAGAGACGACAGCACAAAAAGAAATATGATGCCAGATGAGGATGGAGATATTAGGAGGACAGAATTAGAGATGCATCGATCGATCGGCAACCAATCGTGATCGGCCGATAGTGCCCCTATCGGTTTTGATCGGAGTCCTCAAAATAGATCCAAGCAAGCCGATCCGATCACGTTTACAGTAACTACAGTGTTTTGGCGTTTGACGCGCCTGACGCGCAGCAGGCGCAGGAAATACAGAGAAGACTCCGGTGAATCTCTTCACTCCACGGAGACAGTGGAGGATAAACTATGATCTGCGTCCAGTCCCGGTTTCCAAACGGCGGGTTGATGATCTGTAGTCCCGATGGGATTTAATGGGCTTATAATAATGTCGCGATGCAGGACTGCGGGTTGTTAAACTGGGCCGGTCAGACAAAGGCTGCGCCATCATCGGCGCGCAGCTCCTCGTAAATGGTGAAACTCACCAAACTCAGAACACCTTTGAACAATCTGATGAATCCACACACGGCACAGAAACGCTCGACAACGTCGTTGTCTGGCCTCGTAGAGCAAAGCTGCTCAGTTTCATCCGTGATTATACAGAGAGACAGACAAGGAAAACAACCGGGTTCATACACCCCCACAGTGAGGCGCTCCTGACGCACGACGCGCGTGCTCATCAATAAAATCATAATTTCATTATATTATTTAGGCTACAGCATGTTTATGCTACACTTAAAGGAGCTATATGAAAAAAGGACTTTTAAAAGATTTTAGATGAAGGGGTATTCTTCATAAAAAAAAAATTAAATGATATTTTTTTTATTAAAAATAGAAATATAAAAAAAATAAAAAAAGCCCCCAAAGGGGGAACCCCCGGAGAAGAGGGGGAAAAAAAAAAAAAAAGGGGCAAAGGAAGAAGCCGGAAAAAAAAACAAGGAAACCTAAACAAGGAGGAAAAAAAACGCGGAGGAAAATTTCAGAGAAGAGACAAAGGCAAAAGAGGTAACCAAAATAGGAAAATTTTTTTCCTTTTTTTTTTTTTTTTTTTAAGAGAGGAGGGAGGAGGGGGGAAAAAGGGGGGGGGGAGGGGGGGGGGGGGATGGAAAGGAAAGAGGGGGGGGGTGGAAAAAAGGGGGAGGAAAAAAAAAGAGTCGGGCACCACACAAATCATGGAGAAGGGGGTAAATTTTTGGATTAAACGGAGCAAAAAAAAAAGGAGAGAGGAAAAACAGGGAGAAAAACACTCACTCACTAATACAATATTCTAATTTTCCTATTGGGCGGGGGGGTGGGTGTCGGTACACACTCTAATCACACCAAGGGCACAAGCCCAACAAACAGCTCCGATCTGAGATCCGGAATCGAAAATTTAAAAACCAACGTGTATGGAGCGCGTAGAAGTAATTTCCTATACTATACGTGTGGGGCTTGTGGTATGGGCTCGCAATTAACTCAGCTCGAGATCGGGCGGCGACAGCTCAAACTCGGTATTATTATCGAATATACATAACCATCAAACCTCGAGAGGGAGCCGGCAGAAAAAAACTCTAGGAAGGGGGGGAGGAAAGGAAGGAGAGGATGGGAGGACGTCAAAAATCCTACAAATATAAAAAAAATAAAATAAAAAAAAATAATAAAAGAGAAAATGTGAACATTTTGTTAAGAGATTTTTTTTCTTACAGAAAAGCTGCAGTATCAGCTCCAAGTTTATGTCCAGAGATGTTGCAGTTGCACATAAGTCGCTGTTCTTATTCTCATTTAACATATTTCACGTGATTTTTCCACTAAGAGCTTGTAGGTAAACTCTAAACAGTGTGTCTGAGAGAGAGCCTCTAGAGAGTGAAATGTTTATTATAGTGCACATGTGTGTTATGTACATAATCTATTTTTTATTTTAATATTTAATTACTTTTTCCACAGGAAAAAGGGAGTTTATAGTTGACAACTTGTACCAACTCTAAGAGAGTGAAAGGTTTGTCTGTGTTAGTGTGCTGCACATGTGTGTTGTACACATAATTATTGCCACAAGAAAGCTTAAACTAGTCAGCTACACTTCCTCTATGTAAACTGAGTCCAAGTTGTCTCCATGAGAGTGAAATATTGCTGATTGCCTGCAATAAAACAGGCCAATTCATGATAATTTCCCATCTCCTAATTGTTATACTTAATAACATAATGTCGATGTTATGTACATGAGACAACAATATTGGAGAATTTATGGATTTGGTGCTGTGATCGGTGATCGGCAATATCGGGATCGGCAGATACTGCTTTTGGTGATCGGTGATCGGCCCCCGAAATCCTGATCGGTGCATCTCTAGACAGAATAAACTAAAATGATTACATACAAATAAGTATGATAGATATAAAAAAATACAACAAGTATCTGTGCAAAGCCTCAGAAGTGGGCAATTTATGAGAACATGGATCAGGGGTTGCTGAACAAACGAAAGTGTCTGAGAATTCGACATAGTCTCTTTTACGCGGGAGGTGTGCACTTTAGCCCTGTTGGGTCAGGTCGGGCCAGGCTGGATTGGGTGGGCTTTGGTACGGATGTGTTGATTTCACGTGGTGTCCCCACAGCAAACTGTCCCCTTACCCTGGAGGAGGAGTATTAACTGAACAGCGCTGCTACGTGATCGCGCCTTTTAACCAAAGCACCGCACCACACGTGACAGAAACAAAGGAGTCACCTCTGCTTTGCTATTACACCGGGTCACAGAGATGACGGATTTTTCAACAAATCAATGGTTTGCTGTGTATTAGCTCCACCTCTTTGGTCCGAATTGGTTAGATCAGTACCCTTACCGAAGGGTACCAAAAAAGTAGGCCGGGTCGGATATAAGGGTACCTGTCCCAGTTTTTATCTGTGGAGACGCAAAAAAACGTGGACCGATCCGACCCGACCCAGACCCGCTGGTGGAAACGGGGCTATTGGCACAATGCCAACGGCTTCAGAGTTTACGCTGCCAGGTGATCCTGTGGTCCTTTCCAGGTGCTAAAATCCAAGTTTAAACATGACATTGGCAAAAAGGGGAAGTAAAAAGACACAATTAATGCACCTTTAGTTCTCATTAAGCTGCACAGCGGCTGCAAACTTTCATTTATCCAGAATATTTTACACCTGTGTTAAATAATGGTTTGCTGTATTGATTATTATTGAATTAACAATGAGAACTAAATACGCTGCCCTCACTGCTCATGAAAAATGATTTTGAATCAGATTTGTGTGTGCCCAGGATTGTCCCTCTCAGAAGTTGCAGCCTTTTGTGCACAAAGCTGCAAGTTTGCACTTGCTTTTCAGATGTACTAAAACAGAAGCAAAAAACCAGCACGGTAATTCGTCTCATGGTTGATAAATCGCCTTCCGAGTGCTAAATCAATATATTTACATTTTCTCCTCCCATTCCACGCACTTTTGCATGTAAACGTTCCATATTGCATATTCATTGCAGAAAAGGTACTAAATGGGTAAGAGGCCCTATTTAGCACGTTTTAAAGACCAAACCCTTTTAGCACACTGTTAATAGATCAGTTTTTACATTTATTTGCATGTGCAGTGAGATAGCTTACGTTTTTATACATGCAAACATTTGATAGAAACCTTTGATATTTGGCAAAGCCAATCCGCCTGGCACAACACACCAGTCAGATCCCCATTGCTGGACAGGACATGTAAAAAAAAGAAAAAAGAAATAAAATTTTGAAGCGCCATTGCACTGTTTTTTGATTGCACTCAAAGGGCTGTTTTGCGCAGTGTTGGCCTGCCTGCAGCATAACATCATAACGATTGGCCCTGGTGCAAATATTTTTTGTGCCCCGACCCCAGCCCTAAGCACAAGTGAACACTCGAACGCACTGCAGGCACACACCCACACCCACTTGGACACACTCACAGCCACTCAAGAGAACTGCTATTGTCCTTACCAACCCACCCTGAGCTATTCCATACACAAAAACCCACCCTCAAACACGATGAGCCAATCAGAATGGATATATCCATCTACATGCACTTGGACATTTTCTGCATGTGCACCCATTGAAACTTATCAGACAACACCAGATTTGTTTGGTTTTTAGAGTTTTTATGCTTTTAAAATTTTTTAAAAATGGTAAAGTGGTGTGCAGAATAATGCAACTCTGACACAAGACTTCCTGAAAAACTGAGCGATGGAGTGCATTTTTAACCTCACCATAACCTGAAGGACTGCTGCTTTCTTTTTCTTCCTTCATGATCCCCTGACAGCATCTGGGCCAAGTGCAGCTGCACCAGTTGCACCGACGATATTTACGCCACTGCTTGCTTGGCTCTTTTGGTGCTTCAATGGTATCTTTTCAACATGTGTTGTTTAACAGGAACATGCTTGCTTTGCTTTTTTTTTTTTTTCCAGGAGTGTTTTTAATGTCAGAGACACTATGAAAGTAATAAAGTGCCTTGAAATGGTGTCTATAATTATTTAAGCTGAAGTATAGTTTGATTGGTTCATTGGTTTTGCCAATTAATCTGCAGTCATGGGAATATGTGTAGTTTTTGCCTGATGGCTGCACAGTCTTCATGTGGGCTGGATAATGTGGCACGTGGCTAATTAACATATTAATACAAACAGATGCGATCCCTTACATGTCCATGCTATTTACATGAAATAAGAATGATAAGTGGCTAAACAGATGCTAAGATGATCACAAAGCCTGGAGAAAATTCCTGTTTGGTTATAATTCTCCTTGATTCTCTTTGTTTATGTTCATGTTCCCAGTGCTGTTATGTGCCTCTCTACCTGATTTTAACAGCATTTCATAAATACAAAGCTGTTCCTTGAGTCACCAAACTTCCTTTTCTTGTTGCTTAGCAACCAGCATCACTATTCCTCCTATATAGTTGCTTCCTTATTCCATTTTTACTAAGACGCCATTTCCTTTCCTATTAATTCCTCCATTTGATTGACACCCATAAAATCTAAACATCAGTTCAAGTTTGACATGTAATCATGCTGCTAGCTTTGTGGTCTCTTTTCCAACAATTCTGGCGAGTGGGGGTTTTTGTCTGCTGATTTACTGGCTTTTTCATGCTGCAGACTACTTCTGATGAATCTTTGGCAGTTTGCTCCTGTCATATGTTGCCATTTATAAGAGTGTGTTCATGCTATGGAACATTAATAGACGTTAAACTGGAGACAAGTGAGCAAAGGTAAACAACATGCAGTGGCATGTCATTTCTAAACCTGTCAACTAAGTAATGGGCAGTATGGAAAGAATTTCTCTTCTCAAAGATTTTTCGAAGATGTTTGCATAAAAAAATTTACAGATAATGCTTAGGTTTCTGCATGACCCTAAGTCGAAAGCTGACAAAGGAGATCACAGCCAGTTTGTTGACGCTGCTGTCTCTCTTACATGAACATGAAGAGTTTTATTCATTTCTTTTTTGTGATTACCAGTGTGATTATTCAGAATCCAGGGAGATATTTCTGTTCAGATTCATCGGTTTGCATTGAGGTAAAACTGAAACCACACATCAATGATATTTCTTAAAGGTTTTATCTAAAGTAATTTCCAAGTATCGCTTTGAGATGGAGTGTTTTTCACATACAAACACCCTTACCTTCATATATTAGAAGTGGTGAACACTTCCAACCCAAACCTCTTTACTGTTGCTGTAAATGTGTGCAGCAGTAATGGCCACTGAGCTGCAGAGCGCCGCACATAAATCAGCCATCAGGTTTGTCGATAGTTGAGGTCAGGCAGTCTTGGCTTGTTGAAAAATGAAGGTTAGAAAGAAAAAATGTTTTGAAAATCAAGTACCTGCAAGGCTTGTAGCCCTTAACCCTTATGTGGTGTTCGGGTCTGTGGGACCCATTTTCATTTTTTATTAAAAGAAAAATTATACAGTTAATTATTTTTTCAAACTAAAACTCACTGGCCTTGGCTCATTTTATCTGAAGAACAGATATCAGAAAATATTTTTAATGACCACACATTGTACACCCCCCTACACATTTCTATTAGGTTACATATAAGATGTTCGGGTCCACTGGACCCGGGCTAATAAAAGTGTGGAAATTGATGTTCTGTGTACCACCAATCTGTCCTTCTGTCTGGGCCTGCTGTTCTTGTGCATGTGTTTCTGCACCTGCAGTTCCTGCACAAGGTTGCAACATTGTTGCAAAAATTTTAAATTAAAAAACCAACACTGTCTGCTCTTGTTTTCCCGCACATTTGACCCGCTTTCTTGCCGGAAACTTTTATTTTGCACAAATTGGAAGCAAGACTATGAATATAGCTTTGCCAGTGTGGTTATCACAACCAATCAAGATGGCCAAAAGGTATTCTGCGCAGAGGGCTCTGGAATTGATTTTGGAAGAGAAAGAGGTTTGTGGTGATTATTTAGAAGAAGAGGATTCAGAAAAAGAGGATCACATTTTTGACAGTGACTCTGAAGAATATGATGAGATTGAGCATCAGCCAGTTTCAAAGCGAAGATGAACCCCAGGACCAGACCATCAGCACCTAAACCCAGGACCAGGCCGTCAGCAACCAACCCCAGGACCAGACCATTAGCACCTAACCCCAGGACCAGGCAGTCAGCAGCCAACCACAGGACCAGACCATCAGCAGCCAACCACAGGACCATGCCGTAGCAGCCAACTCCATGTTCTGCAAAGACAATAATTGTTAAATGTAAAAAAAAGTATTTTAATGCTCTATGTGGTGTCACAGTCGACCACACCATCATGATAAATCAGCTGCGGGATTGGGTGGGAATGACAGGTCCAGTGTTGGAGTGGTTTACTTCCTACCTAGCTGGTAGGAGCTTCAGTGTGGCAGTCAATGATATGGTGTCTGAGCGGGGAGATCTTCAGTGTGGTGTCCCACAGGGCTCGGTCCTGGGACCACTTCTCTTCTTGCTTTATCTCCTCCCTCTTGGCCAGATTATCCAGCAGTACAGTGATGTGGCATACCATCTTTTTGCTGACGACATACAGCTGTACTGCTCTTTTAAAACCTCAGAGGTCCACAGACTCCACTCTCTGTTGAACTGTTTGTCCCAGATCCAGCGGTGGTTAAATGACAACTTTCTTGCCCTGAATCCTGATAAGACTGAGACACTCATAATTGCCCCTGACAGTGCCATCACCGACATTAAACAACACTTGGATGATCTGTGTTCCTCAGTCAAATCCAGTCTACGCAATCTTGGAGTGATTTTTGATGAGGGGATGTCACTTGCATTACACTCAAAACAACTGATCAAGAACTGTTACTTTCATCTGCGCAATATCTCCAACGTGAGGAAAATCGTCTCACATGATGATTTGGAGAAAATTATCCATGCTTTTGTTTCCTCAAGACTGGACTACTGTAACAGCCTGTTTACTTGCCTGAGTAAGAAGGAGCTGGGCCGCCTACAACTTGTCCAGAACTCTGCTGCAAGACTCTTGACCCGCACAAACAGGAGAGCACACATCACTCCTCTCCTTAAGTCCCTGCATTGGCTCCCTGTTGCTTCCAGGATAAACTATAAAATCCTGGTCCTTACTTTCAGGGCCCTTCATGGACAAGCGCCTGGCTACATTACGGATCTGCTTCAGCCCTATACGTCGGTCCGTAGCCTGAGGTCCTCAGGTCAAAACCGGCTTATGGTCCCTCGGACCCGTTTTAAAACCCGAGGAGACCGGTCCTTTAAAGCGGTGGCGCCCCGTCTCTGGAACGAACTCCCTCTGTCTCTGCGCTCTTTGGACTCAGTGGACACCTTTAAACACCAGTTAAAAACGCACCTGTTTTCACAAGCCTTCCAAAGCACATAGCCAAGTGTTTATTCACCAATTTATTTACCTTTTTACTGTATTTTAAACTGTTCTTGCTTGTATTGTTTTCATGTTATCATGTGAAGCACTTTGTGACTCCTGTCTGTGAAAAGCGCTATACAAATAAAGTTTACTTACTTACTTACTTACTTACAGTCAAGCTGAAAATGACTGCAGCTGATCATGACAGGCACTTCATTTATCAAACATATGTGATTAAATTAAGTTCTGTTTAGATTTTGATGTTTACTTCACTGACATACATGAAAATGCTTTCAGACTTTTCTTTAAGTTTTTATTGTAATTTTCTCTAATAGACATTGATAAGCAGTAAAACTTTACTTTTTGCTGAAATGGAAAACAATTTTCTCTGGTCTGCATATTACAAAACACTTTCATGCATAATGTATGAAGAAGTACCTTGACATTAAAGGCATCATCAATCAGTCGTGGCCAAGGTAGCAGATTGGAGGCAGAGCAGTTGAGCCACTGCTGAGCCTCGCTTGTTTATTCTGCTGTCCAGTTATTACATGAGTAATGATTAAATGGTATACTTACACTTCAGATTTGAATGTAGTTCCTTTATTTCTTTAATCACTTATTTTCAGTTCTTTCTTCATCTGATCTCTTTGCTTTTTAAATGAAATCTTCTAAACTCCCTTTAACATACAGTTTCTGTTTTAGTATTTTTTTTTTTTTATCATCTACCAAAATGCTGCTGTAAAAGAGGGGAAATGGAGATACTGCCAGATGCTGTCAGAGTCAAAACTTGCTAACTTGCGATGTACAAAAACAGGTTTTTAATTTGAGTTTTTTTTGCATGTAGGCAGCTACTTTATTTCAGGGTTAGGCATCAAATACACCTTCTGAAAACACAGAACATTTCTCCCAGAATGTCATCTGTGGTGTCTATAAACTTAACACATCATGAATTATTCAGGCAGTTTATACGGAATTGTGTAGGTGAATGAATAGAAAAACCCAATTAAATCAACAGCTGGTTGTCAGATAAAAGCTGCTTTGTAATAACTACCATCATACTAATTTACATTTACAATTTCCAGCATCTGTCTTTGATAATGATGTTGAATTTATTCATTAAAAGCATGCACCCTCGACCCATTCCAACACAGAGCTCGGCAGTTCATCGAAAATTACTCGAATCTCACATCCAGAACAATTAAAAAATCTTGCTAACGTCTAGGACTGCTCAATAGTGGGAAAAATCATTATCATGATTATTTTGGCCAATATTGAAATCTCGATTATTCAAACGATTATTTTGTAGTTACACTATGCATTAATTTAGCATTTCTTTCTAAGGTTCCTTGCATTACTAGGCCAAATACAGGCCCCAAATATCTTACAGCTGTTTTGCAATGTATAACACATTAAATGAATAAAATAAATATTCTTTGAATGTTAAATTAATGTGCAAAAACCTAGAAAAACATAAATTTATCCCAAATAAACAATGTGTCCAGCTGTTCTTCAATTTCTCTATATTTGAAAAATAATATGAATATAGTTATTTATATTTTAAAAATATCCCGAAACAAACTTTGTTGAGCCTTAGTGCAATGCTGGAACATTTTTGTTGAAGACACCCAACAAATTGTCTGGGAAAACCTCAGAATAAGTTTTAGAGATTGTGCCAGAAAAAAATGGCAAAGAAAAAAAAAAAAAAAGGTTTCAACTCAATTCTGAGTTTGGAGATTGTTTGACACAAAAATTGAAATCACAATCAAATTTCGATTAATTGCACAGCCCTACTCATGTCAATTATTTCAATTATTTCTCTCGGCAATATTTAGAAAAATTCATTAGATGACCATATGTCGTTTAACTATGTGTGCTTCCTTTCACTTATTTTAAGATCAGTATCTGCACTTCTGTTATGAAAATATAAGGGATACTTTCAGTAAGTTATGATGATTAAAAACAATACTGGAAAAATAGCCAGTTAATCGTATTTGAGGCAACATGTTCAACTTGAAAAGCACTTGGAGAGCACAGACCTCCGCCAAGCAGCTCTCGCAATGATAAAGAATCCTTCAAAAAATTCCTGGATCCAGAAAGTGATCCGGATCACCACCAAAATTTAATGGGTTTGTCCTTGGGCTGAGGCACACGGCTGGTGAAAATTTCAAGTCAATCTGTCCAGCACTTTTTCCGTAAAGTTACTGAAAGACAGACAGACAAACAAACCAACGCTACCAAAAACATTAACTTCTTGGCAGAGGTGATTAATTGTGAATTCAATTTGATCTCACATTACCCAGCCCTATTCCAACATTGTAAAAATCCCATAATTCAACAGAGATCTATGATATTCTGTCTTCTATCCTGCAGCTCATCTCACACCAGCTCATCAACCTCTCACTCCAGGAATCTCTTGTCTCACTGACTTTAATGTCCTGCTGCTGACATACAGATCCCCCCATGTAGCTGCACTGGTCTCATTTACAGACCTCCTCCTCATCCTCCTCCTCCTTTGGATATGGCCTCCTATCTGTCCCCAGAACACCCTTTTCTAAACTGCACCACCCCTATTCATCTGCACTGCCAACAGTATTGATTATATAAAAGACGTACCTTGAAGAGACAAATTGGCAAAACGCTGAAACTCAGTTTACAAAAATAGCCAGCATGATGAATTGCACAAATGTATAAAAAGCAAAGTTAGTTAAATCAATGAGAGTTAAAAGTGCAACATTAACTTGTAGTTGAGATATGGTGGTTGATCACAAAGCAGTGGTGAGCTTCTGCAAAGACACAGGGAGATACTGTATGTTTGCTGAGACTAGACTCTTGCTGGTACACAGTGTAAATAACTAACTTCTCCCCTCTTTCATCTACACAGAAAAGCCTGTTTCAGTGGAGTTGAGCTGTGGTGCTGGACCTAGCCATGTAGTGTTGGAGCCAGGCTTGCCCCTCTTGTTGGACTGCAACCTGGGGGCCAGTGACTCACCTTTCAATGTCACCTGGCTGAAGGATGGCCAGCCGCTGCCTCTGGAGGGGACTGAATACCTGCGACATCTTGTCAATGGATCCCTGTTCCTGATGCCCACCTCTACGGCCGGCCAGCCTCCCCAGGATGTGGAAGGAAGTTACAGCTGTGTGTGTGCCAGCGCCCTTGGAGCACTGACCAGCCGGACTGTGAACGTGCTCCTAGCAAGTAGGTGACCAGCAACACCGAAATGAACTGGTATTGATGTGGGGTTGTAGTACTGGTGGAATCTGGTGGAAGCTCAGTCTGCAGGTGTTTATTCAGATCTGAAGTAGAGTTTGCCACGACTAACAGAAACTTAAGCCCTGTTTCCACCCACGGGTCTGGGTCTGGTCAGGTCGGACCAGGCTGGGTTGGGTGGGTTTTGGTACCGATATGTTGATTTCATGTTGCGTCCCCACAGCATACTGTACCCTTACCCTGGAGGCGGAGTATTAACTGGATAGCGCTGCTATGTGATTGCGTGACATCATCGCAGTGCAACACCTTTTAACCAAAGCGCCACGCCACACGAGACAGATACAAAGGGATCATCCCTGCTTTGTTTTTATGCCAGGTCACGTGGGAAGTGACATATTTTTTTCAACCAATCAACGGCAATATGTTAAGCTCCACCTCTTTGGTCCGGATCGGTTAGATCAGTACTTCTACGGAGGGGTACCAAAAAAGTAGAACAGGTCGGGTCGGATATAAGGGTACCTGTCTGTGGAGATGAAAACAAACAATGCCTGATCCGGCCCAACCTGACCCAAACCCACTGGTGGAAATGGGGTTTTATTAACCCCCAGAAACGAGAAATGCATTTCACTATGAATGGCTTAACTTTACTGTTAGACCTTTGCATATCTCCTCCCTGTATTGGGACTGCTGAGCAGAAGAAAAAAGTGAGTTGGGGACGTACTTTTTCTTTTCTGTGTCTTTTTTTTTAACAAAACTTACAGGCTCATATGGTTCAACACTGCTGAGGATAAATACTCTTTACTGGTAATGGAAAAGCACTTAACTGGCTTGTTGTAGCTGGAGTTTGGAAGACAAGCTAATTTTGGTGTGAAGAGTTTCCATTTAGCTAACACAGTCCTTAGTTCTTTATTCTAAACATAATCATCATAAATAAATTAAAAAAAAGAAGCCTAACCATCTCCGTTAATATAATTCTAACCCTATCAAAGTAACTCTGTAGACAATCAACAAGCAGACACACAACAGTGTATTTGTCAGTGCTGCTTTAAAAAATAAATAAATAAAAAAAATATTTACCACCTTACGAAAGAGACCCTCTTTCTCTCAGACTCCTAAGTGGTGGTCTTTATATAGTCGTTACCTTTGTGTAAGATGAGACAGTATCCTCTGTGGATGTCCCTTCTTTTGTCAGCTGTCACATGCCTATTTATGAGGATCTCTTGTTTGAGGGACAATAAGGGCTAAAAGAGAAAGGGTGTTGAATGAATGGTGGGAAGGTGGAAGAGGCTGAAGAGGGTTTGTGGTGCTGGTGAAAAGCTTTTGAGAGCATTAACACTGACCTTCAGCTTGGCTGCATGTGTGTGAGTGGTTTTATTCAGCTAACCAGAAGTGAAAAGCTATGAGATAGATATGAGCAGCATGAAGAATTTTGTAGCCAAATGGCTTTAACACTGACATTGAGCGGACATCCTTATTTCCTACTGAGTCTTCACATGCAGGAATGAGACTGAGGGGGGAACATGGCAGAGATCACATCTGTGAAAACACATTTGGACAGCCACCTGCTCCATCTTCGCTGTCGCAATATATGTATGATGCATGTGCGTGAGAGGCAGACAGAACACTAATAAGACCTTCCCCTACTTGATGTGCTTTTTTTTTTTCTGGTCTGCAACTCTTTAAGAAAATGTTTGAGGAGACACAGAGTTCATCCACATTCACAGTTAAATAACAATGGCGGGTAAACTACAGATTTTAATGTTAATTAAACTAATTAACCTTTTTCATTATGGGTCAGCTGAAGCAAATCTTAACATTTTCCAATTCTATAAGACTTTTTCAGTCCATTGCCTTGAACAGCTGATCTCATAAACATGAAAAGTAGACATCTTCCTCCATGCCAAGAGAGATTCATCTTCTTTTACTCAAAATTTACAAATGTTTGTAAGCCATGCCAGTTAAATGAGAGACTAACAATGAGAAACAAAATTCCATTTTGAGGTAAAACTTTTGTGTTCAGATGTATCCATAAACATTTCCAGGTCAAAAATGTTAACATAGTGACAGGCTTAGCAGAGTCACTGAAAATGGTGTGTTGAAGGGCATTCTCGCACGTGTGTCAGAACTGCACTCCAGTAGCTATTTCAAATATCTATTGAGGCAGGGGGCATGCTTGATGAGCTTTCACAATGTTACTCAGCCTTCGAGCTGGGTAGCAAAGAGGTCACGGGTGGAAATATCTGCTTGCACTAGGGGAGGGGAAAAAGGCTGCAATCTGATAGCTGTGGGGCCAAAGAGTGGGGCACAGACAGAGGGACCAAAAAAGAGAGAGTTGGGGTAAAGTCAAGGGCAGGAGACAAACAACGAAGCACTTGGAAAAATAAAGACAAAAAAGAAGAGAAAGTTACAGACTTTGTAGATATCACATAGCAGGTTAATCTTTAGATAGTTTAAGCCCAAAGAGCTGCCTGAAATTCTTACTGGCATAAAAAGACCCTGTTACTAGGAAACAATTAGACATAGTTTTTGTTTTTCTATTGACTTGGTGGTTCACCTTTAGATGGGAGTTTCATACTAAAAAAAATTGCCCAGAAGGGTGTCAGCTTTACCAGCATCTGAAAGGGTGATCTACGCGGCTCCAGATGAATCTGCTGTGGAATTTCAACGTGAGCCGCAGGACCCTTGCTGAGCCCTGGGAAAAGACTAATATAATTACGCTTTGACAGAGCCAACATGGAGGCTCAGACAGTCTCCATTGTCCCATCACAGCATGAACAAAGTGTCTTCCCTGAACTCCCAACTGCGCACTTTTGCTTATCAGCTGTCATTCACCCCCAGGTGCACACAGCCTTAGACAAGACACACACTGATTCAATAATGCAAACACAAGGAGCCCGACCACTTGGATCAAGGCACGCGCTAAACTGAAAACTGAGGTAAAAGTTTTGTGCACACGTGTGCTCTAGTCTTCATATGCGGACCTGTCGTGTCAGGCGGGCTGACAGCAGCATAGGTTAGCTGTAATCTGGGATTCAGGATTTTGGGATGTGTGATTTGGGGAAGTGGCGTGGGTTAATCATCAACACTTCACGTAAAACACTCTATTTCTGAAATGGATCAAATGCTTTTTGGTTCTGTTACAAAACATGTGTTAACCTCTGTGTACCCATTGAGAAACTTTGTTCCCTGAACACAGCAGGAAAACACAGATGGCCAGATTGTTGCTATTTCCAACATTTTGTGTGATACACAACAGAATAAACTCAGATAATCTGCTGAAGTCTGCAGACGTTCAGAAAAATGTATGTGACAGAGAAAATCTTGTAACCAAAGTGTGATTGCTTTAGTTTGAAAATCTTAATGCAGCTATGTGATTGGCTGCAAGTTTGGAAACTGTGACCTGTCAAACTGGCTCCACTGATTGGTTTGATGTCAGAAGCAAGACTGGGAGTTCATGTTCCGCTTTTCTCTTCCAGTGTTTCCAGACAAACATCATCCAGGCTCCACTTGTTCTGCAGTCTCAGAACCTTGGTGCTTTCTGGCCAACTGGCCTGCATTCCCACCAGTTTAACTGGAACTAAAGCAGGCAGACGTAAATATCAACAGATTGGAGAGTTGGCCATGAAAGTTGATGGTTCAGGGGCCATCCTCACGACGCCAAATATCAATAAAATTAGCAAAGTTTTTTTTTAGAAGTCCGCCCCTTCATCCGAAACCGGGGACTAACCTCCATGAAACTGCTCATGTCTAAAACCAGGCGCCAATTTGGAGAGATTCGAAACCTTGACCGTCTGCGTTCTGTTGGAACAGTGAAGCCACACAACTGAAGGATATGATGTCAATGTGACGAACACAGAACCGATCATAACAACAATAATGGTGGCAGTGATCAACTGTGTTGTGGCCTCCTCCAGACAATCCTGGCTTGTTTACAACTTCTGCACCAAAATGCTGCTTTTACAACAGAGTATTTCTACTGTACCATCAACAGCAAGCTGACATGTCACGTGATATGAGGTTAGCCCTTATATGTGCACGCGCTACATCTTTTTCTAGCTTTGGAGTGTTACTCTTCAATCATTGTAGTGCCACCCGCAGCCTTGTAGTATGTACTAAGCCGGTTTTGTGGGGATGGTGAAGCCTTTCTCCAATCAAATCAAACTCTATTTATATGGCACTTTTCATACAAAACATTCAACACAAAGTGCAGCAGAAACATGCGGTCAGGCTCTCTGTCGAGTGCGTGCGCACTGCAGAATCGATACCATGGCAAATTAGTATCGTTAACGATACGGCGTTTCAGTATCGATACTTTTCGGAGTATCAATATTTTTGGAAACCCTAGTGGTGCGTCATTTTCGGGAACATAGATACGTGAAATAAAGTGTCAGATTAATGAGTGTTCACCATAATTTACCGTATTTTTGTCGTTGGGGATTAAATCTAGTGTTTTCTCCGCCGTGGCAGCAAGTTGTTCCTCCTCTGCTCTGTGTGTCTGGTAGGCTATTCCTCCCCGATAAGAACACACTGGACATCAGTGGACTGAGCAGCAGAAATGTCCAGTTTTGTAAGAGACAGCAGAAAACTTCATGAAATAAATGTCTGTTATCTTCTTATTCACTTATTCCCACAATTAAAGTTTTCCTCTGATGTTCCAACAACCAGGAATGTGACAGTCCTTCCAGATTTCCTCCATGTTGTTAAGAAAGAGTCTGATTCTCATCTGTTCTCATTACACATGTACAGAAACGCTTCCCAGGCAATGGTGGACGGTCTAGTTGTGGCATTTGGCCGGATTAGTCATAGTTTTTTTTTTATATATATATATTAGCATCTTTAACAATGCCCAGGAAATTAGAAAATGAACTCGCTGAGATGTTGGAGACTGCAGTGTGAGTATCTTTTTTTTTTAACCAATCTTGTTACAAGCACTGTTTAGGAAAAAAAAAAAAAAAAAAAAAAAAACAAACGGTACATAGCCTTTATGCAACTTACCAGTACGTAGGCTATTTAATTTAAAAAAGGGGGAAAAAAAGAAAAAATTTTATGTAACAACTTTCTGTAAATATCTCATGTTACAATGTGGATACCTGCAGCTTTTAGAAAAGTGTGACCATATCTGTACATATCAAATTTTTTAGTGGGTGCAGCTTTTATTCAGGTGCGCTTAGTAGTCCAGAAATTACAGTAGTTAGACTCTAGGTTCACCAATTTCATGCTGGCTGAAATGTCACTTAGTAATGCTTTGATGTTTTCTAACAACATTTACAGTGCTTGGGTGATTAAAACAAATAATTTTGAAAAATTTCCACAAATTTTCTTTATTTCACAATTTATTTTCACTCCGTGCAGCCAAGTGTAAAATGTAGGCTTTGTTCTTTAACCAACAGGTAGCACTGTGCACTCTGAGTATTCCCCAAGACTCGAGAGGTGCATTGGAGGAAATGATGGGAGGCAAAGCAGGATGGGTGAAACCCTGCATTCCATATGATGCACAGATTGCTATGCCGAGTATTGGAGTTTGCTATGAAGGATTAATTAGTAATCTACTGGTTCAAGACTACCTCATTAGAGTAATACTCTCTAGATACCCTTGCAGTTTGAAGCAGATGGCCTGCTGTGGTCTGGAGTAGTGCTGAATTATGTTTTTGAAAATGTAATTGGGGTTTTTCCGACCAAAAATTAGGACTTAGATTACAATTTAATCTTTAAGATTTCAGCTTCTGTTCAGTCCATGCAGATATATACAGTATATATATATATATATATATATATATATATATATATATATATATATATATATATATATATATATATGTGTGTGTGTGTATTTATTGATTTATTTTAATGACAGAGAACTACCACATGATGACATCAAAATATGAACTGCTCTTTATAGGTGCAAAGTTTCCATTACCAGCTTTAAGATGCAACCTGATGCAACCATTTCCTCTAGAACATCTAAACAGTCTGATGTTATTTATTGCATTTACACCAAAGCACGACATTTATCTCCACTGCTTTCTTCATCACATGTATCAGAGTTCTGCCCCAAAATGCACACACAGGCAGAGGTGTCAAAAGTAGAAGTAAAAGTAGTTTTTCAGTAGAAATCCTACCACGTTTTTGGATCTGCCAGTGCATTTAGAACAGGTGTTTTCACTAACCAGCTCTTCTACCTGGCAGAGGAGCTAATTAAACCCAGCTGGTTCAGTGATTGGTTGTAAAAACTGCCAGACAGGATTTCTACTTTTTACTTCTCGCCCGTTTTTGACACCTCTGCACACAGGTAGTAACATTCCAACCAGTAGAGAATGCATGTCAGAAAATACAGTATGTGACTTTATCCACCTGAAAATCTGAGAAAATCAATGTTTTTTTAAACTGTCAAAAGGAGGTGAAGCTGGAATTATGCTGAGAACTTCACGTCCATCACAAAGATGCAGCTGAATAATCTCAGTCTACATTCATTTAGTTTCTGAACTGCTTCATGGCTTAAATGGATTCAGTGTTCTTAGTAGATTTAATTAAGATCAACACAGATCTGAACTTTAATAATATTTAGGTTGACTCCATTCAGTAAAACTGTCTTTATTTACTTTATTCATCAGGATATTTCTGAAGTTGGACTGTTTTCTGTCCAGTTAGTCTGCAAATGTGACTTGACTTGACAGGTGAGTGTAGCTGTCGCATGATGTTAAATAACTGTTGCACAGGAAAGAAAAGAGGAACTGAAGGAAATGGATTTGTAAAACTGTGGACGCTGAAAGTGTGAAACCTGGATCAGGCGCCATGCAACATGAAAACTAAACATTTTAAATTGTGATTCCAATTTAAAAAAAAATGTTCAACCCAAGTTAACACACACTTTGTGCTTGTTCAAGGTTGTAAAGAGACAATTTTGTTTGGAACAGGTAGACTGAAAAGAGTGCAGTTCTCTGAGATGGTTGTGAAAAGGTGACACCAGGAAACTAGTGGTTTGAGCCTAGAGTGTGGACAATCCACTGACTCTTAGAGAACTTGTTACACATAAAATCTACAAAACAAACAATAAACTAACATGACCAACATGAATATCTGAGAGATTGTATTAATTTCTTGATGAAGAGATGTTTCCATTTTTGTCTAGAGCTGTTTTTCTCTTTAAGGTTTGTTTCCAGGTGAAACAACTGCTTCTTCTACTGAACCACAACCATTTGCAACATAGCCTACACCACCCTTTGGAGGAACTATGCAGTCTGGTTTATTTGCTTCAAACCAAAACATCAAAATATGTCATATTCCTTCTTTTATGGGAGCATCAGACACTGAAAATGATTTGAATTTAAATTTAACTGTGGTGCAGTTGTAGCTGATATATTTGTAAGTCCAAGTAGCCCTGATGATTCTTTGACTTTTAATCTACCACACTAGCAAATTAGAACAGCAGAAATTCAATCCTCATAGAGTGTTCTGACTTTCCTGACTCTTCCTGTTAGATCATGATGAAGTTAACACTTGTAGACATGAGCCGTATTTGTAAATACTGTATCTTTTGAATGGATTGACATAAAGTTATTGATGTAAAGTCGATGTTCACATCCCTCGGATGAAAGGAGCAAATAAAAGGTTCATCCTTTTCAAAGACATTTAAACTGTGGGCTGTAAAGTATTAGAAAAGAGCCTCTTTGTACATTTTGAGAAAAATCTGTAAGATAAGGCAGATGAAATATAATTCAAATAGGAGGATGTCAGGCCAGACAGCATTAGAAGGCATCTCTTAAGTATTTAACTGATCCTTTAAGATGAAAAGTGGCAGAAATGCTGTTTAAATGTATTTAAAAAGAGAGACGAATACAGATCTTGGCTTTTCTCACCTTCCTATCAAAGGAAAATGCATGTAGTTGTCCAGTTGGAGTGAGTTATAGAAAAGAATAAAACATGGGCAAACACAGTTGTTCAAGGATAATTTATACTGGCTGTGGCTCTGCAGGATTATCATAACATGGTTCCAGTTTAGCTCAGATCTGCTCTGAATTACATGTGTTTCTGTTCACATGTAGAAACAGCGGCTTTAGAAACCAGAAAGAATTCCGCAAAAGCATCTGGATGCATTTGTTTATTCAGATGTCTCGGTGCTCATTGTGACACTTCACTCCACACAGATATTGTGTGATATTAGTTAAAATGTCACGCAGTCTTTTATGTGGCAAATGCAACTGAAAACTGTTGGTTAGCCCAGTTCTGTCATGTAAGATTTGCAGCCTCCATGTTTTTCTGCTATCTTCCTCCTTTTTTTTCTACCTTTGGTCGCCTCTTCCATCTTCCTTTCATCCACCCCCACTCACCATTTCTCAGACAGGGCTACAGGCAAAGTGTCTGAGACACTCGGCCTGTTTTGTTCTCTTTTCAAGCAGCCTGTTGGGGTTAGAGGTTAGAGGCCCCTCAGACACCACTCCCTGCTGCCCTCTGGTGCTCGGCAATACCACAGAAGCAATCCTTCTCTTGTTTGTGAATGTGTGGAAGCTGAAAAAATTGGAGGCTTGCCAAGAGTTTACCAAGATGGAGAAATTTTTTTTTAAAAAGCCCAAATTTCTGATAATCAAGACATTTAGATGCTCTGAATACAGCTAAGACGGCAAGAATGAAAATACTGGTTTTATAATGATGTCAGAGCAAAAAGCTGAAGCCTGTCAAAACTAAGCTGCAGAAGTGTCCTTCACTTACCCTTGCAAGCCATCAGGAGTGAAAAAGACAAGTGCTGTAAATGAAGTAATGACAGGATCAGTTCGGTTTGTGTGATGTAACAACCTGAAGTGATATTTCAGCATAAATCACCTTTTACTTCAACCACAGTGGTTCTGCGACCTGTGTTATTTAGTACTGGAATAAAGTCAAAATCAGTCATTATGGAATCTAATAAAACATGAGATGTGAAAATATTATGGATCACAGATTTAACATGAATGAACAGTCTTTTTACATCTCATATGACTTCCCTGAAAAAATTGGATTTTTTTGTCCATTATCTGAGGTAGACAAACAGATCTCAGATCAGATTGGGTTGGTCTGTTTTTTTCTCTGTTGGACTGTGTCTCTCCAAGGGCAAGTCTGCTTTTATCAATAACCTGTTGATCTAATCACTTCTCAACCCTCAGGTCTGTCCGGGTTCCATCAGGAGCCGACGCCACAAACAGTGCCCACTGGGGGAGCTGCACGCTTCGAGTGTCAAATTGAGGGAGTACCCACACCTGTTATAACCTGGGAGAAGGACAAAGTGGCCATCCCTGATGAGTCAAGGTAACCCCACTTCATCTTTTGTTGTGACATTGTTTCTTCTTCCAGTATCTGAGTATATATGATAGATGCTTAATATTTGTTGTTAGTTTTAGATGAATTGGAGGCGAGCTGTTAATGACGTTTACAGCTGTCACTCATCCTTTGCATGGTGGGGTTTTAGATTTGAGCCAGAAGTGTTCTTGCCAGGTGTCCAATGTCAGTATAATCCTGGAAACTGGTTGCTCATTTTGAGTAGATTAGTGACTGGTGTAAAGAAACACAGAAAGGACTATTTTCTCTTCAGTGACAGAATAAAGCCAGACCTTTCTCCACATCTTAGACAGTACTGCTCTTACAGGGAGAGACTAGCATTCCTGTAGCCAGCTACTTCATTTAACAATAACCGTTATTGTGTCACTGTCCTTTCCCAGTTTGTTTAGTTCCACAAATTAAGTTGCATCCCTAAAATGACTGAACGTATTTACGCCATTCAACTCTGTGCTTTTAGTTTCATTTCCACTTTCACCGAAAAAATGTCTTCAGATTTTCAAGGTGAAGTTGTAGTGAAAGGCCACTTCTGTAACTTCCCTAATGCTGGCGTTAGTAAAAGCATGAACCTACGAGTTACTACTGTAGTTAAGGGCCAGCGACAGCTTATGTTGGGAAACTATGAAGTCATTTCACACTTCCAGGTTTGCAACAGAAAATAAAAAGAAAGATGGCAGCAGTTGATTGCACTGAAAACTTGGGGAAAATGGAGCAGACTCACGTTTCTATAGTGTCTGAACTCGACTGCATTACAACACAAAGTTAACCTGAGCGGTCAGGAAACCTTTCAGTTGTCAAGGACTGATATTTTAATGTTTTTTTTGGGGGGGGGGGTTCTGTTAATGCCCTGCTGGTGTTCATGTAAAACATGGTAAAACTGCTAAATGACATCATCATTTCTCTGTGCATTCCACACACACAGCATATATCTTAGTCACTTATAGACTGATCCGGCCAATGGCCGCCAGTAGACCGTCCGCCATTGCAACAGGGGCATTTCTGTACGTGTGTAATTAGAACAGATGAGAATCGGCCTTTTTTCTGAACAATATGGAGGAAATGTGGAAGGACTGTCAGATTCCTGGTTGTTGAAACATCAGAGGAAAACTTTAATGTAGTAATAAGTGAATTAGAAGATCACGGACATTTATTTCATGAAGATTTCTGCTGTCTGTGACAAAACTGGACACTGCTCAGTCCACTGTGTATCAGTGTGTTCATATCGGGAGGATTATCGGACACACAGAGCAGAGGAGGAACAACTTGCTGCCACAGCGGAGAAAACACTGGATTTAATCCCCAACAACAAAAACACGGTAAATTATGGTGAACACTCATTAATCTGACACTTTATTTCACGTATCTATGCTCCCGAACATGAGGCACCGCATAACGTTGTCATGCTAGCTAATGCTAACAGAGGCAGCTGTGGTGTTGCTGAGAGTTAATGACTAATCTGGGAGATATTGTGAAATAACGTTATTTGCTCTGATCAGGGCAACGTTGGGACCAGAAAATAAAAACAATCCAGTCAGAAACACAAACGGATCAGGAAGACGGTGTCCTGCAGCCTTTAGTTTCATCTGCAGGACATGTGAAGGCTACATGGTCTGTACAGTCCTTAAACAATACCAAAAGCCAAATATATGATAAAATAGAAAAGTAACCACCTTTAAAAGGGTTTAGTTTTTCAAACTTTGATAAGTAATCACGAAATGTGCGTGGTACTCCAGTATGGCTTGTCATTAAAGCCAGTTTCTGGAGATGAATAATAGTTTAAATTAATGATCCAATGTAAAAAATAAATAAATAAATAAATGTCAAAATACTTTAAAGATCTCTGGATATCATACCTATAGGTTATCATGACCTTAGACGACTGTCCAACGTTGTAAATCCAGATATTCACGCTGCTTTCCATGTTGGCAGATACGAGGTATCGAGGGACTTGTCCCCACCTTAATGGCGGCGCCGCAAGATGGCGCCACACACAAAACGCTCGTCAGATCAGTCTATAGGATCTTTTTAATGCTATGTTTTGTTGTTAAACTAAATAATCTGAAAAAAAGTGAATTTACTGTTAAAGAGGCTTAGTAATTTTTTTTATCAGCTATCAGAGGTACATTGAAGACAAGCCTAGTCCTTTAAAAAAAAAAAAAACTTCATGCCAGTCTTCTGTTTATTAAAAACATTATATATATAAGTCTTCATCCAAATCCCCCCCTCAGTTCTCTCACAATCTTCTCATTCACTGGGCTACTGAATAATAAGACATCAGTGTGTCCTTAGTTGCCCTGGAATTGGTTTCCAGCCTTATTGTGCAGAGCTAATAGCTACTACAGCCCTGCATGACCTGCAAACAGCTTGCTGTTTAGAAAGTCTTATTGGCAGCATATGGTTCTCCCACCTCTGATGCTTTTAATGGCCCATGACAAAACTTAGCCAAAAGATGGCTGATGCATCACTGGATTTTCTTTGTGCTCTCGTACTTTAACAAGCCTTTTCTCCCTCTGACCATCAGCCATTTTGTTGCCATTATCCGCCGTCCTTCTGCATTTCTGTTAACCCTCCATCCCCATTTTCTTCCCATTCATGACCTGCTGTCTTCCTCTAGTTATCTGCCTTCTTTGTTTTTCTCACCCACTGCCTTTAATTCTTCATGCTGTCTCTCTTTTTTTCTCTATTCCCTCTCAATCTCTTTTTACTTTTGTATAGTCTTTGATAAAGGCAGTAACAGGTAGGTTTGTTTTCTGTCATTCTGTGAAGAACTGCCAAGAAACAGTCTGAAGGTTTCAGTGTTTCCATCAGTTCTTGAGTCCTTTATCCAGTACTTGTAATCAGTATCTGTTGTGGTTAAAAACAAAAAAAAAAAAAAAAAACTTCAATCCCAAACAAAGAGGACCCTGTGAGGACCAACCAGCAGGAACCCAGCAGAGTTGATCAGCTTGATGCTTTATGCTTCAGGGCTCTGAGCCATTTTGTTGTTTTTGCACATTCTTCTGTGTAAATTTCCTTTTTGCCACTTCACCTTTGCTTCCCTCCTGCAACAGGTTCATTTCCCTGCCTAACGGGGTGCTCCAGATTCTGGAGGTGACCAAGGAGGATGAGGGTGTCTACCGTTGTGTCGCAGCTAATTCTGCCAGAAAGGACATCAGCGATGAAGCCAGGCTGACTGTCACTGCAGGTGAGATGTGTTGCAGAGCTTGACAGTATTTGAATAGGCAGCCAGGTACTGCTGGGAGCTAGAAATGCAGCAGTAACATGTGTGTATAACTACAGGGAGTGTTTCTAAGTCAGATCTGACTTGTAAAAGTTACATATGAATAATGGAGAACTTGTTTGCTTTAATCAGTGGTGTGACTGGAAATAACCTTGATGGTATATGTCTCAAGGTGATAAGAGTGAAAATGTATTGGGCAGCAGCTCTCCACACAGACTGCACCTACATTATTTTGCAGCGTGAAGGTCACACATCAGAGTAAAACACATTTAAGTAAGAGCTCAGAAAAGGACATTTTATTGTTTTTCTTGTAGATGACACATCTATAAATGATGTATTTAGCCTGGAGCTGTGGGAATAGCTCATGCAACACACTATGAGTTATTGGTGGCTCTTGAATATAGATTTTACCATGTGGACAACTATGTTTAGAAAAATGCAAAAAATATTTGTTTTATTTAATTGAAAAGTATTATAAATAGAACATATGAAATGTTAAGACTGATTTATCTGTTTATTTATGTATATCATATCACTGTGCATAAAGTGTCTTCATTGGTGGATAATCTGGACAGCAGGCCGTCTTGGCATCCAGCCTCTTTTACTATGGAGTCATGCAGAATCTGCTTGAGACTTTACCTGAAAAAGACCTACAACATTGACTGCATGTCATACAAACACTGCATAAATAGGTGCCTTCACACTTCTGACACAGGTGGAGAATGCTTGTTTTTGATTCAAATTTGACAATTACATCGTCGTTTTCCCCATAAAATATTGCCATTTCTATTTGTAGGCATCAGACAACAGGGCAGTTCTCACGTTGCATCATTCCATTTAAAATGACCCTCAGTAGTACAGTACCAGCCTCAGCAGAATGAAGTTGGTGTAGTCTGTAGCGCCCTTCACTTAACAAGTCACTGCCAAAGGAAGACGTTAATGCTTCTGGATCTTGTTTATATTTGGCTTTTGATTTGCTAAACAAGGCAAGTTTATTTATATAGAACATTATAAACATTAAAAGAATCATGGGTGGACTCAGAAAGAAGCATGGAGGAGTTTTTATATTGTAGTTCTAGATACAGAAGCAAACCTGATCCGATGCAGTCATTTACTTCAGAAATCGTTTCTCTGGTGCAGTACTGTGACAGTCCAGAGATCCTTATCCCTTTAACACCAGATCATACACCTCTTGGTGGAGTAGATTTCAGATACTATATTAAATCTTAATAAAGATTTGTGGAATTTAACCTACCCTACGGCATCGCAACCACTTTGGACATGTAATGCCAGAAACAAGTGCGTTTGTGCTGTTACTTTTTACAGTTTTGATTTCATAACTATTCTCAATATATTATTGACTATTAACTCAACACTTTATTAAGAATGACTGATTTATGGAAACAGCCATCTACAGATTGATTAATCAGACAAAAAAAAAAGTACAAAAAAAACAAAAAAAAAAACTCTGGCAACATGGAAAAGACACTAATCATATTCTGAAATTTCAAATCCTTTTAAACAATTTCAAAAAGATTTGTTTGTTTGTTAAAAACGAAATGTGACAAATAATAAAGCAAAGTTTATCTGTTAACGTTTAACGGTATGAACAGTATTTGCATACATTAACTTCAGCATAAATCTTCTGTACACAGTGACTGCTGATGCATCAGTGGATCACAAATGCAGTAAATCTATGAGAAACTTTGTGAGGTGTGAGTTTATAACACAAAAAATTTTGCTGTATGATTTGCTAATGCCTCCTGTTACCATGCCTTACAAATATATTCATCCAACTTTGGGACTTTCTTTATATAAATATATGTATATATATATATATATATATATATATTTTTTTTTTTTTTGCAACCAGGATATTAAATGCATTTTGGAGGTATGTTTCACCAAAATGGGGAAAGAGGGGGAAAAGACAGCAAAAAACATGCAACACCACAAATTCCAAGGATGCTTTAAATATGTTGGCCAGTCTGGAAAGTTGATATCCTTCTCCTTTTTAACGAGCTGCCACATTAGCTGAATAGATCATTTTGGAAATTTGTCAGAAACATATGTATTTTATGTCCTATTCTGAAGGCCATCTTCTTATTTTCCAGTTTTTAACAATATGGTGTTTGCTTCAAGAATAAATACAGTTGTCATCCTCTTAGAAAAAGCATTTAATTGAGTCCATTTTCTTTCTTACAGTAAATTTTCTTTGCGCTGTACTTTCCCTGTACTAAATAGTTAGAGATGTTCAGGTAGTATCCCACACCTTTCTCCCTCATAAACAAAGATAAATATTCTCATTGCTGCCAAAACATTCTGTTCACCTAAACCAATGCTGAATTTTGTAGGTAGCTTACAGAGTTTACTATGAAGTTAAAGTCATTTTTGTGTAAGTATAGCTGCACCACCACTTTATAGCCTCTTTTGTTGTCAAGCCAAGCTTTTGAACCGCATTTTTGGCATTCTGTTTTCTTAAAGTTTTTATTTTCTTTCAGACCCCAACTTGTCTTCTGTAGTTCTAGTTGATAGCCATTTTTAACAAGAGAAATTATCATCTTATTTACTTCTGGATGTCCGTTACTTTCATTTTCATTGATTCAACTTTAAAAGAGGAGCTGCTGTATGCGGACTATCTCTGTGACTGAGACCATGAACAAGATGTAGCCCTAAGAAGCCAGTTAAGCTCTGAGATGTTTGTAAAGTTGCAAAAGCTCAAATCTTTTAAATCAAACTGCTGCTGCAATCCGTATTCACTGTAGTATTGTACATAACAGAAAAAAAAACTAATTTTGTATTTTTACATTTGCAATGTCAAGAAGGCTTGTGCAGGCTTCGCCCCTCAGGACTGGATCTATCAAAGGGTTAAAAAAAAAAAACCATGAGCAATGTCATTGCACACAAAAGAATATGCAAACTGATCTACTAACACCGTGCTAAAAGGGTTGCGTGCTAAAGGTGTTAAATAGCATGTCTTATCCATATTATCCATAGTACGTCTGCTGCATTGAATATGCAATATGGGGCGTTTACATGCAAATTTGCATGTGTTGGGAGGAAAAAATGTAAATATATTAATTTAGCACTTGCAAAGCGATTTATCATCCCTGAAACCATTTGCATTGCAGCTATTTTTCATGTATTTTTTATACATCTGAAAAGCAGGTGCAAACTGGCAGCTTTGTGCACGAATGGCTTCAGCTTCTGAGGACAATGCTGGACACGCACAACTCTGAATCAGAATCATTTTTCATGAGCAGTGAGGGCAACAGATTTAGTTCTTATTGTTGAATTCAATAAAAATCAACACAGCAAAACACCACTATTTAACAAGGGTGTATAATATTATGGACAAATGGAACAGAAAATGTGCAGCTATTGTATATTGATAACTAAAGCTGGCATTTATTGTGTCTTTTTATTTTCCCTTTTTGCCAACGTCACATTTTAACTTGGATTTTAGTGCCTGAACAGGGTCACCTGCCAGCGTGAGCCACTGGAGCAGTTGGCATTGTGCCAAAGAGTGTGCACCTCGTGCGTAATAGCATTAAGGCCTCATTTACACTGTCAGTGAAATGTGACCAAATTCCGATTTTTTGCTCTTATGTGACTCAGATCCGATCTGCTTTTTGACCATGTAAACAGGAAAAAGACGCATGCATTCGGATCTGTTGAGATCGGATACAGGCCTCATTCATATGTGGAAATAAATCGTATATCAATCAGATCTGTGACAATGCGACTGCAATGTACAGTAAGCAGGCAGAAAAAAACAAACATCCCACCCTTCTTTAAAAACCTTCCTCCCCCAGCATTCAGATTTTTTAGTTGCTTTTACAGGAGAAGGACTCCACAACCTCGCAAACCAACTTAATAATATGTTACTAAAATGAAATGGGAAATTTAATCTGCTTCCACGTATTAATGTAGCTGTTCTGAAACATGTTAGATTCATGTCTGAATCTCAGGATCACTGACTGGAAGCAGAAACACAGTCTGTTACTGGAACGAAGTCTCCACAGAGCCGTGCATCTTTGCGCGCGCTGGCATCATTTGCAACATTACTAACTGCAGTTATACATATCAATGATGGCGCTGCAGGTGACACCTGAAGTCACTGACTAATTCCAGCCAAAACATGTGAATTATGTCTCCTTCATGTTGTACAGGGAAGCGCCTTTATGCACGTCACACACAACTTTTTTATCTCCAGATGCTGCGGGTCGTTCAGGTTCAGTGAAATATTGGTTCAGAATGAAGCTGCATCATCCAGATTAACGAGCTCCATCAGAAATGTTTAAAAATCTGATTTCAGATGCTAAAACTTTGTTTTGGAAATTAATCAGAACACAACTAAAGAAATCACTAGTGCGCTCGCTCTTGGGATAATTTTAAAAGCAACAGGAGACGATTGAAGCCCACAGTACTGGTAATTATACCTAAATCTTGTGGCTTATTTTAATGTATTTTTTTACATTGAGGATCAGTAATCTAACTATTTCCCATCATTGTATCTGTCTGGTATATCCTCTTGTCTGTTTGTATGCAAGCGCTTCAGTTTAGTAAACACTACTGTAGGTACGCATGCGGGGTGTTTCAAATGACAGGATGGTGTATCGCGAGAAATCCGATATGGGTCACATTATAAAATGTGTGTAACCACACATTTAAAAAATCGGATTTAGGCATCAAATCCGATCTGGGCATTAAGACCTGACAGTGTAAATGTAGCCTAAGTGTACAAACAGTTGTATGTTCGAGGCTGCAAACAGTTTCATTTGCTCAGCAACTCCTGATCCATTAGCCATTAGAAATTGGCCCTTTTGAGGCTCTGCATGGATACCTGTTGTGTTATTTTCATCATACTTATTTTAAATTATATTTTCATTTCCCTCTTCCACTGATATCTCCATCTCCATAGGGTCCTGTTTCCTTTTGCTCTGTCATCTCTCGAAATTTGCCACGCTGCAAACCTCGAAGCACTCAAAACCCTCATTTCTATCGGAGCATTCCCAACACATTTGCACCTGCAGTCATTTGCGCCTTGACTTTTAGTCACCTGCGAACCGTGGTTCAGCCCCTTGCACAAAATTCTAGATTGCACGGGCAAATTACTGCACGCAAATTTTTATCTTAGTAGATCCGACCCAGTGTCTATTAAAAGTTTAGGATAGTGTATTCAGAGCATTTACATGCAAGAAATGTCAAATTTAATGCTGTTGGTTCACTTTCCTTTACTGCTCCAAATAGCAAAACTCATCACTAACAGCTGGGGCTTGACAGCCTAACGCTGAGGCCATCATTTTTCTGAGTTTTAGCTTCAGAAAATGAGAAGAATCTGAAACATTCGACTGCTTTCAGCCTACGGTCTGAGGTTCCCATTGTTCTTTGCTTTATCCTCTTTTTATTTTTAAAAAAAGAAGAAAAACATCTTTTTTTCACCCATCATCTGTACTTCTTTGAAAGCACACCTTATTAGGGCCAATAACCCTCTTGAAGCCTTGTGGTTGTTTGCTGTATTAATTTCAATGATTCATTTATTATGCGTTTACAGAACAGCAGTCCACTTGCAGACAGCATTTGCATTATAAGCTGCTGCTCCTGCTCAGACTATCTGCACCTCAGGGGCCATTATATTCTCAAGAAATGAGTGCCCATTCACCCCATAAAAGATGGATTTCAAATAACATCTTTAGTTACAGAGAAGTATTCCTCTGTTCCATATTTACAGCCGTTAAAAAATTTGTTTTCAAATACCTCTTTCTATAATTAGACATGGCTTAGACATCTATTATCTCCTGTGTCTGTTGAGCAATCCTAAAATGTAGGCAACTGCAGCTTGTTACTAAAGCATTTTGTCATGTGTGCACCATCATCTGTAAAAACATATTTGTGATTTAAGGGCCTCTATCCTTTTCCTGACAAACATCCATACATTGGAGCACTATGATCAAGATTTTCTATCCAAGTTTTGTATTTACATTGTTTAATAAAACCTGATTGATTGTTCACTAGGTGCTACAAAGTCAACCAAAGCCGTTGCTTTAATGACAGTTTCATCTGTAAGTCAAAGACAGTTTCACAAATGTTCAGGAAATCCTGTTTAATTGTAAAGCTGATGTCAATTTCAGCTTAAAAACCCAAGGTCTCTGTATGAAATACTAGCAAAATGCCGTGCATATTAATTTGTTAGAGGTCTCAGTTCAGTATTTTCTATGATACATAAACCTTCCCATCAGATTTGAAGTCAGAGATCTGGTCAGCTCAACACTACATTTCCTACACTAATACACTTGTGGTCAACATTATAACACTAAAGAAAACTCTTTAATTGTTGTTAAAGGCTCTAATGATGCCCTGAACCCAGTTGTGATTGTTGCACCACCTCAGAACGCCACCGTCGTGCTTGGCCATCCGGCTGTGATGGAGTGTATGGCACAAGGCCAACCGAAACCACTGGTCTCCTGGAGCAGACAAGGTAAGACTCACAAACGTTATTACATTCTTACCCCGGCTTTTCAGCTACTTAGTTTTTCTATTTTATCTCATGTAACACTAATATGACCTGCAACTCGCTCCTCTTAAGCACTTAACCAAAAGTGTCAAAAATAGGCTAGAAGTAGAAAGCAGAAATCTTGTTCGGAAGTTGTTCCAACCAATCAAATCAATAAACCAGCTGGGTTTAATTAGCTCCTCTACCAGGTAAATTAGCTCATTAATGAAAACAGCTGCTCTAAATGTACTGGCAGATCCAAACACATGGCAGGATTTCTACTCTCAAACTACTTTTACTTCTACTTTTGACACCTCTGCACTACATACATTAAATATCAGTTTCTGTCTACTTGTATTTGTAAAGCTTCTGATTTGCTTTTTTTATCTGCGATGCATAGTCGTATTGATCCATTCACACACACTGTAAGTCTCGGTAAACATGATGTCACTTGAAAGTTGCTGCTCACACCAGTGCAGTGCTGCATCTATCATTATTTCCCCCGCTACACAGCAGATTAGACATTTTTTTGTCTAAAGAAACTGCATCTCTATAATCAGCTCACCCCAGCTTCTCAGTTAACGTTGCTAGTCAGCATGTTTTCAAATGTGTTGTTGTCAATTGATTGGTCATGATTAGAAAATCCTCACAACACAAAATGGCGGAGAAATTAAATATGGTCTATACAATGAACAGTGAGTAATTTTCCTCAAAGCCTTGGTGTGTGTCAGTGCAGACGTCTCAGTGAACCCAGACTGAAAAGTCACAGAGCCACCTGTTGGTCGGTTTGGGAGACTACAAGCCAGATCACCTGCACTTCAAACCACCGTTTTCACACATTTAAAGGGCTTGAAAATAAACCCCACACTTCTCAAAGTCTACTCCCCTTATTTGCCCCCTCATCTATATGATCATACCCCCTTAAACTCTTCATCATTTCCTCCTTTGATCAGATGGAAAGCCCATTTCCACCGATGTGGTGGTCCTCGCAACAAACCTGGTGATTAGGGACACGAGACGTCACCATGCCGGTGTCTACGTCTGCCGAGCCAACAAGCCAAAGACCAGAGAGTTTGTCATTGCTGCTGCTGAGCTGCATGTGCCTGGTAAGAGCCATGTTATTGCATTTATAACAGTACAAAAAAATGCTGTAGAGCTGTATGTCACCATCTTCCAGATATTTGGAACTCTATCATGAAATGTTTCATGTTGTTCTGATCTGTGCATAGAAATTAAGTTCTATAATGTTGTAAGTAAATAGTTTACAATTAATTCAGTTTTTTTTTTAAAGTTTAGCTGCTGAAATTGATTATCCTAACATTTAGGGTGCCCCTTTAGCTTAGGAGTCACAGACCCACCCATGAGCTGTAATTTGATTCACTGATTCATCAGCATATGCACCACACCAGTCAATAAATACTGCGCTGGAACAGTAAGCTGGCAACTAGAGGAGATCAATGGCATTGATTTAGAAGAGACACCAAAACTTCTCACAATTCAATAATAGTTCAAGTCAGTTCAACAACATGAGGCTCTGTGGACGACAAACAGAGGAAGGGCAAAGATTAGTGAGTGTCAGAGCTACTATTCAGAATGAAACAAGAAGTGCTCAGGAGAATTAATGAGCAACCCAGTCCCCACTGAAGAGTTCAGGGAGGAGGAGAGAGAATGTGCGGTGAGAAAAAGGAAGTATCATGGAAAGCTGAGCTTCTCTATGCAGAGAAAGTAGCTGACAATTTTTCTAGTTGCTTAGAAAAGCCTGCTTGATTTACAACACTGAAGTTTTCAAAAGAACTTTTAAAGACACACAACGTAACTTTTAGACCTTAAAAATATGCGTTTCTGACTCATTTTTAATGACACACCAACATTTATTATGCGCATTTTCAAGCCGTCACTGCCCAGAGGCGTCCCGGGGCTCAGAAGCTGCACTATGTAAGTTTCTTATCCAGGATGCGGTCGTGACGTTGCAGCCAACTATTGTTTGCACACCGCATCACCTACTAGCAAACTGATATGAACCACATATGAACACAGCGGGTGTTTTGAACATGAATTATGTCAGATTCGGTAAAGAAACGCAAGGAAACATTACCGGCGAAAGAGAGGAAGAGAAAGAGAGGAAGGGACAGAACAAGAGTCAAGATAAGACTGTCTTTTACAAACTGGAGTAAATCACAGTACAGGTACGATGCAAGATGGATGCCAGTTTAGCCGCCTATAGGGGGCGCGTCACTGAGAAAACTGCTAAAAGTTCAGTTGCGTGTCCTTAAAACCTCATCCTTTATTTTTACAGATGCTCCTTACACCATCCAGCACATGAAATGCTATCATAATACAACAGCCAGTTTTCATGGCTACTCTGATTGAGATTTAGGAGATCTGAGTAGGAAAATGTGACAGTAAAAAAAGAAGAAAAAACGTAACTATTGCTCGTTGAAGTTAATATACTTGTGAAAGTGTATGATATAATACCCCAGATAATTCCTGAAGATGAAACTTTTTTTTGTGGATTTCCACTGCACTTGTTCTTCTTTCTAAAGGGTTAATATCACAGACTGAATTTTATGTTTCTTAGCTAGAACTTTTTTTTAAAAATGTGTAGGACTTGATGTTATTTATAGTGCACAAGGTAAAGATTTGCTTCCAACTCCCGATAGCCCCTCCAGTGATTCTTCAGCCCCCAGAGACAGTGTCCCTATCCCGGGGAAATACAGCCAGATTTCTGTGCAACAGTTCTGGGGAACCTCCTCCGGTGCTGCACTGGCTGAAGAATGGCCGGTCTATCAAGTCGTTCAGACGGGTGAAGACTCAAAGCCCTGGAGTCCTGCTCATCAACCAGCTGGCTCTGGAGGATGGGGGCTACTACCAGTGCATAGCCGACAACGGGCTTGGTACAGCCTGTGCCACTGCCAAGCTGACGGTCATCGTGAGGGAAGGTCTGCCCAGCCCTCCTCGCCATGTGTCTGCTACACCCTACTCCAGCACAACCGCCCTGCTGACCTGGGAGAAACCTGAGTACAACTCGGACCAAATCATTGGCTACTCTGTACACTGCCAGCGTGCTGCAGGCTAGTCTTTTTTATAACAGTATCTGGTCCAAATTTGTGTATGCACCACTGGTTCATGTTCTAAATATATTTTTGTCCTTTTCAGGCTCTGATAATGATGACTATCAGTTTGCAGTGAACAATGACACAACAGAGCATCTCTTCAAAGAGCTTCTCCCTCATACGGCGTACACATTCTATGTGGTGGCTTACTCTCCCATGGGCGCCAGCAGTCCCTCTCTGCGTGTTACTGTAGACATGCTGGAGGATGGTAAGCAGTCAAAGTATTACACAGATAAAGCAGAAATACTCTCTAAAATGAGGGCACACAGGTAAAATAAGGCTACTCTTACAAAGTAAACATTAAAGAACTCATGAATCCCTACTGAAACACTGGTAACTTAAAAAAAAACAGCAGTAGTAGCTCACTGGAGACCCAGCTCAGCTTTTTTGGTTCCATTTATTCTCTTAAGTCTAATTGCCATCTGTAGTTTGTTTCATTTTACAGCGGCCAGTGGTCGAGTATGTGTGTGTCTATATCTATATCTATATCTTTTATATATATATATATATATATATATATATATATATGTATAAACAATGGGTATGGGAAATATTCAGACCCCTTTAAGCTTTTCACTCTTTGTTTCATTGCAGCCATTTACTAAAATTAAAAAAAGTTCATTTTATTTCTCATTAATATTAACTCAGCACCCCATCTTGACAGAAAAACACAGAAGTGTAGAAATTTTTGCAAATTTATTAAAAAAGAAAAACTGAAATATTACATGGTGTTCAGATCTGTTGCAGTGACACTCATATTTAACTCACAGGCTGTCCATTTCTTCTGATCCTCCTTGAGATGGTTCTACTCCTTCATTGGAGTCCAGGTGTGTTTACTTAAACTGATTGGACTTGATTAGGAAAGGCACACACCTGTCTATATAAGACCTTACAGCTCACATTGCATGTCAGAGCAAATGAGATTGAATGAACTGCCCAAGGAGCTCAGAGACAGAATTTTGGCGAGACACAGATCTGGACAAGGTTACCAAAGAGGTTCTGCAGCACTAAAGGTTCCTAAGAGCACCGTGGCCTCCATAGTCCTTAAAGCAGAACTCAGTAACTTCAGCTCGGGGCTCCCCCTAGTGGCGTCCTTTCACTGTCTAAAAGTTCAACCCCCCCTACACCCCCACAGCACACAGACAGCTTCTCTACCTGTCTTTCCTCTATTTTGATTCCTGGATATATTTCTAAGCGTTTACTAGCTTGTTGATGCTACTTTGCTGCGTTGGTAGCAGCACCTCGTCTCCCTCTGCTCAAAGCAAAGTCCTGTATTTTCTGAAACGGGACGTTTTACCCGCGATTTGCGGGTAAATATGCCGTGGATTATATTTTTCTCTGGTGTTGGCGGGTAGCAGGTAAGAATACAAACTTTTATTTACTTTTTGCGGACGTGACAAGTGATTATTGAGCCTGAAGCAGTGATGCTTCACCCGGCGCCCAGGCAGCGCAAGCTACGTGAATCACTCTGGTCCAGCAAAGAGTTGGTTATGAGCCAGGAGCCGGTGTTTAGGTGGTGTGAAGGTAAAGAAATGTTTTCTTTGAATTAGCGCTGGTAGTCTGGTTCAAATCAGAGCTGGAAGCAGCTCGGTAGATAGGGGACCTGAGTACCGTACAGCGGTTTCTGTTGTCGCAAGTTCTGCTTGGGTCGGCGCAGGCAAAGTTGTATAGAGCTGCTCGCAGGCCAGAGGCACCGGTCGGAGGGGGGGGGGGACATTGAATTGCTCCGTAAACACTTTGTTTAGCCCCACGGGGATTCTGAAAAGCATTTATTGAGGTAAAAAAGTTACTGAGTTTCCCCTTTAAATGGAAGAAGTTTGGGACGACCAGAACTCTTCCTAGACCCGGCCATCCAGCCAAACTGAGCAGTTGTGGGAGAAGAGCCTTGGTGAGAGAGGTAAATAAGAACCTAAAGATCACTGTGGCTGCGCTCTAGAGATGGGAGAAAGTTCCACAAAGTCAACTATCACTCCAGCCCTCCACCAGTCGGGGCTTTATGGCAGAGTGGCCTGACAGAAGCCTCTCCTCAGTGCAAGACATATGGAAGCCTGAATACAGTAGAGTTTGCCAAAAAAACACACGAAGGACTCCCAGATTGCGAGAAATAAGATTCTCTGGTCTGATGAGACCAAGATTGAACTTTCTGGAGTTAATTCTAAGCAATGTGTGTGTAGAAAACCAGGCACTGTTCATCACCTGCCCAATATGATCCCAACAGTGAAACATGGTGGTGGTAACATCATACTACAGGTATGGAGGTGTTTTCAGCTGCAGGGACAGGACGACTGGTTGCAGTTGAAGGAAAGATGAATGTGACCAAGTACAGAGAGATCCTGGAAAAAAACCTCTTCCGGAGTGCTCAGGACCTCAGACTGGGCCGAAGGCCAGAGCCCTGACTTAAACTCAATTGAGCATCTCTGGAGAGACCTGAAAATGGCTGTCCACCAACATTCACCATCCAACCTGACAGAACTGGAGAGGATCTGCAAGGAAAAATGGTTGAAGATCCCCAAATCCAGATGTGAAAAACTTGTTGCATCATTTCCAAGATTACTCAAGGCTGTACGAGCTCAAAAGGATGCTTCAACTCAGTACTGAGCAAAGGGTCTGAATACTTATGACCATGTAATATTTCATTCTTTCTTTTTTAATAAATTAGCAAAAATGTCTACATTTCTGTTTTTTTTTTCTGTCAAGATGGGATGCTGAGTGTACATTAATGAAAGATAAAGTTAACTTTTTTAATTTTGGCAAATGGCGGCAATGAAGTGTGAAAAGTTTAAAGGGGTCTGAATACTTCCTGTACCCACTGTGTGTATGTACTGTATACATATATATATATATATATATATATATATATATATATATATATATACAGTATATGTATAAGCGAAGCTGTGGTGCACACAAATTATCAAATAGTTTGTTGTAAACCACCACCCAGTAATTGTGCAGACTTAAAGGGCAGAATAAGAATCTATATCAACACGCAGCTCAACATGCCACTTTGTGCTTCCCTGCAGTGCCGAGTGCACCTCCTCAGCTGTCCATAGCCAGCCCGTCCCCCACTGAAATCAGGCTGATGTGGCATCCGTTGTCCTTACAGCACAGTCGAGGAGCTATTACCCGCTACCGCATTGAGTACAGCACACTGGATCGGGGTGAGCAAACATCACTGGCTATGACTGACATATGAAACACTTTTTTTGTGTGTAGCACAGTTTAATGTTTGGGACATTGCCATTGCTCTGCTCATAGTTTTTATTTGCTCTTAAAATAGTTTGTTGCAGTTTAAGAGGGAAAAGACACAGACACTAGAATGACAGTATTAACTTTGATTTCTACTTTGCATAAGAATAATATGCAAAGTTCTACAGTATTTATTCTGACTAACATAAACGTATATCAAGTCAGCCCTTAATGGAGTTTTCATAGCAGGTTATTCCTTGGAGGCAGCAGTGTAGGTGAATTAATGCAGAGCTGCCAAATTTGTGCTAGAAATGATTTGTTGAATCATCAGTTACAAGGAAAATTATAGCTGTGCAGTTTCTCATACAGCATCAGGGAAAAAACATTTACATACTCGATTATTGTATTTGCCAACATAGATGCATTTTTGTGTTTCCATAGCAGACAGTGTATTTGCTGTAGAAGTGAGGGGGAACGAGACTCAGTTCACCCTGAGAGAGCTCCAGCCCAACCAGGTATACCGACTGAGGATAGCAGCCGGAACGGCTGTTGGCTTTGGCGTTCCCTCTGAGTGGGTCCAGCATCAAACATTAGCCCACTACAACCACAGTAACCGCAGCATGGGTAAGGAAGATACTACACCTTATCCAGGGTTCCCATAAGCTGTGCAGAAATGATACTGAATGAGGCAGTGAGGGCAAGATGGCACTGGAAGCTTCATATTAGAAATTGAACAAATTTCAGATGTTCGTATTCTGCTCGTAAGCAATCATTTACTCACTTTAAGAAGCTAAAATTTAATGTAATGTAATGGCCATATAGAGTAACATTTAAAGTAAAGTATTAGCAATAGCATTGACAGCAATGGCAGCCCATTTCTTTTTCAGAATGAACCATCCAGTTGGGAACACCTTTTTGGAGGTTTCCTCCAATATTATTGGCAGAATTGTTCAAATTTAACAAGGCTGATTTGTAGCACCTGTGCACAGCCATTTTCATTTTCCACCTGCAATACCAGTTTTACATACATGATCTGGCTGAGGCACTAAAATACTTGACACAGTTTCTCCTAAATCCACTCCTTGTGTTTTTCTAGTAATATGCTTAGTTTATTGCTGTCTGGAAATGTAAAAATTCACTCCAAATCTAAGATCAGAAGGACTTCTATCTGGGCTGGTGGTCACAGCTGCTAATTAAGAAGAGCATCCCTGCAGTATGATGCTACAATCACTGAGTGTTATTAAACAGATGGTATATGTTACTTTTCGATATCTTAATCCTTTACACAAATTGCATTTAATTTATTTCTCAATTAAAACCCTATTTACATTATATCTGTTCTTTCTGACATGTAGATCAAGCAGTGGCTAAAATGCCTTACATTCATGTTTAAATGCACACACCATTTCCAAATCCAGCAAGAGTTTCAAATCAAGCTGGGATGTAAGTGGTTAGCTTTCCATCACATGGAATCCTCTCACATTTTTTTCCTTTTATGAATTTTTCCAGTGATTTTTGCGCCTACTGATCTGAGAGTCAGAGCGAGAGTGAATACTCTCAATGTGACGTGGCATCCCTCACCCAATCACACACTGGTCTCTGGTTACAAACTGTCTTATCGAGAGGTGGAGGCTGATGAGTCGTCCAACAGAGAAAGACCAACACACCCCTTCACTATCAGGCTCCGTAAGAAGGCTAGGTATCATCTTCTCACTGGGCTGGGTAAGCTGTTGACAGAGACTTCTTTAGATTCACTAAAAATACAGTTTGTTTTGCCTCTGCCTCTGGCATGTAGTCCTGTATTGCAACTTGTTTGAAAATAGACACCCCTCAGGAGAATGCAAATTAACATTAGAAAGAGCATCTCGTGAAATCATTTGGTTCAAGGCATTTAAGCATCTTTGTCATGTGTAGGTTTTTAGAATACAAGCACAGAATTTTAACAAACTTAGAGGCAGAAAACTCATTCTGTTCTTGTATGTTTGTCAGTCCCTGACCGGCACTATGAGGTGAGGGTTTGGGCGTTCAACAAGCAGACAGATGGAGCGGCTGTCGTGTGGAAGGGAAAGACAGACAAAGCCCATGATGAAAGTAAGTTCTGATCTGTTTGACAACAAATGAATGAATAAATCAAACACAGATTATGTTTAAACGTCGACCTGCTTGGTGTAATAGTTATTTACAAATATCAGTCTCTCCAAACTTCAGGGGAAATATTGTGTGCTTGTGTTCCAGCACCGTTGCCTCCCAGGCACCCACCTCCAATGCCGCCCAGCAGCATCCAAGCAACAGCCAACAGCTCCACCTCCATCTGGCTCCGTTGGGAGAGACCACGGTTTAGCAATGTTCGCATCATCAACTACACGGTGCGCTGCAGCCCGGCAGGGACCACCAACGCATCTCTGGTCTCCTATCACACCAGGTCAGAACATCGTAAATGTGGTTGGGTCTCTGAGATGAAAGACATACTGACCTCTGCTCAGCTCTGAATGACTCATCGTTTATGAGTTACATCACTAAATAGCTTTACATTTTTTTCTTTATGACTGAACATTAAAGGCGTTATAGGAGATGTTTCTTTCAACAAGTTTTGCAATATTCAGTAAAATAGGATTCACTAACCCATACGCTTTGATTAATTAAAAGCTTTAAATATATAAATATTATTATACTATAATAATATATAACATATAATATTATTATCAGCTATGAAAGTAATGGGGCTGGAAAAACATCCGCCAATTCCTTACATTTTTCATTTGTTTATTGGCCCATCAACCACTTTTACTACCATACTGTAGTATGAGTGATTGATGGTCAGTCCAACGGCTAATAGGAGAGACTGATCAATGAGAGTGATTGATTGGTAAGAGTAATACTGCGTCCTGGAAGCTGTGCGCACTCATCTGACGTTTACAGCAGGTAGCTAACATCATTCTGCTAGAAGTTAGCGACGTTCAGACAACGACATTTTATTTACTTACATTAGTGACATTAGTGATGGGAGAATCTGTACCTTCTGTCTGCTAAACACCGCAGTGGCTTGTGCACGTTATTCTGTGGCTGGAGGAGGGAGCTGTGAATCTAGCAGGTTGGTCTTGTGCATGTGCATTATTCAAAGACTAGCGACCAGTCTCTGCTTTCTGAAATGCCGAAACATCTTCTATAGTGCCTTTAAAGACTTAAATTTACTTTAAAAAAGTGTTTACAAAGACACATTCCTCTTTCTGTATTGTTTTTCTTAATTTTTTGTCTGTTCTCAATCAGCTGGATCCAGAGTAGGCATATGTCATATCATATTGCGATAATACTGGTAGATTTTTTGACATCAGTAGCTAATGTAATATAGTGGTGACATCGTGTGACCTGTGCATCACAGTGGAGCTCAAGTGAACGAATGAACAAGGTAACATGGCAGATCAAAGTGGATCAGTGGGTAGCATCTTTGAACAATAATAATATTTAAAAATCCATTGTTTTATTGGAGTAATTGAAATTTGAATAGAATTTGAAGAGGCTTTGTTTTGCTGTACATCTTATGTGAAGTCCGCGGGCCAGGGCTTCCACCCCTTCGGGCCAGGGCCGGACTCCGGCTCAGATTTTAGTCCCGTGCAGGGCACTAATCCAGAGGCATGAAATTGCGCAACTAAAAAATGGTTTTAATATACCTCTGTTATGCGTTTATCTTAGGTTTTCAGTAGAACAGAAAACAAAGTAGTGCAAACTTTGTAGTGAGTTTTATTATATTTTAAACTTGTTGAATTGCTCATTTGTTAAAGGATTGATGACATAGCATTTAAAAACTAGTTTATGTTGTTGCATTACTGCATATGAAAATACTCCAAAGACAAAAACAGCATTTTTTACAGCGGGGTATTGTTTTGAAATGCCAGAACTCACTTCCTCAGTAATACAGTTGGGATTATGTACAGCTTTACCTGGAGACCACGTTGACTTCATTTTGATTGGCTACACCTTATTTGGCTATGACCTTATTTAGAGAATCTAGGTCAAGCTGCGGTCGGAGTTTGCTCAAGGCTAACTGCTACTGTAGCAACATGGGCAGTTCAGACAGTGAGCTACGTTTATCAGACAAGACAGCATTCAGAAAATAAATAAACTTACAGGTAATGACAAGGTTGTGGTCGCCTCCCTCAGTGTTGCTGCAGAAGTTTTCTTTTAAATCCATTTGTTTGAAAAACCCAGACCTGACTGCACAGAAGTTACTACTCAGCTACACACATGCAGCTGAATCAGATAGGGAGGGGTGAGCGGGGGAGCGAAGCGAACGGTGCATAGATCGTTAAGAGAGGAGGGGGGAGGCTGCTTACTTGATAGTGTGCTCTAATTGGAGCAATTAAATTACATAGAATGATAGAACTACGTAGAATGATAGCCTGCTGTCTGATTCAACTGTTTCTGAGCAGAGAGACAAAGCTGACAGACCATAAACAGGAACTTTGATTCTCACTCTGGACATTCACATGGCCTCATCAGTGCACAACAGATCATATTATACTCCCAAAACCCCAGAAAAGTGAAATTTGATGTCACAGCACCTTTAATCACAATTTTTATTGCAGATAGTGTCAGTTTGAAGTGAGGAATCAGCAACAGTACCTACACATGACATTATTTTCATGTCACTTCAGTGAGGATTACTGCTTCTTTACATCCCTCCTGCATATAGGCCTATTTTTTTTTAGTGCACTGTACTACTTGTAACCCCAGCCACTTTCATACCAACAGTGAGGCAGGTTTTTAAAAAAACAAAACAAAAACAAACTTAGAGCTGATAACAAGTTAGATGTCTCTCTCGTTTTTAGCCCGAGGATGTGTTCTCTGATTTCCAAGAATTTTGATTCTTCTGACCTGAGAACAGTTGTCCATTTTGCCTCAGTTCATCTTAAATTAGATGTGGCCCCCAAGTGTTTCTGTATCATGTTTACTTAGAACATCTTCAGTGCACAGCAGAGCCATAACCTGCTGATGGCATGGTAGACTTGGTTCAGACGTTTCTGGAAGGATCCAGAAATATCACCACATGTTGATGGAATAACTCTTCACATTATGGGAATAAGTTTCGACAGTTTTTTTGCAAGTTGTTGAACCTCTATAAATTTTTACTTCTGAAACTCTGACTCCTTAGGGACTCTCCGTTCATATCCAGTTGTGCTACCGACCCATTACCAGTTAGCATTATTGGTGTTTACCTGTTCATCCAGCTATTTCTTTTTATTTTCTCCTACTTTCCCCATCCCTTGTTACCCTGTTCCAATTTCTTCATGTGTTGTTGCCATAAATTTAAAGATAAAGTATAATTTTTTAGGAAATAGTTAATGACGTGACCTGTTTTCTCTGTCCCGTTGAGCATAAAAGATCAGTTTATAAGATTTGGGAGGTGCTGCATCCAGTTTTTATTTACATTTTACGCATTTTGCACATCGCAGATTTCATGGAATTGGGGTTGTTTATCGTCAAATGTGCAAAGCAATACTGTCCTGTACAGGCAAGCATATTGCAGCAAACAGTAGGCAAGCAGTGGGAAGGTAGTCAGAGGTGATTACATATCATAGCAAACTATGAAAAGTGATAAAACTACTAAATAACTGATTTTTGAGAGAAGATAAAACACTCAATCATGACTTGCTTGTATGCTGCAGTTCTGCTCAGGAGATCCTGCTTGGAGGGCTGAAGCCTTTCACTCGCTATGAGCTAGCCGTGCAGTCTAATGGAGTGGATGTGGTTGGACCCTTCAGCGGTACCGTGGAGGAGTCCACTCTGTCTGACCGTGAGTATCCACTGAGCAGTAATCTGCTGTATATTCTTATTGTGACCATATGCAGCCACTTAAAAAAGCATTCAGCGAGGTGTACTGTAGTTATCTTGGTCTGCTCGCAGGTTTGTATAAATGTTTTTTATGGAGAGACGGAATGGACAGCATCCACACACATTTTCTCTGTTATCAATGCTCTTCACGATTGTACATGTATTTAGTCTTGTTCTTCCACATTTATGATTTGACATCTCATTGGCTTACCATGCAAATTTGGTTTTATTTTGACAGCTGTATGCACCATCTAGCTAAGTGAAGATGCTCCGCTTTTGCTTTTGTAAGTCCTCAGATTCTGTTGGTGGCATCTGAAAATGTGCTTCTGTGTGTTTGCATGAGCTCACTAATGTACAAACCACTGGTTTGGCTGGCCACTGGCCACTGAACATGGTAATAAGTCGTTGGCAACGTTTTCTGATTACTTGCTGAAACAAAGCAGCCAGGTGCAGCAGTGACTTTTATGTTAGTCAGCAACTGAGTTCTGAGGTTGGTGGCTTTTAATGGCATTATTACTGCATCTCACCCCACGCGCTCTCCACTGCCTTGTGTCATCATCACCTGAGCCCTTGCCCATTTCCCCATTGCCCTGCTTGTCCCCTTCACTCGTACCCAGGTGGCGAGGACATGAGGACACAGATGGCTGTCACACAACATGTCAAATCCCCCACAAAGACGATACACATTCCCCAGCTGCTAGTGGTCATTTCTAGGTTTGAATGATTGACCCAGTCCTCATTTCTCCATCAGGGCCCTCCACACCTCCAGAGGAACTGCAGCTGAGTGCTTTGGACTCCTCCTCTGTGCTGGTGAGCTGGCGCCCTCCACTGGAGCCAAATGGTATCATCATGAGCTACAGGATTTTGTACAGCGGCAATGTCAGTGAGCCTGAGCAGTTGTGGAAAAATCTCTCTCAGGACGGTAGGTCCTCTGGTATGAATCCACATAAAGAAAACTGACTCAGTGCATGTATAAAATTTAGATTTTTTCAATTTTATTTTGCTAAATTGACTTTTTAGTACGATTACAAACAACTGTATCGCTCTTGCTGTCTCTCGCAGGGGGCATTACCAGTGTGGAGATCCATGGTTTGTGCAGTGGCACTCGTTATTATTTTAAGCTGGGAGCTTCTACTGAAGTGGGGTCAGGACCTTATTCACCTATAAAAGATGTTCAAACCCCCTTCCCAAATACGGTATGTATTAAGTAACAAAACAGTAAAATATGAAGATTTTATGAACATCTGTTGATGAAGATAGTCTGCTACTATGTTGCTGTGTGAGATAAAATGACCAGAAAAATGCTGGTGAAAAAGAAAAACACAGGAAGTGAGAAAGAGCGTTATTGCAAGGATTTGCTTGATGGGAAAGTCCTAAATTCATCCACTGAAAATGAATACCAGTAGATGTTTTCGACTCTGCCACCAGAGATGTATCCTGTAGCTCTGCAGGACATTATTCTGCTCTCCTCTTCTCCGTTTTCAGGATAACATTAAAGTGTTGATATCAGAAAGGTGGCTTCATCAGCAACATAGTAGAACTTGCTGAGAAAAGCATCTTCTTTATTCTCAAGTCACTTTTTCTCGACAAGCTTTTAACCATATATACTCTTCTTAAATCACTCAAGCAGCATTTTACTTTTACCAGTGATGTTTTTATGCCCAATTGTTTTTTTTGTTTTTTTAATAACAAAGCCTACATAAAAAGTATATTGTCAACCTGTTATCAGACAACCAGAAATTACTTGTGGTTTATTTTATTCCCAGTGTAAAAGCAAAAGGATGTGCTTATTTCTTTTTTTTTTTTTAGATCAGAATAGAATAGAATCTTTATTCCACCAAGGTGGAAAATTTTCTTTGGCTCATTGACACAAATGTTGGGCACTTCCACAATTACAAAATTGTATCAGTGCAATATAAGCACAAAAAAACAACAAATGCAGCAAATATACATTCAAGACAACAGAAAATAAAACAATAAAAGATGAGGGAAGGAAAAAAAAAACACAAAATGATTAAAGTGCAGCAGTTCAAGTCAACCTCTATGGATTGGTCACTTTGTCGAGTTAAGGGAGCCAATTGCATTTGGAATAAAAGACGTTTTGAAGGGACCTTTAACCAGAGGAACTCTCCTGACTCCAGGAGCTCAAACTGACCAGACAGAGGATGATCACTGACTACCAGGATTCTCTTAGCTGGGTTAACAGTTTACTTTGTTCAAATGTGCTATCAAAGTGTTTCCAGTAAGAAGTGTGAATGGCACCGTTGTGAGTTGGTGGGTGAGAGTTCCTGCCATCTGTTTTTCCCTCTTCTCCTAATTGACGCTGCCAAAGATACCCAGTATAAATGAATACCAATGAAGGTCTACTTGCCTTAGTTCAATGTGGTCCCTTTACTTGTTGCCTCTGTAACCTTACCTCACATAAATAAATCAATACATCCTACCGGCCTCTTTGCATCGGACAATTCAAGTTAGCTGTTCTCATTGTTTTCAAGTGTTATTGAAATAAGTAATTGAATTTAAACAGATTGTTCTGTGTTGTCTCATATTTTACCAGAGCTGGACATCTATGCAGTTACAGGCATCATAGTCGGTGTGTGTTTGGGACTGATTTGCATCCTCCTCTGCATGTGCTTCAGCTTCCGTAACAGCAAATCCAGGTAAGATGACCATGGGGTGTGAAAGTGTCCACACTCATTCAAAGTAAAGTTTCACATTACATATTTTAGTCACAGTTCCTAAATAAACTGCTGAATTAGCCTGCTAAAAATACCGCAGACTTCTGCATTACTGCTTAGTCTTCTATAATCTCAGCCCCCTTTACTATGTTTGTCATTGCTGCTCCAATTAGGGAGATATCTGGAGGTCTTAACTCCACAGCTGTGACACCTCAGTTCAGGAGAGATGGCTGCCCTGTTCCAGTCAGCGCGCCAGACTGCAGTGATAGCCATGAGCTGGAAACGTTGATGCCCCCAGGCAGCCAGGAGTCTGGTCAGCTGCCAGCAGAAGCCCCAGAGGAGCAGAGTCTGATGGCAAGTGCTAATCTGGGGGAGGGGGAAGATGCCCCTGCACCTGAACCCAAGGTCAAAACCTGCAAGGGGGTGCTTATTTCCAGATGGGCCACCAATATTCTCTGTTTGTTTATTTTTCATGTGTTGATAGCGGGGTAGAAGTCCTCATGCCAGTGTTTTCACTACGCTGCTTTTCTTGCAGGCTGCTTGGAACGGCTCTGTGAGTCATAACTGGGTCAACAGAATTACAAGATACAGAGACACCATCACAGAAGACTCTCCAACTCTCAATAATGGAGCTCTCAACATGCTTATAACGGCTGCTGGCATGGTAAAGAAGTGAACGTATTAAGTGCACTTACCATATACTATCTGTTTTAGCTATCAAATAGCTTCTGCATGTAAAAGGCAGATTTGTTCCAGCATTCTGTCACTTACATATCTTTAAAAAAAAAACAAACATTCAAGACCAGAATGTAAAAAAAAGTCTCTACATTTTAGAAAAGGCCTTTGAAGAAAAGCTAACTCCATGCTTGGCAAAAGACACGGGGCATGCTTTTCATTAAAAAAACAAAACAAAACAGCAACATCAAAGTTTCCTTTAATCCACTTGACAGATACATGGAAAAATAGCTGGCCTTGAAACACATCTGCTATACTTGAAGTCCCACTCTGCCTCTCACACCTTCAATTTAGAAAAACAAAAAAAAGGTAGATTTCTCAGTAAATATTTACAATTTAATGGCCGCTTTTAAACCAATGAGTAATTGTTTTCTGAAAAAGGTAAAGATAAGCAACATGAACGTGCTGGCTGGCAATTCTGCCATTTATAATGGCAGATTTTACTAGCTAGAAGTAACTAGCCAGTTAAGCTAATATTAGTGCCAGTAATTGATTTTTAATGTGTCTGGATCATTACAAGAGCCACATGAATGCAGTATTAAATATGGACTGGAGGCTCTGTATGCTGCTGTAAGACTGAGGCTGAAGTTGCTTATCATTTGGTATGTCACGATTACCTAATTTCAAAATTAAATGTGCATTAAATGCCACCATTTATTCATCGTTAAGATCCATAAACGTGTTTGCTTTGCTTAAAAGATTATGTTTGAACCATAACAGCAAATCACATCTGTGTGTTGCTGCTTGTGTTGCTATGTTTTCAGTCCATGCAAGCTACAGAAGAGGCATGTTAGGGTGGAAAAGTATGACAGAAAGAGTGATTACCTTCAAACATACAGATTACATCATCTTTGTTGGATTCATTTGGGTAAAAAAAACAAGATTATGGTGTCATGTGGAGGACGGCTCACCAGCCTGTAAAGCAATAAAAAAACGTTGCATAGAAAGTAGGAAATATATTGAATATGGTTTACAAAGGCAGGATAAACACCAGCTTTCTATGCTAAAGTAAAGGGGAATGTTCACTTGTTTGGCTTAAATGTTTACCCATCATAACACTAAAATGAAATGTTGTGTCATTTGGAATTTTGTAATTACCGGTATGTACAACTCTGTTTGGATTTGGAAGGCAACGTGACGCCTTCAGCAGCGTTCACTGAATGTTACATTTTACAGATGAGAAAAAACAAAATACATCTTTTTTTTTGACAGTGTGTTGCTGTTCAAATATAGCCAACCCAGCGTGAGGCTCCTGCCTTTCAGTCATCAGGGTGCAACGGTCTGTAAAAGAAACAGCATTTACTGTAATTACAGATATATAGTTTATTTATTTCCACTGGACCAGTATTATTTGTAGGTCAAACAGCAGCTGTTTTGCTAAAAGATAGCTGGGAGCCAAAAAGCTAGCTAAAAGTTTTTTATTTTTTTCCTGTGTTAAAAATAAATGTTCAAAAACAACTTTTTAATGTAATTCACTGAAAGAAGCCCTTCAGGTCCAACTAGAGGTCCTGTAGCCTTTTCTAACAGTTTCCTCTGAGAGAAATCCAGAGCTAATATGAAGGATTTATTTGTCGTTTACAGATCCCAGGGGATTTTGCTGGAATGAGACTTCTCTGTTACTTCACTTCATTTCTATATTATGTTGTTATGTTTGCATGAAATGATAGAAATAACTAAAATGTAAAGACCTAAAAGTAGTGTTCATGCGATTTTACATTTTACAGTGTGAAATTAATTGACACGGATTATACCATGGTCTGGGTGAATACCTAATTCTTACTGGCTGCAGGGTGTCCATTAAAAAGTTTTATAGGACATGTACATAGAAATAAAGTTCCAGCTAAATGGCCTGATTGTTGGTAACAATGTTGGTAACAAACACTAGTTGGTAACTGTGGCAACAGACACTCAGAACATATTAATCAGGTTATTTCACAGTTTATTTATCAAAACAACTTCAGTTCTTTGGCTACAGGTCACTGGCAGCACGTCTCAACAAGAGATATTAAACTGACAACCTCAGTTTAATATCCGCTTCTTGTAAAAAACTTAAGACTTTAACAGTAAAAAAGAAAAAAAAAGACATTAACATATTAATGATTGGCTTGATGTTTATTTCCTTTATAAGTGACCGTGGTATAAGTGGGATAATGCCCTTCGAGGTGTACCAGTAATTAATGGATGACACGAAGGCGTTAACCGTCGGACAAAGTCGGGCATCATCTTCCACCTTGTCGGGCATTATCCCTTACATGATCATAACCAGAAAATTGTGGTTATTTCTTTCACAATAGGAAATATATATTTGTGACCTCCCCTCCCTGCCACAGGCGAAAATGTGCTTTCTCCCCATTGATAAAGCATGAACAGAAGACAGAGATGAGCATTCCTCTTGTGCTGAAAGAGAAGGCTTTATTATTAAAGTTGATATATGTAGTTTATAAATACTATGTAATTATTCACTAAAACTAGTTTGATTTGCCTTTACCGGGGACATGTAAAAAGCAGGAATTATCACTCTTACTGTCAATACATTCAGCACAGTTAGCTAATTCATAACCGTGACATAACAGCGACATTGTTTGTTGCAGGAATTAGACGGCCGTCTGTGTACATCCCTGTGCAGTAACCAGGTCGAGGCAGAAGTCATTGTTCACTCTGAGCTGTCAGACCCCGGCAGGGAGAATGAGGACGAGGGCAGCGAGAGTGATTCTAACACCACCAGGGGACCCTCATTATCAGAGGACACACATTCCCCTTTTGGTCAGCCAAGTTCACCAAGAGAGGAGGCACGCCCAGAAAAACTTTCAGTCGCTGAAAGCCCCCCGAGTATTTCCTCAAAAACACTGCTGGCTAATCACAACGGGGAGATAGAGGTGCACCAGCTGACGGGAGACACGGAGCCACAGCAGGATGTGGGGCTGATCAATGGCTTCCACTCTCCCAAGACTGTGAGGTCTATGTTGGGTTCAGAGCACTTGGAAAATGGGGATTCCAGACACTGCTCATCAGCTCCAAGGAAGGCCATTTCTGCTGGACTCTCGCCTGCTCCCTTTGTCAGCTCTGGCTTTGTCCACTCTACCTCAGCAGCACACACATATCTGTGCCCATAGCCGCTGCATGAAGGGCATCATCCACAAATCATCAGCTAAGACTTGCTTTCAGGAAGAATCCCTAAGGGTTATTTTTATGCACCTCATCATTGGATTTCTTTTGCTTCCTTGTAAAGTTTTATAGGAACTTTGAATCCATCTTTTCATATGTGTGCATATACACTATACATGTATTTTTAGAGGTAGAGAACTGTTTATAGGTTCTCGATCATTGCAACTGTACTTTCCTTTCAGAATCTTTCCTTTTCATGGGGAAGCAAAAGGAAAAACGAGCATAACCAAGCAGATGGAAGTGGATTGGAGAAGGCTATTCCCACTGTGTTACACATGACTCTGTTCCACTCAGGAATGAGAAGGAAAAAAAGCATTTAGTGAGCATTTAGTGAGCATTTAGGCAGGATATCATCAGCAATGGTAGGATGAGCGCTGGAGATTCTCTCCAGGCACGCTTGTATGATGCCACTATAACGTGGCACTGAGGAATGAGCCTTAAAGAGCATCTGCACACTGTGAGAGTGCGAAGCACCTGTGTCTCTCTCCAGCCTCCTACTGTCTCAGGGTCCACACACATACAAACACACACACACATACTGGAACATACACAGGAATCATTGCTAATTCCAGTCATGCATAAACACACATTAACACACATTTCCTGACTGGAGTGTGGGGGTCTCAGGTGCCTAATTATTCTAGGTGCATTTATAACCTCTGAATATTTCTATTGACGAATATATTTAGTATGAGTACAAAACATGTCAACATGAAGAAAACATAAGAACTCAAAATGTAAAAAGATATTTGCTACATTTGATGTTTCTTTTCCAAAATGCCATACAGTATGTCCATTTTATGTAATTTTGTAAACTGGGATACTCTTTTTTTTCTGTTTTATAAATACTGATATCTCATTTTAAAATGAAAGTATTTACATTATAATTTTTCGTATTGGTTTAATTATGTTGGTGGGAGAGCAAAAGGTAATTTTTAGAACATCTACAGATCACTCTCCCGCTTCAGTTCCCTAGTAGGGATGCGCCAACATCCATACACCAATTTCAATACAGTGGACAAGATACTGCACCATCAGTTGACGACCATTTTTCAAGTTCTTAATTTATTTTAAAATTAGGTCAGTTTTTAAAGGCTCACTATGTTGAATAAGAAAAAAAAAATGTTCTGCGATATCGGAAACTCAATATGTCCAAAACGAACTAAATTTGACTTCAAAATCTTTCATTTATCTGATTCAAAGAATGAGTCCAAATATGCCTGGGGCATTCCTTAAATATTCAGATGGCTTTTCATGGTTATCTAAGTATGAATGATTATCTAAGTATTGGTTTAAACCAGTGGTTCCCAATCTTTTTCTGCAGGGGCCCCCTTTTCATTGGCAATTATAATGTCAAGCCCCCCCCCACCACCACTACCACATGCACCCAAACATTTACCATGAGACACATGAAAATATACACTAGGGAAATGCCTTTTGTTCAGTCATCATCATTTGTTCATTCGTAAAAAAAAAAAAAAAAAAAAAAAAAGCAAATATTTTGTTAGAAGTGCAAAATCTATATGTTTTAGCCTGGTTGAGCCTCCCAGTTTGGGCACCCCTGGTTTAAACGGTGTATGAAGGGGACTGGTGCATCCCTCCTGGTTGACAACATCCCTACCTCATTTCTTTTCCAGATGGTTTCCAGTGTTTATTCATTTAATGTAACTAGCACCTTTTTATGACCTTTTTCTGATATGGTCTGACTTCACAGTCTATTTGGAAAAATAATCGTCCGACACTGACTGTACGATCTTGCATTATGTCATGCTGGCATGTCTTTAGAGTGCATCCATCTGAGTTCTCTTATAGACAGTCTGCCAGTGTGAAGTTAATGTTTCCTTCAGTGTAATGTACCCAACTATGAACTTTAATCCTCAGTGGTTTTGATGTGAAGCATCTGAAACCTGAAAGTGTAGTAAAAGATCCAGTTGAAGTCAGACAAACTGTAGCCAAGGAGGCTCATGTGACTTTGTGGCAAGTTGTTCTTCATCATCTGCAGCTGGTGCCATTGTGTATATGACTTTTGTTCGTTCCATGCAAGCCGGTGCCTCAACTCAAATACATCAGCAGCTGACACCTAAACTGCTCCTCGTGAGATGTACTAAACATCCTCAACAGGTTTCTAACCAACAAAACATCACTTTTGCTCTAAAGCTTTCAATGTCCCTGACTTTCTGAACAGATGAATATTTGGTACCTCAGAGAGACTTATTTTTTTAGCCTCACCATGGATGTATTTACCATCAAAACAAGACAAAAATGTTTTTTTTTACAGCAGTCTTAGTCATTTACAGACAGAAGTGAATGTTTTCTTACCAAATCTTGGTCAAAAGTTAATTGTAAGTTCTTGGGGATGAGGGAGAGTTTGCCACATCAGGAGAAAATTAGATTTTGCCAACTGTCACAGCAATGTTTATCGTGTACCAGGGCTGGGCAATATGGACTAAATATCACGACACATTTGTTTTAGATGACGATATACGATATATTCCGGTATTTTTACCCTAATTTATCTGAATGTTTTATTTCATATCAAACACCTGTTTTTTTCAGTATTGAAACATGTTTATCTTAAAGGTATAGCTCCACTTCAGTGATGCAGTTGACAAAAACTGGTTAGAAATGTTTGTTAAATGGAAATAATTCAAGGTAGTTGGCTGGCATTTACAATTTTTTTTATAGCAGTCTTTGGGAGGATTGTCCTTTAGACAGATAGTTTAAATAATCAGGTGACACCTTTGTTGTCAGTCAAGGTGCAGCCGGGTCATCATGAAAAAATAAAAACATTTGCTCAACTAATTTCGCGATATAACGGTATATGTAAATATCATCTCTCTCATGTAAATATCATATTGCAATATCATATCGGCATATCGCCCAGCCCTATCATGTACCCTAATGTACGAACTATAACAATGCTTTAATTCAGTTTTCACTGCACTGTCCTTTCTCCTAACTACACATAAAGGGTCCACAAAGAGAAAAACAACAGCAAACTCACGCAGTCATAAAATGGGAAAAATGCAAACTTAATTTTATTTATCTATTTATTTTTTACTTTGAGGCCCTGCTTCAGTCAGTGGTGTCAAAGCAGGTTTGTCTTGCAAAGTGAAACACCTGCTGTGTCATTGCTGATCTGGAGAAATAATTGAAATGTATAAGAGCAATGCGGTTGCAGCTTCCTGCCTTGTAGTCCGATGATCACATGTCCTTCATATGAGCAAAAACGAACTACCCAAACTACTTATCTACATTTTGTACACAGGTAGTTCTCTACTCATACCCTGTTTCATCAGCCACAGAAGTACAAAATGTTCTTGAAAGCATTCCAATCAACTGTATGCCCTGCAGCCAGGACTGGTCATGGAATTGTATGGAGATTAATGATCTAATCCCTGACTGTGTTCCTCTTTCAGACCTGGGGTAAGGTCAAATAGTTTAAAAAGAAAAAAAGACCTCCTACAGTCTTTTCTCAGCACTTTTCCTTGACTTTGTTGGAAAAAGTCATGGGGTTAATAAAGATGGTAGGAGAAAATCATAGGCTACATGTTAAAAGCTATGATGTTGGTTCTGTGGTGGCTTGACTGCAGGTGTTGAAATAATATTCCACAAAGAGTGCTTTTGATGCTCTAGTTTGTTCCTGTCATGTTACATAGAGGATAAATCATTTACATCATGAGACATAACCTAAAATATTTATTATTAAAGACTGTAGAAAATATAAAAGTAGTATCCGGTCCCGTCTGAATAGAGGAAAGTGAAGCCAGTTGGGCGTGTCCCACTGTCGCCATCTTGCCATGTCACATGTGTCGTCACTCCCGGAAAATACTAAAATGGGCAAAGCACGGCCTCGGGGCAAATGATTGACAACCGACTTACTCTGGGCTAAACGCTAATCGAGCTAACTCAAAACTAACCAGAGCTAACGAAGATTAGCCCCCTAAGCGGCAGGGTAAAGGTAAGACACACATAGACATGCTATTAGCTGACTCAAAACCGCAGTTGTGCTACTCTGCTACAACCTCATGCTGCCTTCATGTGGTATGGGAAAGCTGATCCTTTCCACTTGTGAAGTGGAAATGACCAGTGCATTGTCTTCAAGTAATGAAATGAAGCACTGGAGGCTATCTTCGACTGACTAGCTAACTAGCTGCTAGCTAGCATCTGCTCTGACAAGGTAAACCAAATAAGTGACAATGGCAATGGTATTAAAGTTCTGTACGTCAGAGAATTATGCAGACTACAAACTAACTAAATAGCAGCAGCGAGAAACTTAAAACATAATGCAAGGTATCCTATTCAGGATATCGTCGTCGCTCTCCGCCATGATGAAAGGTCAAAGTTTACCTCATCTTGGTAACTTGGGTATCATAAAATTTTTCCAGCTTTCCAATGGAAATTACGACATGAGTGGGTGTTCAACTGTAATTTTGACGTCGGACTTTGGTATATACCATAAATATGATACCACATGAAGGCAGCATGAGATCTTACCGAGAGCAAACAAGGAGCTAACTAGGAACCACCGGTCGGCAGACCGACATCCGGTCTGCTGCCTGTCAATGAAAAGGATACGCCCCTAATTAAGTGTAATTTGAAGATTAAATAACATCTAAATGTATGAGTTATGAAAAAAATTCACCCCCCTCACAGTTGGGATGAAGGTAAACTTGACCTATTAAACCTAAAATGATTTTTTGAACTAGGCTGTAAACATGTTTATTTCTCCTGTGAAGTTGGCGTTTTTAACATGGGAGTCTATGGAGATTTGCTCTGTTTTGCAGCCAGCCCCTAGCGGATGAAGGGAGAACTACAAATATTTAATTCTTCCAGGTAGCTTCATCGTTGGCCACCGGAGGTTGCTGCTTGTTTATTATCAAGGCCGGAAATTCAAAAAATTGTACTTTTCCTCACACAAGCGGGTTTGACTAACCCTTTTCATTTTTACATGAATCCCGGAAGTGCAACTGTATAAAACTAGCTAGAGATGTTCCAGTCCCATTTTTTCCTTCCCGATACAGATTCCATCACATGTGCTGTGGGTATCGGCCGGTACCGAGTACCGATACCACTATGTTGTAAAAAAAAATTATGTCATATTACACCTGGATAGCTGTGATATGATTATCATCGTGATAAAGCCTGGAATTGATGCCTGAACTCCATACCAGCATTTTTTGCATTATCGGCAACATACTGGTATTGAAATCAGAACAACTCTAAAAATGACTGAGCTGATTCAAATGCTGAAGCAACAACAAATTCGCAGTTATCTCCCTCCTTTCATAAAGTATAGTTCAGTATTACCAGTGCTAAAAGACACCACAGGAAGCATTAACGCTCCTCTCCTAAAATGTACTGAATTTGACCAGCTCTTATCGAGGCTTCCAGGTTATTTCACTCAGTTTGGACCCTTCCTAAGCAATAAGGACTATTTGGCCAGACCCCAGGCTTCTGTTCGTTACCAGCACCCAAGCATCTATATACAAAACCACTCAGATGGTGGCTGTAAAGCGTGCAGAGATCAGGGAATCATGACATTGGGCTGAGGCAGTCAGCAAGTTGTCACAATGGTTAAAATATGCTTTCACAAATTTGTCACATTTTCTGTTCTTGGTGGGGTTTTTTTTTTAACCCAACATGGTCATTTACCCACAGCAACTGCTCCCTCCACCTCTATCATTACTGCATATAATTATTATTTACCTATGCTCTTCTGCCTTTTAGTGGAGAAAGTGAAGTCTCTCCACCGATTTGCCCTCATGGAGTTTTAGCATGTACATAAATGAGCCAGTTTGTGCTTTGGAGTTAGCTGAACAAAGACATAATCACATCCTGTGATAAAGGACTTAGAGTTCACGACATAAAGTCTTAGTTGGACAGTTTTATGTTCCTTTTTCCTCAGATATTTCGTTCAAGTCAGGCGGCTTTGCCTGTGTCTTTCTGTCTCAATGCAGTAGTGGATTATCGCAGTGTGTTGAGCTGCCAATGAAACTTAAATGGGGATTAGCATAAAACCTGCCTCCAGCATAAAGGATGTATGCTCTCCTTATAGGAGCTCTATTAACACTTTAAACCACTATTTAAATATGTATAACTTTTTTGTACACCTTTTTTGGTTGGCTAGAATAATCAGATTTTTTGGAGGAAAATATCTCATGCTCTCATTTTGTAGAGATGATAATTACTTTGATGATTGTGTATATATCATCCTCTTTTTGTAAGGGTTTTATTAAAATAGTATACTTCATGTTGGTAACTTGTTGGTTTAATTCTGATCAGTTTCTTGATACTGCACATTTTGTAATAAGTAGAACATGTAGGCATATGCATCCTGTTGTTTCACGAGCCAAGTTTGTCATAGAGGAGGAGACTGATGTTTCCTTTTACCTCGTTACAGTCGATGGAATGGTCAACCAGCAATGAAAGTGTCAAGAGATGAAGGAGGGAGGGTGTAATGAAGTTTAAAGCATAAAAGACAGAAGAAAAAACGCATGCTTCTGTTTAATCGGTGTCGGATTTTGGGGTTTCTTATTTTAGGAAGAAGGCCCAAAGGGACATCTTCCTCATGCAGGTCATACCTCTCAGTGCAGGCTGCCATTTATAGAAATTATGGTCTCTTCTCTACTCAGGTGCCCCATCTTTGCATAAAACTGTAAAGGTACATGCCATCGTGTCCAACTCAGATGCATGTCATTTGTCGCCTCATGTTGTCCTTTTGGAGGAAATTCTTATGCACGAATGATGTCTTGTTTTGTACAAATCACTTAGTGTATTTCTGTCTTTCTAGCCTTCTCTGTGCATTCTGGTGCTTTGTGGTGAGCTGCTCTCTGCAGTGATGTCACATTATTGTGCAGTCTTGGGGTGGGTACGTCCCCTCTAGTTTTGTGTGAACCGGCTCAGTTCTGCTTCTCAGAGTGTGAAAGCACACATTCAGACTCAGCTGCCATATACCACTAGCGACACCCTGCAGACACTCAAACACCTCTGTGATCATTGCGTGCTGAGTGAAGCCTCATTCATCACAGACGACACAGTAGGAAGAAAATGTAGGAGCACTTATAGATTGCTGTTTCTTCTTGGGCCATTAGCAACTTAAAACTGTCATCTTTACATTTCTAGAAGTGCAATTTTCTTAGTCTGTAAAGTGACAGATGGATTACTCAGTGTTCGTCATGGGAACTGTGGCCATACAAAAACATTCCTTATTCAGGAACCGGTCACAGGATAGGTAGAGCTTGTGGTCTGTAGAAATATTTCCACTGTGTTACCATATGTGAAAATGTAAAAAAGCTCACAGCAACTGTGAAAATGTCTCTTATGTAAATAAACATCAAAGATGGTTAAAGGTAATGCTGACTTGTTTTTGTTTTTTTTCTTTTTATCCAACTTGAGCAATTTTGTTTAAGATTTATCATTTAGTTTCACCTCTTTTAAGAATTTATTCATTTCATTCACATTTTCCAGTGTTGGCTATTTTCCTCATGTGTCTTTCATCTTAGCCAATCGGTGCAATGTACATTGCTGTTCATTATCACAACTTCATCTCACTTTCCTCATTGGAAAGATGACAAAACATGTTTAATGAATAATGATGCATACATTATTTTGCAGATCAGAAATGAAATATAATGCTTGTCAAATTCAGTGCTGACTGATCTGCCATAACATTAAAACCACTGATGGGAATGTAACACACTAGCTACGTTTACATGGACAAAAAATTTATCTAACTGATTGAAATCTTTCCGATTGGAGCTTCCAGTTGTCCTGTTTACATGGACAGGGGGAAAAGTGATTCGATCGGTTGTATTTACTTGATGGACAGATACGCCGGCAAAAAAAGGAACAAGAACAGGGGCTGCGGCGGGGCTGGAGGCTTGAGAAGGCCGGACCAAGGGGCCCACCGCAATGGGGGTGGCGGGTGGCACGGAAAGGGCGCTGCCAAATGGCCGAAGGACAGAGGGGGGGGGGATCGGCAGTTAGGTTGCTGCAAGGCCGGCTGCGGCGGACTGCAGCACCCAGACATCCGCCCCCCAGGCTATCAGTGCCTGGAGGCTGCACTCCCGCACCTAGAACGTGGTCCACTCCTCAGTTATAATGCGTTGCTGTTCTGACCCAGTTTTAATGTTTCTGCATCTCCTTAGATGTTTCCCTGATGCAATGTTGCCTACCAGACAGACTAACATTTTAAGACCACGGATGTGTCTCCATGGTTGTTAGGAAATGAGAAGAAGCATGCACCAGTTGGGTTAATAACTTGTTGCCATAAAAGATAACGCCCATCAGTAATTATCCAATGGAGGCTCGTCCTATTTGCTTAGTTAAATCAGGTGGCAACTTTTGGCCAGGCAGTATATGTTCGTAATGCTTTTGACATGCGCAATGGCTCATAGATCATAAGAAGAGGAGTTTCTTTTTAAATTTATCATTTTTGACCGTCAAAATGCTTAATAATCATTAACTCTCAGTGGAGATTTAAATAAAAACACAGCCATATAACGGGTCTGTACTGGACCGCAGCTGAAGCACATCATCATGAACAGATCCGCTATGGATCCAGGGCAAAAGGTGCAGCTTTAGGTCTGCCTTTGCTCTGCCTGACATCAGAGTTTCCAGTCAGAACGCGGATCATCAGCGGATCCATTCTATTGTGCAAGAGGACTCCTACATGACTGTGCAAGGCGGATCCGTGGCAAACAGCGCGGCTGAAAAATACTTTATTTAGCCCAGAAGGGAAATTCAACATTGTAAAAAGCTCACTCTTTTTTTTTTTTTTTTTTTGTTTTGTTTTTAACAATATAACATTTATATGAAATAACATAACAATAAGTCAGTCTGTCAGTCTTGTTCTTTAGGGTGATGGCTGCTGGCAGGAATAAATTTCTGTAACTTTCTGTCCTACAGCGAACCTGACGCAGCCTCCCACTGAAGACACTGTTGATTTTTCACTGTGTTGTGGAGAGGATGGGAAGAATTCTCTATCATCTTCATCAGCTTGTGCAGCATTTTTTTTTCTGAACAATCAGCTCCAGCAGCTCCAGAGTTATTACCCACATCCCCCAGCACAGAACCATCTTTCTTGATCAGCTTGTTTAGTTTCTTCAAGTCTCTGGTTCTGATGCTGCTGCCCCAGCAGATACTGCAAAGCTAATTGCACTTTCCACAACAGACTTGTAGAAGATCTGCAACATCTTGGTGAAGACGTTGAATGATCTCAGCTTCCTTGAAGTAGAGTCTGCTGACTTTTATGATGTAGTCAGTGTTGCATTTCCAGTCGAGTCTGTTGTCCAGCTGAACTCCAAGGTATTTGTAGTTCTCCACCACCTCCACCTCCTCTTCCAGGATGTAGACAGGACTATGCTGCTTATTCTTGCTCCTCCTGAAGTCAACAATCATCTCTTTAGTCTTGCTGGTATTTAAGATGAGCTGATTGTTACCGCACCATTTCACAAACAAACTGACCAGTTCCCTGTACTCAGCTTCTTGTCCATCACTGATATACCCCACAACTGCAGAGTCATCAGAGTATTTCTGCAGATGACAGGACTCAGAGTTGTACTGGAAGTCTGAGGTGTACAGTGTAAAGAGGAATGGTGAGAGTACAGTTCCTTGTTGTGCTCCAGTGCTGCTGACCACCATCTCAGACACACAACCTTTTAGTCTCACAAACTGTGGTCTGTTTGTTAGGTAGTCGTAAATCCAGGTGGTTGTTGAGGGATCCACCTGGAAGTTATGGAGCTTCTGACATAGCAAAGCAGGCTGAATAGTATTAAATGCACTTGAAAAATCAAAGAACATGACCCTCAAAGTGCTGCCTGACTGGTCCAGATGAGAGTGGGCTCTCTGAAGCAAGAAGATGATGGCGTCTTCAACCCCAAGCCCATTACAATATGCAAACTGTAATGGGTCCTGAAAAGTGTTCACTTGCTTGTTGAGGTGAGCCAGTAAGAGTCTCTCCAGGACTTTCATGATGTGAGATGTCAGGGCAACTGGTCTGTAGTTATTTGGTTCAGCTGGTTGAAGTTTTTTAGGGACTGGAACAAGACAGGATGTTTTCCACAGCACAGGAACTCTGTTCTGTCGCAGGCTGGTGTTAAAAAGGTGCTGGAGAACCGGACATAGTTGTTCTGAACAGGTCTTGAGAACTCTGGGACTGACACCATCTGGACCTGCAGCCTTGTTCTGGTTCAGTTTCTCTAGCTGTTTCTTGATCTGGTTACAGGAGACAGTCAGGCTGGAGGTGGAGGCAAAAGAGGTCTCAGGATGTCCTGATGTGGAGGGAGATGAGGTTGTGTTCAGGACCATGACTGAGGTGCAGGGTGAAAGTGAGGTACAGAAAACTGTGGGCTATGGGGGGTGTGTGGTGTTTGTGGGGGGAATACTAATAGAAATGTTTAGTTGTAGGTTATTTAAAAATTCAAAAAAATTGTTCCCCTTAATTCTTCATTTTCCAAAAATCTTCATTGTTTGTGGGGGGGGGCTCCACTTCTTCCTGGTAGTCCTTGCTTCTACGTCTGTGTGTGTTGTTTTTGGGTGTTACTTTCTAGAATTTTTGTGGCTTTTCGGGGTGGGGGGGGGGGGGGGGGGGGAATTATTATTACTTAGTTATTAAACATATTATTATGTTTATTAATAATAATAACGTTCCCCATCACAGACAGTTTGTAGAAACGGTTTGAATCTCAACCGTTTTTCTCTCTGCCTTACCCCTGCCCTGCATCCTCTTCTCTTTCTCTTTAACTCCACTGGGAATTGATGTGTTATTTCGATAATAATCTTGATTTGGGAGAGTTTTAACAGTTGATCCCGTGGTAAACAATTTTTCCGTTGCCATGGATACACATCATAACAAGTAGTGAAAAAAAAGCCAAATATATGAAGAAAATTCTCCTAAATTGCACAGCCTTCAAACCAGCATAAACAATCCTCCCAGAAAAACCTAACCTGACAAGTAATGTCAATAAAAAAGACAACTATATTTGAAAAAAACTCAAAAGCTATGAGAGATCTGTTACAAACTGCAGCCACCTTTCAGAACTTTTTATCTGACTTTTTTATCTAACTTTTATCTAACTTATTATTTAACTTTTAAAATGTAGAAGCAGCTGAGGTACTCCTGAATGTATTAGGGCATAGTCTCATGGGTTTTTGCAAACAAGCTAGACTTGAACAATCTGGATTCATACCACAAGGTTCCCATAACTCTGCGCGATCTCATGGTTGTTTTTGGAAACATTTGAGCACACAACCCTTGTCACTACATCACCAAGCAGGCAGAAGCAAAACAAAACTGGACTGTGGCAGATACAATGTTTTTGTTAGAAAATAAAAGAGTCAAGGAGATTTGAGCATTTTGACAGTCAAAAGATTAGAGATTTGAAAAAAAAAAAAAATCTTTCTTCTGAACTAGGAGGCATTGCGCAAGGCAAAAGCATTACAAACATATATGTAAATCTGTCCATCAAGTAAATACAACTGAAAGGATCACTTTTTCCAGTGATCATGTAAACACGTCAGTTGGAATCTCTGATTGGAAAGATTTCAATCATAGATGAATTATTTGTCCATGTACACATTCCTTCATTTCAGGCAGATTATTGAAACCTTGAAAAGTTAACAATAGTGGTGGGTAGTACCCCACTCTTTGCACCTATCCATTCTGGATTTTGCAGTCGTGCAGGTGACCCCTCCAACCATTCTGTTCTGACGACTGTTCCGAATTTTTGGCACAGTCACATGGCACATAAAATATGGATCTAATCCTTTTTCTAGACTCAAACGGTTTAATCATGACAAAAGTTTACATGTGACCTTGCTATTAGCTTTTAGAATCACTCATACAGTAGCAGTACTTACTTAAACCTTACTGTTCACATTCTATACCTTCACAGTATGTGCCTTGTAGCAAGTATTTACACCAAATTGTTTAACAAAAAACTATTTAGAATGTTTAAATAACTTATTCCACTTTTTTAAATGAATGATTCATCTTTTATAAATGTTTTAAGAGTAAAAAAAGTTTTTTTATTTTTTTATTTTTATACATCACTTGTTTTTTTAGTGAAAAAGATCCATTACACGGTATAAATGTAATATAACATATAAAAGAAATAATAATAATAAAAAAACAAAACATAAGAATTATAACCATTTGAATATTGACCCAGGAAGTCACATGAACATTATGTAACTTTTGACTTCCTAATATAGCCACTCAACACTGTCCCCACTGCTATACCATGAGATTCATATCCACAATTCTGCTGAGGCGATTGCTGGGGGGCGCCATTATAAACAGTTATGTGCAAGATTCAGGCGCACACTGGAAGTAGCAGTTTAGATGGGTAAAGGTTCAAGCTGGTCGGCGGGGAATGGTGTTTACGTTCGTGTCTGGATAAAGCTAAAGGATAAAATTAGCAGCTGGATCAAGAAATGAGATGTCCCAGAGTTCAGGGACATCGTGAGTCCGTGGTTGTACACGAAGTCCATGATAATTTTTTTTTCTATTGTGCGCATGTGATGTAGTTAGCATTGGTTCTCTCCCAGTTCTTCTCCCACAAGACACAGGAGGCCACGTCGCTCTTTCTCCATTCATTTTTTATGGAACGTGAGTGATTTGATGAAAATCACTTGGTCTCCCCAGCCAAGCAACAGGCGACATTCATGCATGTGAAATTCCACGCTCGTTTACGTATACATGCACACGAGGGCTTGTGCCGTGACCATAGACTGTATATAATTACTGGACGTAGCTTCCGGTCTCTTCTGAATAGAGAAATGTGAAGCTAGTTGGGCGTGTCTTACCGTCACCATCTTGCCGGTCACGTACGTCGTCACTCCAGGAAAATCCTAAAAATGGGCACAGCGCGGCCGCGGGGCAAATGATTGACAGCTGACGTACTGTGGGCTAAACGCTAACTGAGCTAACACGAAACTAAGAGGAGCTAACAAAGATAAGGCTCCTAAGCGGCATGGTTAAGGTAAGACATGCTTAGACTTGCAATTCGCTGACTAAACACCGCCGTTGTGCGACTCTGTAACAAACTGAGACCTTATTAAGAGCAAAGAAGGAGCTAACTAGGAGCCTCCGGTCGGCAGGCGGAGCTTCCGGTCTGTCATAAGGACACGCCCTTAATTATGTGTAATTTGAAGAATAAATAACATCTAAACGAATGAGTTATAAAAAAATTCACCCCCTCACAGTTGACATGAAGGTAAACTTGACCTAATAAACCTAAAATGATTTTTTGAACCAGGCTGTAAACCTGTTTATTTCTGCTGTGAAGTTGGCGTTTTTAACATGGGAGTCTATGGGGATTTGCTCGCTCTTGGAGCCAGCCCCTAGCGGATGAAGGGAGGATTACACTATTTGCAACAAGAAAGCGAGCTTCACTGTTCTGAGGCGGAGTTTGCCCCTTGGCCGTGACAAAAGAAAGTTAAAGACACACAATGGAACTTTTAGCAGTTTTCTTAGTGATGTGCCCCCTATCGGCGGCTAAACTAGCATCCATCTTGTATCGTACCTATACTGTGAGCTCACTCCAGCCAGTAAATGATAGTCTTATCTTGACTCTTGTTCTGTCCCTCCCTCTTTTTCTTTCCCCCATCTTCCTCCGGTAATGACATGATGCACATTCAAAATACCCACGCTGTTCATTCTGGTTCATATATTTGTGACACGGTGCGCAACCAATAGTCGGCTGCAACATCACAGTCACGTCCCGGATGGGAATCTTACATGCTGCAGTTTCTGAGATCCGGGACGCCTCTAGGCATCCGACCGTATGGCTTACATCGGTCAGAGTCTCTCTCCTACTCTCATCCAATCCCCTTGCTTTAGTTGACAATCCCCCGAGAGCTTGCTCTGACTCCCTGTGCTTCATGTTCCGCCTCGTCCCCGCTCCCCCTCCGCATTACAAACTTTCTGCAACAAGCAAGTAGCTGAGTAGCAGCTTAGCAACAAAAGGAGAGGGAAAAGAAAGAAAGACAATGACAGCAGCAAGTGGCCCCTGCTAGCTCCACTTGCAAAAGTGGGGAAAAAGCATAAGTCTGCAGAGGAAAAGGCAGAGACGAAGAGGTGAGCAACGCAGGACTTAAAGCCAAGTACACATCGGGTCATTCATTCAACACTGGAGGAAGCTCCAAAAGGATTTTGGACCTGAAAAGTGATGCTGATACAGCAGACTTTTTGTTGAATAGTATTGTGGCAAGGTACGTAACGGAGGGCCTGGGTGGGATTTGATCCCCACACTCACGGGGGGAAAGTCATGTGCGGACCATTCAGCCAAAGGAACATCCCTGTGACCAAGTAGCCAGGGCGCATGATCAGTCAGAGGCACCGGACAGGACCCCACACTGTCACAGTATGGTCATTTTTTATTAAAAAGACTTTTTACTTAAACACTGGTCGTTTTATCTGTCAACGATAGCGGAACATTAGCTGATTATTTATAGCATTGTAAACTGGCATTGGTATCATCATAGCTGTGCCCGAATGCAATCAATAAACCCCTGAACTCATTCAAATGTTTTTAAAGGTGCCATGACATCAAATTTCACTTTTCTGAGGTTTTGGGTGTATAATATGATCTGTTGTGCACTGATGAAGCCATGTGAATGTCCAGAGTGAGAATCAAAGTTCCTGTTTATGGTCTGTCAGCTTTGTCTCTCTGCTCAGAAACAGTTGAATCAGACAGCAGCCTATCATTCTACGTAGTTCTATCATTCTACGTTATTTAGTTGCTCCAATAAGAGCAGACTATCAAGTAAACAGCGCCCCCCTCTCCTAACGGTCTATGCACCGTCCGCCCCCCCTCCCCTCCCTGTCTGATTCAGCTGCATGTATGGAGCTAGTAGTAACTTCTGTGCAGTCAGGTCTGGGTTTTCAAACAAATGGATTTAAAAGAAAACTTCTGCAGCAACAATGAGGGAGGCGACCACAACCTTGTCATTACCTGTAAGTTTATTTATTTTCTAAATGCTGTCTTGTCTGATAAACGTAGCTCACTGTCTGAAGTGCCCATGTTGCTAGCAGTTAGCCTTTAGCAAAGTCCGACTGCAGCTTGACCTATATTCTCCAAATAAGGTTATAGCCAAATAAGGTGTAGCCAATCAAAATGAAGTCAACGTGGTCTCCGGGTAAAGCTCCATATCATCACCAGACCCAACTGTATTACTGAGGAAGTGAAGTCTGGCGTTTCAAAACAATACCTCGCTGTGAAAAATGCAGTTTTTTTTCTTTGGAGTATTTACATATGCAGTAATGCCAACAACATAAACTAGTTTTTACTGCTATGTCATCACTCCTTCAAGATTGATGAACGTTATTGGGAACGTATTCATTGTGGCAATTTTGAAAAGCGTGCTCGCTTAATGATGCAGAGGAGGGTGTGTTCTGCCCTCACTGTATGTAGTAGGGTACAGCTATGCAGACAGGTAACCTCCACAACAAAATGTCAGATGTATGTCTTCTTTATTGACGTATCCTTCACATTGTTGACAGGTACAAACTATAACAGAAACATAAGTTGTACGTGAGCAACTCAATCTGCATATTTAGCAATTCACTAAACTATTAAGAATTATAAAGTATCATCTTTTCTATTAACTTTAACAAAATGCTTCAAAATGACACAGTAAAGGTCATCCTACTTATCTATATGTTACAAAATACTCACAAGGAATGCTCTCTGTGGCATAACAAGCATGGATGGATGAGGATTGCATCACTACAGAAAGGCAGCCATGCCGGTTACTGTTACATGTGCTCCTTAACTTCTTCTGACAGAGGAATAACATTGAACACAAGACTTAATGTGCAACAGCGCCACCACTGGCTGGGAAGTATAACTGTCGGCACAGGGTGTGTGCCTGGGAGTGTCTATGCAAATGGCCACACACGCTCAGTGAGAAGGATCAGGGGGAGGGGTGTATGTTTGTGGTCAAGATGGGTTTTTTTTTTTCAAATTTTTCTTAACATCTTAATCATCTCAACTGATTTTCAGGTCGTGTACCATAGCTGGTCATTGACGTGTTACATCATTTTAATATTTCAACATTGCTCCTGACTCCTCGTCCTCTGCCTCTACTTGCTCAGGTCTCACCTGACCCACATCTACGTAGGTCTCCAAACATAATAACATATGTTATGGGAAACTAATAATATTAAGTAATGTGCCAAAATCCATCCGTTTAACCACAAATACAAGGCTACCACTTAACCTTTCTTCCATCTAGACAGCTTTATTTTCATATGTTTGGCCAATGTTTATATTCTTAAAATAAAGACACTGACTCATAATATTATAATAGTTAGTTATAGCAATGGTAATTAATAATCAACAACACTGAATAATTTCTACAATAATGGTTCAAGGCTCTGCAAACGCTAATTCAGATGTAATACAGAAGCAACTAAAACGTTATTTTTATCCATTAAATTATTTCAGTTAGATCCCTGTAGTTCTTCCTGTCACTTACTGTTCTTGAACTTCAGAAAATATACAGTGAATGTTACATGAAATAGCTATAATCTGCACAAAATATTATTTTTTGTTACTAATATGCAAGCAGAGGTGTCAAAAGCAGAAGTAAAAGTAGTTTTTGAGTAAAAATTCTACCATGTTTTTGGATCTGCCAGTACATTTTGAACAGGTGTCTTCACTAACGAGCTCTTCTACCTGGCAGAGGAGCTAATTAAACCCAGCTGGTTCAGTGATTGGTTGAAAAAACTGACAGACAGGATTTCTGCTTTCTACTTCTAGCCTACTTTTGGCACCTCTGTATGCAAGTTACAGTGTAATAATACAGATAAGTTCATTTAATGCTGACAGTTATTGCTGTTGATGTATTTTCAAAAATAAAAAATTCATACCAACACTATACATTTTAATATAAACATAGCCAGTATGTATAAAGCCCCTAGTGGACAGCTGATTACTTGTTATTTACTTTCAGTTTAAAGTCAGTACTGCATTTTTTTTTTACATGTATTTTACGTGTACCCTTAGTTGTTAATTGATGTATATATATATATATATATATATATATATATATATATATATATATAACCTGTAAGGGTTGTGTACTCTAAAAGAAATTAGAAGATATTCCCAAGGAACTCAGCATTTCTGGCCATTGGTTGGCCATCTAGGTTTGAATAAATTTTACAACACCTGGCCACCAGGTAGCGCTATATTGGACAACTCACAAGATTCCTATGTAGTGGCTCATACAAATAACAGCTCTGTTTATTGGGGGGAACACAAAACTTTTGAATAGCTGTCCACTAGACTGCTCTGCACCATAGGTTTATGCATCACACAAGGCTGGAAAACAAACTTGTGAGTTGCTGTATCTAAGTCCCCTAGCATTTTGTTGCAATTTCAAGTCTGCTATGTCCACAGCGAAGGCTGGTCTACTTCTAAATGAGTCAGTAGTACAGTACTGCTAAAGCAATCCAGCAAGGCCGAGGTCTGGACTGTAGGTCATTGCAACAACAACTTTATTATTTTTATTTTCTGTTTATTTATATTTACATTTTGTTGTAAATTTGTTGTTGTGTCTGGTTTCTTTTTCAAAAGACATAAAAAAGTATATAAAATTTTTTTTCCAGAGGTGACAATACTAGCTGCAAAAAGTTGGCTCGTTATACACAAATGTAATGTTTATAATACACAGGCAACAGCTAAGTCTATTTTATCATATACTGAGTTGAAAGCTTCCCTTTAAACTTAGATCATGACAGGTACCACTCAGCTGCCTTTAGCTCCCCATTAATGGGCTCTATGCACGACTCCACCACTTCCTAAGGTTGCTCCTTTGTTTCCTGTCTTTCATTACTGGGTGAGCTGATTAACCCTGATCTCAGTAACTGGCCAGACACTCCTGGGTTAATCAGTTCATCCAGTAATGAAAGACAGGAAACAAAGGAGCTACGTTAAGTTCAGGAAGTAGTGGAGCTGCGCATGGAGCCCATTCCACCATCGCTTCAGGAAACTGAAAGCTGCAAATCTTAGAATTACCACTGGGGGGCAGTGTTGTCATTCCTTCAGCAGGACACAAATTCAGTGCCACTCCCATTACATGAGTCCACTGCTTGAGTGCTGGAAGCACTGTTCTGTCCTCAAACCTACAGATGTGTCATACTGTATAGATCAGTGTGTTCCCATAATGTTATATAACATCTGGATGAAAAGGAAGATGAAAAGAAATCCTTTGTTACAAAAAAGCAAAGCATTAAATAGCAAATGAACATATGTGTATGGGTCTGCAGCATGTCCATCACTGTAGCAAATAAACTCTTTAGGAAATTTGTCTAAGACTTCTGATGAGTGACAAAAGGTGCTTCAGTCTCCCAACATCTGCACTCTTTGGCAACTGGCCATCATCCACACCAGTTAAACCAGAGCCAAAGTGGCAGATGCCACACAGAAGTATACAGAAGTAAAATATAAACAGCTACAAGATTTTGTCATTAAATTTAATGGTTAAATTGGCGGGGTCCATACTATGCTCCAGTTTTCCAAAACAATATATGTTATATATATATATATATATATATATATATATATATATATATATATATATATATATATATATATATATATATATATATACTGTATATACAGTATATATACATATTTATATTTAGACTACTGTGCGAATTTTGTGAGATGTCAAAACAAGCTTACATAAATTGCCTACCAGAATTTAAATCTGTCACCAGGTAATGTAACAACATAACAACATTCAGGTTTTACTTTCTATGAACGATGCCAGCGTTCCACTTTTGAGAGAAGAGATGATGATGACAGACTGGAGTGATATCACACTTTACTGCTGGGCACTCAAAGTGCTCAGATTGGATCCATCATTCATTCACTCCTCATTCAAACTTGGTAATGATAAGGTACATGTGTAGCCACTGCTGCCCTGGGGCACACCGATGGAAGACAATGCTTGCCAACAGCCTCTCAGACCACCACCAAAACATTCACCAACAGCAGAGGCAAGGAGGGTAGTGACGATCTGGTCTACAGTACCACTTGCCACTACCACCCCAAGTCTTTTTTGTGTCATGGACAGTAGTTACTTCCTGAATCTGAGCGACTTTTTGGTCTTACAGTACATTTCCTTTTCATTTGTATTTATTTGTTTTTAAAGTCACTTTATTGAAAAAAACATGCAAAACAAAACTTGGGTCAACATTGACAGGCAGTATTGGTCTGGCCTTTTTTTGTACTTTATTGAAACATTGGTCATACAGAGATGTGACGTTTGGGTGACTCCAGCTTCCAGCCTTCAGGTTCCGGTTATACTTTCTTTCAGGTTCAAAATTAGGCTTGAGAACCAGCCATTATGTGCTCAGCCAATGTGAAAGCTGTAAGAGTGGTCCTTATCACTGACTTTAGTTATTCATCATTAGCCATGTTTACATGGATACAAGTATTCTGATTTTAAAGGATCTAGTAGCAGCATAAAGAAAGGAGGCTCAGGAGTGACGCGACTGGCACTTCGGGTGACTGCAGCCACCAGCCAAGCTAGCAAAGGAGCGCACACGAACAGATGCTATAAGTTTGTTTACTACACTAATAAAGTCTTCTTCGTGGTGCCACTTTTTAGTGGGCTTACAGTAGATCTGGGCAGTTCCCTGACGGCAGAAGAATCCATAACTATCCCTTACAGTGTTTGAATCTACCGCGACCATCTTCTTCCTGTATCAAAGCTGTTGGGGAAGCGTATACAGCATCAATTGATGTTGCATCTGTAGGACTGTGCGGGAAATTGGCCACCAAATCGCAGCGCATTATGCAGCACACAGCTTGTTGAAGGCAACAGAGGGAGATGTGGGTGGGCTCATTCTTTTTGATTTTTAATGCTTCATCACCCATTAGTATTACAAAACATTCATGTGTGTACTTTCACAATTCCTGCCCCTAGTGTGTAAAAATATCAAAGGTCTGACTAAATTATTAATTTAGTCAGAGTAAAATCATTTGAAGCTGTGGAAAGAATGAAAGCAGAATTATTGAATTGCAATTGGCAAAATGTTTATGTTGATGATGTTAATGAGGCATATAATACATTTTTGGAAATATTTTTGAGAATCTATAACCATTACCATCCCTTTAAAGAGTATAGACAGACATCAAAAGCCAGATTGACTCCTGGATGACAAAAAGTTTGGAAAAGTCATATGAAAAGAAAAACAGGTTATATATGAAGTTCATTAGGTATCCAACCCAGGAAAAAGAAGAAAAATATAAAACATAAAAATACATTAACATCTGTATTGAAAGAAAAAAAAAAAAAAATATATATATATATATATATATATGATAAGTTACTGTAAAAACACAGTAATGATATTAAGGGCACATTGAATATGATTAATGGTGTAATTAAAAATAATAGACAGCGATTTCCCAATATATATTAAGCATGAAAACTCGAAGATAAAGAAGATACTGTTGAAGTCTTCAATCAGTTCTTTGTCAATATTGGTCCTAATTTGGTAAATGAGTTGCAAAAGGTTACAGATGAGAAATTTGATAATACACTCAATAATATCAATACAATGTATCTTGGAGGACTGAGTGAAAGTGAGGTCATAGAAGTAGTAAAAAAAAATCAAAAGTAAGAGATCCAACGACTGTAATGACGTTGACATGGCTATTGTAAAAGTCGTTATTTATTGTATTGTTAAACTTCTGACCTTAACAGATCATTGTTAAATGGATTTTTTCCTGACAAAATGAAAATAGCCAAGGTGATTCCAGTTCATAAAAGTGGTGATAAGCAAAATGTGACTGATTATAAACATCATTACTACCACAATTTTCAAAAATTCTGGAAAAAATATTCATAAAAAGGCAAATTCTTTTCTTAATAAAATAATATATTAAATGAGCACCAGTATGGCTTCAGAAACAACTGGTCCACAACTTTAGCTGTGATGGAGTTTGTGGAACATGTTGCTGCTGCTGTTGATCAAAAACTTGATACAGTGGGTGTGTTCATTGATTTAGGCAAGGCTTTTGACACTGTTGACCATGTAAGACTGCTGGGAAAATGTGAACAATACGGTTTACGGGGGGTTATGCATCAGTGGTTAAAGGGTTATTTAAGTGATAGGTTACAATATGTACAAATTAATAACACAAAGTCACAAATGGAAACTGTAAATTGTGGCCTCCCTCAAGGGTCAGTTTTAGGCCCTAAATTATTAATACTATATTTAAATGACATTTTTGCAGTATCCAGTACCTTAAAATTTATAATGTTTGCTGATGACACAACCTTTCTTTGTTCATCCACTGCATCGTCCACTATAAAATACCCAAAATGCACTGCGAATGTAAGTGTTCAAGCGATGTACCCTACATTTTACTCCTGTATACCACAGTGCAATGCGGCCATGTTTTGTGATCGCAGAAGAAGAAAAATGTCAAAGCAGCTTTTTGTATAAATAAATGTAAGTAACGTTAAAGTACCAACATTTGCTTTAGTGACGTTGTGAAGCTTTTAACAAAATAGTATTTCTTCGTAGCAGGAAAGCTGTCTGTTGTTCATAACTGTTAGCTACCACTACTGCACATCTTTTTTTTTTTTTCTTCAAACTTTATTGAAGTTCCGCTACTGCACATCGCAGCAAAACCTGGCGCATCTACTGGTGTCACCCCATGTAGTGTCTGAAATCTCCTCCCGTCGTTCCTACTTAGTGTACATGATATAGTGGACTACATCATATACACTATGTAGGGAATAGGGAGTGAGTGGATGATTTTGAACACAGCTACATTGTTTTGTCCATTTAGGGATACCATAGTAAAAATGGTGGCACAAATATGGCGGCCTCCATATGTGCACCACACAGCAAGTAGATATAACAATACTATCCAGCAAAAGCCCCGGAGTGGAAACCCCTGACGTGACAGAAGCCTCTGGCTTGACAGAAGTCACATAGAATTCTTACCGGAAGTTTTCATTTTTCTAGAAGTGGCCTTTTTTCAAAATAAAAGTAAAAAAAAACTACTTCCCATTATGATGAATCATATAAGACAAGAGTAATTCAAGCGTAGTCTTTAAGCCACCATTACCTCAAACATCTTACCGGTAATATTTCCTGTGTTCTTATAGTTTATGTACAGAGATGGATATTGTAGCCTACACGCTTTCCTTTTATTACATAGATGTAACCAATAACAAAAAAGTGTGTTCATTAGATCAGGTTTAGCCTACTTTAAAGATCCAGAGGATCAAGGGAATTGCACATCAGAGAATCAATGAAGGAATTTTGTGTTAAACAAATTTACCCACCTGACATTCCCAGCTAACAGGAACGTTCCCGAACATTGCATCAAGGTCGCGGGAACGTTCGCTGCGACCAGCGGCCAACGTTCTCTGAACGTTGTCATGTAAAGTTTTCCAAAGGGTCCGGTAACTTTCAATGAAGGTTGCTCAGTGAACTGCAACGTTCATGTGCGAACTTCCTGGAATCTTTAAAAAACTTTCCATGGCAACGTTCAGAGAATGTCGGCTGCTTAATGCAACGTTCAGGGAGCGTTGCAGAACATTCTTCAAACATCTAGGCAACGCTCACTGAAGGTCGTGCTGCAACCTCCCAGCAACTTTTAAGGAACAAAAAAGAAATTTTCATATCTTCATCATATATTAGAATAACAAAGCTAAGATTTACAAGAAATACTTTAACTACAACGGTGTAAAGAGAATAGCCTATACTGTGAAAAAATGCAACTTGTTTGTTTAAAGTGCTGATAAACCAAATGATAATGCTTTTTGTTTCTATAACCGTACATTTTAATTTAAAGAGCATCTTTCAGGTTAAAAGTTTCCACAATCAACTGTTTTCAAAAAGTCTGAGGTGCCCGGTCACATGAATAAAAGGATTTGTAAATGTTTTCATGTATTATTAGACTTAATTCAGCTCACCAGTGATGCTTTGCTAAAAAAAAAAACGTGACTCTTTGAACCACGTGATGCGTGACATCGATTAAGGTAAACAGTCTGAAAGCCAGCAGCTGTCAGATCCCTTTATGGCAGATGTCAGCAGGTTTTGTCTGAGGCTTCAGCAACATCAACATGGTGAATTTGTGCGTTTGTGCAGGATGCACAAATTCAAGTCTCTCTGGATTGTGTCGACACTTTTTTGTAACACGAAGAGCCGCCTTTCACTTGTCCTGCAGCCTCTTTGTGGAGGAAAAAAAATCCCTTGACTACCCCGGATTGCGGGGTAGTCAAGGGATTTTTTTATTCTATGTTTTTGGTGGACATGACGAGTGTGTTATGGAGGCTGTTCGGCACCGGGGTGACCCGTGAAGCTCAGCGAGGGAGACGCTTCGCTGCTGTGTGATCCAAGAAAAGAAGACAGATAAAACCAGGAATGGTGGGTGAGATCTTCTTTATGGGGCAATCTCCTGAGTTCCAAACACTCCTCGGACCACTTTGGTTTATTCAATCCATTGCTCTGCTGGTTTGAAGATCATCTAAGGCCAGTTAACTTGCTCTGTGCTGCTCTTCACTCCAACTATGCACGCACATGTGCAGTATGAGTTTGAAGCCAGTCAACACGCAGCTCTGCCCCAACACCCTCACAGCGGTTGCAAGGATTTCAAACACGTTTTTAATTCTTGCGATCTACGATATCTAAAAGAAGTGCAGTGAAACCCAAATAGCTTACTGCTCTGACACAAGTTGGAACTGCGCCTTAACGAGGCCACCATCATCGTCATCACCATCACCATCACCATCAGCTGTTTAGATTTTACATCAAATAGTGTGATTTAGACATGCTTCTACTACAATATCAAACTATTGGCTGCTGCAAACATTGTATTTTTTCACTTTTCTGCAAGTTAATCAGCCCAGTTCAGAAGATAATGTGGGAGAAAATATACATGTTTCACTTACATGCTGTTTGATTAAACCTTCATGTTTTCAGCGGCCCATGACTGAATCTGCTGCCTGTTTCTCCTCTGCTGGATGCCAGAGACCTTGTTAGTAGCTTCTGGTTCAAAACTGAACAGATCCAGTCCCTCTGATCTAAAATAATATTTTCTTGTTCCTCCTCCTCTCACGTCCATTCTGTTCAGCTGTGTTAGCCGTATCTGTGCATCACGGAATCTCTTACTTAATGTCATTTCTAGCAAAACACATTTTTACAGGCATTTAAGCTGATTTTAATAGTCCACAAACAATTTCTTTATTTTCTAATGCACGGACTTCTACAAACACAAAATAGATATTAACTATCAAAAATGCTTCATGCAAATCATTAATCATGCTCTTAAACTGTCAGTTACTCTTTAAAGTATTGTATGTAAAAATACGATCACCGGTAATCACGATTTATCACCGGATATCATTAATGAATTATTGCCCAGGACATCATAGATGGCTGTAGATAGATATATAGCTCTGTAGTTATAGACATGCATTAATTGACAAATAAAGACAAGTCCAAAAATGACTGTAAGATCATACAGTGCATACACATCTTCTGTCAGAATATATAACATGTTGTTAGCCTGCACACTACGTTTCTGTCCTTCAGCAACATCATGTCTCTGGGCTAGTTCTGCATGCCTCATATTTCATCAGAGAGACAAGCGAGGGGAGAGCAGAGTCAGGTGAGAGGTGTACTAATGAGGGAGAGCTCGCTGCCTGTGGGGAAATAACTGTGTGAAAATCTTGAAGCACCCCATTCATTCTGCCTCTCCTTCCCTCTGCAACTACACTACAGTACTAAGATTTCCATATTCAACACAACTTAGCTGTTTAAAATCCTATTTTTAAAAGACTGATAATGGCAATATAGTAACAGGTCTAGTGCCCATTATGTCTGCCATCTTTCTTACTCTCGCAATTTGCTAATCTTAGTAAAAGTTGTCCACAAGCACATCCTGTTTTCTGTCCATCAGCATCGTATACCCACCCTTTTTCCTTGTCACAATTAATTCAAGAATTAACGCTACTTACAGATAAGAGGCTTCCACAATGTCAGCACTACTGGGGGTTATAACCTGTCAATCAAATATTCCCAATCTAGATGGAGCCTGCAGAGAAAGAGAATGAAAGGAGATGAGTTGAAAGATAATTAAGGGAAATCAGGGAAGAGAGGATTTGAGATGAGGATAATTTGGAGGAAGTTCTTTCCGATCAGACTGCATATCTGAACTATATTCAATCTTATGTGCTTTGCAGTTAACTTTAATATACTGTACCCTATAAAGCAGTTGTAAAAGGTCAGCTTATAGTGGCAAGGCTGGCAGAGAACACCCACAAGCTTTCGGTGAAGCTGCAGACTGTTTACCTCTTCAGTCTCCAGGGATCTGTGAGCTGTTGTCCACTTACGAAGTTTTATATTGTTTTGACCAGTTCCAGCTTAAACTATGCAGATGTGCAATATGGACTGGAAGAATCTCTGTGAAGTGGATGACTTGATGTCTTGTAATGGACAGAGAGCAAGTGTGTCTGACTGGCTTGATGTTGGGCCAACACTGAGTCAGTCCAATTGTCACTGTGGGCCATTGAAAGCTTCCAGTTTTGAGTGCACATGGATGAAAGCCTGCATGTTGCCTGCCATTGAGGGCTTGGTGAAAGTAAAGTGCTGGCTCCTAGCCATTAGTAATTCAAGGGTTTTACTTACACTTACATTATATCAATCTTTGACCTGAACTGCAAGAATTCAGGTCTCTGCTTATGAAAGGGAAGATAAAAGTATGCAAGCTCATTTTCCCTAAACTTCCCTAAATCCCTGTTTATAGCTGTTGGCAATAACAAATGATCCGTTTTACTGTCATATACTCTGTTAGCAACAGCAAATTCACAGTTTGCTGTGGCTAACTCTCAACTCCCTACAGAAAACACAACATGTTGTTCACATCACACGTTCGTGCACACATGGTTCACATGTGCAAGCATGTTACTTTTGGAACATCGTCATGTGATTCACATGTGAGAATGTGTGAAGCACATGTGAAAACATGTACATACGCAGCAGGACAGCACATGTGTAAACATAAAGTTTTCAGTCCCTCCAGAAAGTTGCAATGCTACAATTTAAAATATCAACAGAAATTCAACCAAAGACAAATTATTCAAGCAGCAAACCGTGTTCTCCTGCTAATATGAGAAATTTGAGATTGCTACATTTTGTATTGTATATATTCCACCTCTTTGTGTTTATTTTTATAGTTACAATTACACCATCGCAACTTTCTGGGGGGGACTGAGTTTTGGATCATCATTGTGTGATCTTGTTTACACATGTGGATCATTGATGTGCATTCAATTCACAAGGTGAATTTCCATCTTTGCGTGACAGCAAAAGAGAACAGAAAATAGAAAACACTGAGCCCATTTACAGCACATGGACATATAAATCCAATAATTAATGAGATCATTTTGATAATTGGATCTACTGCATGTCCATGCACTGCAGAAACGCTATAATCTAAAAACTTTAGTTTCCATTTTTTAATCTGCTATTAGATTTCCTTTGAGAGGATATACACTGTAGGACATAAATGTTCTGCAGCTTTCAAAACATCCCGGCTTGTTTTGTTAAATACGGCAGAACATATTGGTGCGTTCCATTTACCTTGGAACTGGGAACTGGAAATGACATCACGCCCCACCTTATTGCGTTCCAGTTCACTAGTCGGACATCAAGATAGCAACCTAGCAAAACAATGTGTTTACTAAAGCTATTGTTATTAGCTGTTGTTAGTCAAGGTGGAGTTGTAGTTCACATGTACCACATGAAAAATGTGAATTACACCACAGCAACTTCTAGCCTCGTGAGACCATCCTGATCTCGCCAGCTTTAGCTTTTTGCTCTCAGATCAGTCTGGCTACTTTCCGTTGAAGAGAATTTGGAGCAGTTCACCAAACGAACGTCCAATCAGCGTTGGCTTTGAGGTGGGCTGAGGCGTGACGCAACAAGAAGCGACAGTTCAGTCTAAACAACATGGCGGCTTCAGCAGATGAAACTAGCGTCAGCGTGGCTATCGCTCAAGTTTTTCGGAATTACTGCCGACATGTTTCTTGTTTGCTGAGCTAACGAGCCATTACCGGCAGCAGCAAGAGTAGCCTGGCTTGTGGTTGCGTTTTCGTCGTCGCTCTGTTAGTACGTCATATGCTTCGTTGATCTGATTGGTTGATTTGGCCCGTCTATCACCAACATAGGTGGTGATAGACAGATGCCTTATCCAATCAGCTAACCAGTATTTTCGCCCCCTCCCAAAACTACTCTAACAGATGATTCCCAGATGGATATGCGAGAGCAAATTTATCTGGTGGAGTCAGGTTAAGCAGCTTCCCCCTACATCTATATAAACCAATACTACACATATGACTGATTTAATGCAACAATATTAAGTCAGAAGTGTAAATAAATGTAACATTACAGGAGCTTCTATACTGCCAGCACCGGGCGCAGCCATCTTTAAATCTGTACTCGGAGGTGGCGAGGATACTCTGACTTTCAAGTCAGAAATCCCACTTGGGGGGCCATTCCAGCTGAAACATCCCACACAGTACTGGTAATTTCCAACTTCCGAGTTCAAATGGAATGCACGCAGCATATGGTAGCCATCCTAATGTGGGCACTAACTGGCCTGCAAAGCATACTGCTGCTGTCCTGCATTTAAAATCTATGAGGGCAAAACAATGGTTGGCTGGTATATCATATCATGTGATTCCAAACAGGCTGGAAAAAGCTCTTAAAATAATCTAAAAATTATTAAAGATTCACAAGCAGGCTAGTACTGTAGAGGACAATGTCTGTTTCACAGGACTTCCTCCCAGAAGTGGGTGAATTCTCCATAGTATAGATGACTGATATCAGGCTTGCAATGTTTTTTTAATATTCCTGCATGAAAACATATTTAGCCAACCTTTTCAGGAGGCGCCTTAGTTTAGACTTGGCTGTCCCTTGTTGGTGGTTGATCTTTGACCACACTCCTTGTGGAGTGCCCAATATGTGTAGACATCGCTCTGAAAAAGACTCTTCTTTGCTCATCTAATTATTTTTTGCCAACCTTTCTGTTATCAGCATCACTAAAACTTTTCATCCCTCTTCTGCCTCAGAGAGTTTGTGTATCCACCTCTCAGCTCTTGTCCCACTATCAACAGGAAATGTCGTTGAGTGGCTGGGTCAGGCCTCTCTATTCAGGCCTCTATCCTAAGTTTGAAATGGTCTGCTTCTGTGAGTAAGTGTGTGATTTTTATCTAGCTATAACAGTGGTCTGCAACCTTTATAATCCAAAGAGCCATTTTCTACCTCAACGCAGCTAAATAAAACTCACAGAGCCCCCAAATGCTCCAAGGCTCTTTTAATAAGGAGGCAAATTATTTTTGACAAATACTTGGGCCTACTATTGAAATTTTGCTGTCATTTTAAAGGAATTGCAGTTTTGTTTCTGCTTTTAGGTTGAAAAATTATTTTTTTTAAAACTTGCAAAAGAGGATCAATACATTTTCTTCAATCAGATTTTCCTCAGTTGGACTTAACAGTAAAAAAAAGGTTAAATAAATAAATAGAAATGTCAATATTTGTTCGTAATTATGCATAAAAAGCCCTGTCAGTCAATGACTAGAGGAATAGATTTAAGATGCTGGAATTCAACAGTTATTCCATGAAAAAAACTACTAAAACCTACAATTTTACAAACCTACAAAGTTTGAAAAATACTTGTTTCATTATTATTTTTAGTCAACTTGTCTTAATTTCGGACCCTGCTTGAGAGCCGTTGTGGAAAGCCCTAAGAGCCACTCGCGGCTCTGGAGCCGCAGGTTGCAGACCCATAAGTTATTTAGCTTCTGATCTTCTGCAGTTCACAGGTTTAAAATTCTTTAATAGTACTTTCTATTTATAAAGCCCCTCAAGCTTAGATGATATTGGTTGTTTAAAGTGGTAGTTTGGAATTTTTGACATAGGCCTCATTTTCGAGTTAGTCAGGATACTACTCATTACTGGAGACAGTTTCAACATATTTCATCCCGTTTTTCTAGCTGCAGGAGATCAACGATGCTAATGCTAGTGCAAATCAAGTTTGTTTGTTTTTTGTTGTTTTTTTGTCACATTCTAGTAACACATAGATAGTCTTGCAGAATTTTGCTTGGGTGTTCTGTAGAGTTGATAAGATTGTTTTCACTGACAGGCAGAAGATTCCCATGACTCATGCTAGCATAGCATCTGCGATCTTCTGCACTGAGAATAATGGGATGAAATATGTTAAAACTGTCTCCAGTGTACCTTGGCTAACTTGAAAATGAGGCCCTATGTAACGCACAATAACTAATTGTGTGTCTAAAGGGAGAGATGATTTGGGGGGTCTTAAAAAGATTTTTTTCCCCCTTTTTCTTTGTGCACCATTAATGTGGTTCCATGCTGGATGTTGACTCCAGTGGTGGTCGGCATTACAGCCTTGATAGATAGACCCAAAGCTGGGGACTTATTTCCACATCAGTGAATAGTACAGACTGAATCTCAGTGGGCTGTGCGACCCACTTTCACCATTCTTCAAGTATGTGTAAGCATAGTGTTCAGCATGTCACAGCACTTGGTGGTTAACTAGACTCATTCACAAGTCAGTCAGCTTTGAGCCCCCCATTAAACAAGTTGTACCAAGGAGCATCAACAATGTCATTAAAATAATTTGCACAATATTTTAAGTTAGCTATCACTGCTGTTCAAACAAAGTGACAGATGTGTTGATTTATGTCCATGTTTGAAATAACCAAAAAGAACAATAAAAAGGTGACTTGTCATCTCATGCTTTCCTGCTAAAGTACATACACTGACATCAATATGAAGTTCAGTAAATGCATAATAGAACACCGGCTTTTTTTTTCCCATCATTTGTCTGCTCAGCTCAAAACTAGGGATGGACATATCAGTACTCTGGATCTGGCAAAATATTGGATTCAGTATTGTTTTAAATACTGCGATGCCACTTTACTAATACAAAACATGCATATTGTTTTCACCTATGGGAGTGTTAGGTATAAACATCTGAAACTGCCAGATAAAAAGCACAAGTACTCACCTTGCATGCAGAAAAAGATTCAGACTTATACTTACTGTAGTGCCATTGCTTGTTTCTTTTCCCTCAATATTTTGCTACCATAATCAACATTTGTACTTAAGAGGCTGTAGATGTAACACCAGACTGCATAATCCTCATAAGGCAATAGTAGCAGATAGCAAGGCGGCTTCAACTCTGCAATTCAGCAAATATGTGCATATGTTTGCAACACACTTTTTAGTGAAGTTTTTCAGTCAATGTGCTTTCTTGTTGCACCTTTGTCCGTCCTCAGAACGGATATATCAATCAATGGATGATTTTCAAGTGCAGATGGAACGTAGGCGAAAGAATTTGTGGCCGAAGCAGAGTTGCTTTCGTACGTTATATGAGACGTAGGCAGCCTAAGCACCGCCCAACATCATCACCTAAATTTGCAGCTGAACCCGAGTCCGGCGTTCCCACTGCATGCCGATCGGGGCAGAGCCGTTTGAAGGTGATTTAAACCCGCTTTGCTTGCCGAGTCATTTGGTGCAGGTCGACACGTGTCGGTGAGCCACTATAAGCCGATTGTTTGTGGGTTTAAATGGGTTTTTTGGCCAGTGGAAAATGGGCAGTAGAGAAATGTCTCACTGCTACCATCTCCTCAGTGAGAAAAGTCACTATTGGCTGCCTGGAAAGTCACTAGAAGTCGCTAGATGCATCGTCTAATTTGCATAAACAGCAAATTAGACTTAAAACAGCATTAACAAATATATAATTGCAATGGATACTGCAACAGAGGAATAATGTCGTAGAAGAGGCAAAAAAAGGGGGAAAAAAAGACATCCTAAATATGTTAAAGAAAAAAAACTGTCAATATTTTCTCTTTTATTGTTAATTACAGTAGTGTAGTTTGATTTTTAATTAAGTCTACAACATGCTACAGTACATTTATCATAATCTTCTTTTTTCTTTTTTTGTTCTTGTCCACACAATTTGCCCACAATAAGTATTAATATAAGACAGTAAGCCAGGGTGGGATCAACGACTGGCAGCTTTAAACATTTACTTTTTAGTCCTCTGGTTCATGAAGCAGAGGTGCATGTTCCTTACTCTTCAGCTGGGAGCAGAAATGGCTGCTGTGTAAGGACTGAGCCTCGGTGCTTTTAAAGGAGGGGGGTGTGGGGTTGATCGAATGGGGTCCAAAAAAAAAAAAAAAGGAGGCGGCTCTGCTGCCCTCGTTCGCTCCCATCCCTGCCCCCCCTCCCTGGCCTGGGGTGGTTGGGTGCCCCCCAGGGCCGCCGCTAGCCCCTTTGCAGTAAATGCTGGTCGCCCCTTCTGCCCTGGAGGGATCTCGGGAGGCAGGGGTACCTAATGCTGACAACGGCTCAACTTCCAGAGGGGAATTCACACCCCTCTGGTCTCCCTTCCCAAGACCTCTCTCCCCTTCCACTCTACCTCATACACACACACGTAGGGTGTTGGGGAGGGCGTGTGTCAAGCGGGCGCGGTGAGGGGGGACATCAAAGTGCCTTCGTTCGCCACGTCCAGAGACAGCCTGTCCCTCATTTTAACCACACTTAGACACCTAAACATATAAAATAACGACAGCTCACAACCACTTCCGAGAGGCGGGCCATACAGTGTGTGGAAGGGAGGGGGGGGGGGGTGGGTGTGTTCTGCCTGTGCGAGCCCCCCCCGACATGACTACTCCACTTCACAGAACACCCGAGACAAAATAACGCAAGACTCTGTGTAACTGCCTGTGTTGAACTAATAAACCTGTGTGTCAAACAAGTAAAACGAGCCTTGCATGACGAATTTTGCATTATATTTTAAGGAACTAGTTTCTTGTCAGCTGCAGAATTATATTCAGCTTCTGGATGTCAGTGTTACTATCTTTGTAGTGTATTCCAGTTCATGGAGATTTGGTGACAGTTCCTCTGATGAAATTAAAAATTTAAATTGTCTTCAAAATCTTACATATCTCCATGCCATTCACACATGGCCATATTTCTACTGTATTTGTGTAATCAAATTCCTTCGTGCACGTAACGATAATATCACATCCACTGCGAAATTCAGGAAGTATAAAACTTTGTTGCTGCTGAGACACTTTACCATCAAAATGTAAACTTTATTTGTCCCAGTATTCTATTAACATGGGTATTTACACAGATATCTTGCATTATAACCAAAGACTAAAAAAAAAATGGATGTAGTATCCAGTCATGTCTGCAGAGCTAAATGAAGCCAGTTGGGTGTGTCCCACCGTTGCCATCTTGCCATGTCGCGTGTGTTGTCAATCAGGAAAATACTGATTTTGATTTTAGAGCAAACTCCCAAGGTGAGGAAAACAAACAGATTTCACTTTAAAGGTAGAGTCCGAAGTCCCTCCAGCGTTTCTGTTTGCAAACAACAGTATTCAAACTTAGCGCTCCTCCCTCTCAGGATAATGGCCGCCTCGTTCTAGCTAGCCTATTCAGCTTCAAGCTTCTCCTTCAGAGCTCAGAAGCAGGTACAAGCCAAACTATTATTAACCCTGGTTTTCCAAAGTGCATTATCTGAAGCTCTTACCTTTTCTTTGGCGCATACACGGTGTTTCCTTTCTTTCTTTCTTTTTCCTTCGAGAGTTCGAGTGACTGGCATCTGCTCCAATCATGAACTTATTTCCACACAGCGTCATGCTCTTAGCTCTGTCATTGGCTGCCGATATAAACAGAAATCTCCCCCCAGAAACGTCCCGAACACAAGAAAACAAAGCTAAAGAGCAAATTACAGGCAGGGGGAAAGAGAAATGCATTCAAACGTGCCACGGCACGCGAGTAGAGGCCCAAAGGCGCAGTTTGAGACGGATTTCCACTTGCACAAGTCTAACGTTTATTTTCAGGGGGGATTGTCGGACTATACCTTTAAATATGAACACAACAGTGTATCTTTCTGATGTAAATTTAACCCTCCTGTTATGTTCCTTTCTAACAATAATGTTCCCGCGTCGATTTGACCCAAGGCATTTTTAATTATGCAAAAGTATCAGAAAACAAAAAATCCTTTTAAACAGCGTTTATATTTCATCCTGAAAGAGTGAATATGGAATACAGACAGAACAGCGACATCACATGTTTCTAGGTTGTAGTTGCAACGGCAGAAAAACAACTCCAGCCACTGGGATGCCAGGCTCGCTGCCTCTACGCAAGTGACCAAGAGTCTGGAGCATGTCCAACAAGTAACGCAGGGGAGTTTATTACTGACAGCTAACGTTAGCCACGAGAGCAAACAAGTTAGCTTACTGATCCAGGAGAAAAGCCACCATTTCCGTGTTTTGATGCCGTGAAAACGTTTATATGGGTCTATTTAGTGTAGTCTTCACCTAAATTTACTTCAGTTTTTGCTCTTCTCAGGTCACTCCCCCTCAGAAACAGATAATATCTCTGGGGCTCTGAAGCAGCTGCTTCACTCGCCGTCTCCACTGTTTCCCCCTGTACCAGCCTAACTGGGCCCAACATATTGTTGTCACACAGAGATCATATTTGGCAACCCGCAATGGCGGCGTGTATTGGCTTGTAGACATAAATATAATGCCATTGTCGAACTCGTAAATTTTTTTTTATAATTATTTGCAAGCTAAATATGTTTTTTTAGGAAATGTTGTAGCTACTTTCATTCTGCAACCCTCCAAACGACCTGTGGAGGAATTATTTTTTCAAAAATATAGCTTTTAATAAAAATGTTCCATATTCAACCTTTAACTCCATTACTAAAGATTTTAGTCAATATCGAGTGCAGCAGTGTTCTTTACCTCTCACAGATCATGATTTAATGAGGGTAAGCCACTTGTTTTTCATAAAAAATACAGTACAGTTAAAACTTTTAAAAATGTTTATCAGTAATACTTGCTAATAAAATACAATACTCTTACATGACTGATTTTTTAAAATTTCATTTTATATTTTTAAAAAAAATTTCATGGAATGATGTAAATTAACATGTGACATCTTCAGCTCAGCGACAAATGGACCTGGTGACATAAAATCAAGACAAATTAGTAATGAGTATTTGGATTGAAAGTTAATCTTATTCAAACACATTTTTTGAACCAGAAATGTCCAGCACTCAAGTGATACGTCATCCCATTTTTATAGTAAACACTACACACCATAGTGGAATAGAGTAATAGTAATAGGACAGAGTAAGAGGAGTGGAAGTTGCTCTACCCACTTGTCCCACACTGTCCTTATACTGTACCTGTAGCTGCCAGTTTGGTTGTCTCCTGTCTGACAGCCCTCCTCTCTCAAATCAGATTACTCGGGAGAAAATATGAAGAGTTCATTTGCAAAAACAGACAAACACCATTGTGGAAAAAACTGAGTTAACTGCTTTTCGTTGCTGTCAGGTACAAACCTCCTATCTCCATTTTACATCATTGAAACCCTCTACTTCATGTTAGCTTGATTTGGTGAAAATATTCAAAAAGTACACGAAGAGTTTATTTGCAAAAGCAGTTAACTCCGTTTTTTTTTAATTGGTGTTTGTCTGTTTTTGCAAATGAACTCTTCATGTGAAAGTCTCCAGAGACATTGTGGCATGAAATATAGCCCTGTCTGTGTCTCCATAGACTGGCTGTTGACTCATCCTTTGACTTATAAACCTGTCAGGAAGAGGACCCCCAAATATGCAACTAAAAGCATTTTATCCATCTCCTTCCACTTCGCCCCCAAAACACACCTTCCTTCAACATTAGTCATTTCAATAATGATTTTGCGTATAGCGCTGGGCATGTCCAGCTCAAAAGTTGACCTGATGTCTGTCACACAAGCCACTATCCTCGTGGGCCCTGTCATTGTTTATGTCTTCAGCAGACACTTTGCCTGACATCTCTTTGGTGATGAAGACACTGTTTTTCACCATTTTTTTGATGCGAATGTCTTGGTTGGAGGAACATGAATATCAGGACATTCATTTGGTTCATAATCCCAACCATCTGTCTCAGAATTGATCTGAAGATGGTCTTCCTCTTCAGACATGACTTCTATTTCCTGATCAAAGATGAGTTCCAGGCCCTCCAAAGCTTTCACCTGTCTTCTTCCACGACTCATTTTGTACAGCTCTGGCAGTAAACATATAATATGTAAATGGATAGTGTAATGTTGGTAGGGGGTCCCTTGTGTAGCAGTTGACGGTCCTATCACTATGCCTCCGAGTGATGATGTGCCCTGGCTACTTGGCCAAGGGGATGTCCCTTTGGCTGACTGGTTAGCATGCATGACTCTCACCCTCTCACCCATTTCTAAAGCTTTGGGACTCCAGCGAACCACAGTGAAAGCCATTATCCACAAATGGTGAAAACATGGAACAGTTGTGAACCTTCCCAGGAGGGGCTGGCCGACCAAAATTACCCCAAGAGCACAGCGACGACTCATCCAAGAGGTCACAAAAGACCCCAGACCAACATCCAAAGAACTGCAGGCCTCACTTGCCTCAATTAAGGTCAGCGTTCATGACTCCACCATAAGAAAGACTGGACAAATATGGCCTGCATGGCAGAGTTCCAAGACCAAAACCACTGTTGAGCAAAAAGAACATAAAGGCTCGTCTCAGTTTTGCCAGAAAGCATCCTGATGATCCCCAAGACTTTTGGGAAAATACACTGTGGACTGACGAGACAAAAGTTGAACTTTTTGGAAGGTGTAGGTCCCATTACATCTGGCGTAAAAGTAACACGGCATTTCAGAAAAGGAACATCAGACCAACAGTAAAATATGGTGGTGGTAGTGTGATGGGGCTGTTTTGCTGCTTCAGGACCTGGAAGACTTGTAAATGGAAGCATGAATTCTGCTGTCTATCAAAAAATCCTGAAGGAGAATGTCCGGCCATCTGTTGGTGACCTCAAGATGAAGCGCACTTGGGTTCTGCAGCAGAACAATGATCCAAAACACAACAGCAAGTCCACCACTGATTGGCTTAAGAAAAAGAAAATGAAGACTTTGGAGTGGCCTAGTCAAAGTTCCCACCTGAATCCGATGTAGATGCTGTGGTATGACCTTAAAAAGGCGGTTCATGCTGGAAAACCCTCCAATGTGGCTGAATTACGACAAATTTGTAAAGATGAATGGGCCAAAATTCCTCAGCAGTGCTGTAGATTATCACTACCAGTTATCGCAAACGCTTGATTGCAGTTGTTGCTGCTAAGGGTGGCCCAACCAGTTATTAGGATTAGGGGGCAATCACTTTTTCTGATTTTTTCCCCCTTAAAAAAAAAAAATCTTCATTTAAAAACTGCATTTTCTGTTTACTTGTGTTATCGTTGAGTCACATTTAAATTAGTTTGATGATCTGAAACATATAATTGTGACAAACATGCAAAAAAATAAGAAATCAGACACTTTTTCCACATAACTGTAATACCTACTATCCAGCAGCTGCTGCACCATGACAGAAACATCTGTGGTCTGACATCAATCTCAGCTAAAACCCAACCAAAACAAGTACTTGCTATTTGGTAAGATTATTTCAGTTCACTGATTACTTTAAGTAAGATGAACTTGAACTTGTGATGATGGTACAAACTAGAAAAGAAAAGGTTGATGTGAAGCATCTCATCTAAATTATGTGAAATTAATCAGTTACAGGTTCCTCCTCTACTTCATCAACTGACAACTTTGTCACATTTATCATGTTCAAAAGAAGTTCTATAAACTGAAACCATTCTAGTTCATTCTACTTAGTCACTCCCATTAATGAAAATTTTATTTTCCTACTACACTGAACTTAAAAGATGAAGTGAAATACACTCAAGTTTTTATCATGCATTACTTAAAATTTTTAGAGCAACCAGTTTCCTCAAATATTTTAAGTAATTTCAACTTATCAGGGTTTAGAGTGCTTTGGTCCAGGAAGCCAGGATTCAAGACCCCAGTGGCACTACGACTGACCCACCGTGGGCCCTTGACCAAGGTCCTTTACCCCCACCAACTGCTACCCGGGCGCAGTGATATGGCAGCCTACTGCTCCATTGTCTATCTAGAGATGAGTCAAATGTGCAAATATATACAAAAGTGTAGTAACTGGTGAGACTGATATTCTTAAGGCCTCCATTAGGCTGAATGATGGTGAAGTGTTTTTATTTTCTTTTGGGTCAGTATGACTTTCTTCCACAAAACCAACCAAACAAACACATTTTTATGAAGTTAATTTGGGAATTGTAAATTGGCCCAATGAGTTACTGTGGAGAGAAAATTCATAGATAGATAGATCTGCATCTCATCTGCTGGAAGAACATATGGCCTCCGGCATTTCTGTTTAAAGTTTAGCATTTACATTATTGCATACAGATTATTTAAAAAAGAGCACAGTGGTCATGGTAGTCCATGCTACACAGGCTTGATGTGTTTAAAATAACTTTAAAATAATGTTGTTGTTTTTTCCAATAGAAAAGAAATGGAGAAAGTCTGGCTTTTAACCGGCTTTATGTAAAGGAAGAAAAAAAATGAGAAAGAGAGGAAAAAGCAAAGAGAGAAAAAAAAGAAATGGGAAGGGAGGGGGGGGTGAGGGGGAGGGGGGTGTTTAAAAAAAAAAAATAAAATATGTTTTTAATTAATTATAACCAAAGAAAAAAAAAAAAAAAACCATAAGGGAAGGGCGGGGAGGGGGGTGCCCAAAAGGAGGAGTAGGAAGGGGGGGAACTTCTACACGATGGACAAAATATTGAATGTTATATCATGAGAGCTAAGCTCCTCCTGTAATTTAACCCTAGAGGCATTTGAATTTTGTCATGCAACTGACAGCTGTTTTGTTATAAAGTTTTCATATTTAAATTTTTGTTTAATTTCATATACATACATGAATATGTCTGTTAATAATAAATATGTCATACCACCAACAAGAAGAATGTAAGAAATAGATGAAAATGATTTTTTCTTTTAATTTTTAAATCAGGAACCCATTGAGTTTCCCAGGGACACACTCAAATCGTCACCTGAGGTTCTGGGGACTCTACATTGAAAACCTATCAACATCACTGAAGAGGGAATGTTACACTGCACCTTGCCGAGTCAATACCAAAGAATGAAAAATTTCAAGATTTTCTTTGACAGCTGGTTTAGTTCAGTCCCTCTGATGCTCGCAGTGTTCTAGCAAGGCACTCACTGTCTTGGCACAGTGCACTCTATATGCTTGCAAGGCAGCTCCTTGATATCAAATGCTGATTTCAAGAGACATGGTTGTGGATCCTTCCAGGAAAAAACTACAAATGTTGGAGATACGCAGCTGCATGCAGGGAAATCATGTAACAAGGGTTCAGTCACCCTCCTCAGCAGCTACGTATGTAGGTCCTCACCCTGTTTCCCATGTAGACATACAGTATGGGACAGAAGCCGAAAAGGGTGAACAAGATCCCATGGCCAGCAGCTGTATCCACATACAATCAGGACACAGGAGGTTTCGACTTGCTGGATTCATTGATTGCCATGTATTGTGTCAGCATCAGGTAAAAAAAAAAAAAAAAAAAAATGCTGTCACTGTCTTGTCTATAATTTGACCGACATGATGGCAGTGACATGCTGGTTGCTCTGCAGATGGGATTGCAGTGAGAATGATTAACAGCAACCACATGCTCTCGTATGCCTTCATATCGCATACTGTCCAAAGTCACTGCAAATCCGACAAAGAAAACTAGAAGAGGGTGAACCAGGGGTGGAATATTCCAAACATATGAGGAGAAAAAGGAACAAGCAGGGATCCACAGCTCCCATCCCTAATCAGGATGTCAGCTTGAACAACACATTACACTGGCCAACAATGTGTGAAAACAAGGGAGTAGCAATACGACATGACACTGGACAGTACAAATCTGAGACTGTACTGAATGGTATGCAAATAAATATATTTAAAGGTTTACTTAAAGTGAACCAGTAAACTATGTTGAATTATTTTCAGCTTGTATCATCAAAATGTGGGCAGTGGAGAGTTAAGAACAACTTGAGTACAAATTTAAGAAGCTCCACAAGAAGACATCAGTGAACTAGTTCAGGCTATGGAGACTAGTTTTTGACCCTGTTACTGTTATTATTGCCATGAATAATAACACAGTGGCAGTTTGAAAATAATTTCTTTCTGTGTCCCTGCTGCAGCACACCTGACTCAAATAAAAAGTCGTTGAGAAGCTCATGCAGAACTTGACAACAAGCTGTTGGAGAACTATTTTATTTAAAGGCGGTATAAAAGATGTTTTCGGCAATTCAGAAAGCAGAGACTGTTAACGAGTTTTTGAATAACGTGCATGCGCAGGACCAGCCTGTTAGATTCACAGCTCCCGGCCACGGCACAACCTGCACAAAAGCCAAGTCCCGACATCAGCGTCTAGCAGACAGCAGGTCCAGATTCTCAAATCATGTCACAAATGCAAGTAAAACAGATGTCATTGTCTGAACGTTGCTAACTGCTAGCAGAATGACTGTTAGCTAGCTACCCACTGTAAACATCACACGAGCATGCGCGGCTCCCGGCACTTAGCATTACTCTTGCCAATCAATCACTCTCATTGATCAGTATTGCCTATGACCCGTTGACTGTTGCCCGTCAATTATGCTTACCACGGTAGACAAATAAAACATGCAATAAATACAGAAATGATTGGCAGATGTTTTTCTGACTCATCAATTTGACTCAGGTGTGTTGGAGCAGAGAGGCATGGAAAACCTGCAGGATTGTGGCTCTCCAAGCCCAAAGCTGGACACCCCTGATTTGAAGCTTTGAATTAATCATACAGGGTATTGAACCCAATTTAATTAAATATTGCAAAAACTGTTGAAAGAAACATCTTCTATGATGCCTTGAAACCGGGTGTGAACCTTTTTGGTTCAAAACGTCACATGTAACGATGAATTGTACATGCTTTGGTGAAGTTTGCATGGATGTGGGCTTAGCCAGAGTGTGCACTGAGAGTGAAAACGTAGCAGGGCAAATGTCCAATCTGTAGAATTGGGACACACTTTGCACTTTAACCTCTCAACAGGAATGCATAATCCAGGGACACAAGGGTGGAAGTGCAAGTATTGGAACAGGAAAACTGAAAACCTGCAGGACACTAGCTGAAGAGGTTCTGAATTTTGTAATCCCTGACACAGACGATACTGCATCCACAAAGATGTTGTTATCCATGCACCCCTATTGTGGTTCTGCATTTAGCTCACCTAAAGGGGCTTACATACAGTTGAGGCTCCAACTCGTCAGAGAAGCCAGCTCAGGGTAAATCCTGTCTTTAAGCTGTACTATCTCCCAATGCTCAATAAAGGCCACCAGACCCACAAAGTAGAATTTAAAAAGGAGCACAATTACTTTGATTTGATGCTGCACTAGACCTTAAAAAAAACTTTGGAGCATGGTGTGACCCATCTTCTTTTGTGAATTTGGGGAACTTCAGGGTCATAAACTGGTCTCACTGAAGTCTGATGGAGGTTAAATGATAATGTGAAGAGTTATCCAAAAACAAGTCAGACCTCAGCTAAAAATCAGAATCAACCATCAAGACCTGTGGAGTAAATCTACATTACATTTTAATAGTGAGGGCTGAAGGGAACCAGGATGATGGGTGGGGGGCACTGGCTCTAAAAAGACTGAAGATCACTGCTCTGCACCCATGAGAGGACATATCTAATTCAGTGGGTAACCTCTTTAAAGATGCTAATCTTTAGGATTGGAAATTGACATTCATTTACTTACATTACAGATGATAAGTATATGTATGACTAGGCCACTAAAGAGACAAGTAATCTCATCAACTGAAAAACAAACGGCCATTTGCTTGTTTTTGAGCAAATATTGTTCCCCCTTCATGACCTCGGACCTGTTTAGAGCCTTTTCTTAAAATGTCTACTTGAAAGTGGGGCTCTAAAGCTTCTGTAGAAAGAATAACTACACAGTAAACTTAACATTTCCATTCCTGTATAATCAAGTTGTGCTGAACCAGCAGTGACCCAAAGATTAAACATAAAATAAAAAAGAAAATGGCCCAAGGGATAAGAAATTTATGCATGACATGCTTATTGCTGGGTGTGTTTACAGTAGATGCCTGTGATGTGTTTTTATGGCCACGTGTCAGTGAAATGTGCTCTCTGGAACTGCCGTGCTGATAGTGTTATTATAACCATAACATTCACGCATGGGGCTCATCTATGGAGATGTACTTTGCAAGCCATGAGAACCATTGCATCAGTCATCGGGGGTAAGAGGAGACATGACTGGTACAGTGAAATGATCATACTCAACATAAAAGTGGAAAGATCAGATCACAGGCTGAGCCAGCCGATGTGGAACTTCCACAAGGCAATTCAGGATGAGGTTCAGTAGTGTGTGGCCTCTATGAGCCTGTAAGTGTTTTTAGTGTGTGGACATGTTCCTCATGAGACGACAGATGTTCTCCTGAAGGATCTCCTTTCAGGATCAGAGTGTCAGTCAATCCCCAGACGGTCTTTTGGAGTGGATGGAACATGACATGATGCCCCAGAGGTGCTGGATCTGATTCAGGTCTGGTGAACGAGCAGACCAGTCCATAGCATCAATCCCTTTATCATGCAGGAACTGCTGACACACTCCAGCCACATGAGACCAACATTGTCATGCGTGGGTCCACTGTAGCAGTATGTGGTCTGAGGATCTCATCCCAGCACCTGATGGCAGTCAGGGTACCTCTGGCTAGCACATGGTCTGTGCAGCCCTCCAAGGACATGCCTCCCCTGACCATTTGTTGACCCTGCCAAACTGGTCATGCTGGAGGATGTTGCAGAACATTCTCCATGGTGTGAAGAAAATCCATGGTTCTGATGAAACATTAAAAAAAGAAAGCATTGAGGAGAATCGATATAACTACAGTATTTAATATTGTGTTTCTTTAAATTGTTTCATTTTGAATAAAATTCAACAGTATGTCAGCTTAGGAGCATCTGCAAGATAATGAAAACGATAGCAAAAACAGAGGCAGGGTGATTTGAATCATGGTTTGTGACTGTGGTTTTCTCCTCAGCATCTTTCATACAGTGGTAGCCTTTTTGAGGCTTGATGCAGGACTGACCAGGGTTGACCCTCAGTTTGTGTTTACACTGAGGAGTTCATTTTTGCTGCCCACCCAGTAGTTTGTTGAAATAACCTTCACTGTATTTTTAACAAATCTTACAGGGAGGCAGTGTCGGACATCGTCTTCAAGTTTCCAGTCAGAGAAAGACACAATTATTTGGTATTTACCAAATCCAGCGATGAAGTCTTTCATGTCTTTTTTATGATAACTTAAATGATTAAATTCTGTAGCAGTGCAACACCTTGTTTTTTCTCCTTTTCCTTTTCCCCATTGTCTTCTTTGTGTTGACAACAATTTTGCTGCTGTAATTGGCCTCACAGTGGTGGAAAGCAAAAGCCTTAAAACAGCATTACACCAAATCACAGAGGAGATTGAGTGTTGTCTGTTAGAAACAACAGTGAACAGCTGAGGCAATTTTTACAAACCAGCTATGAAACTCCACTGCTGTTTCCTCCTGCACCAACAACCAAAAACCTGGAAAGTTGCTCACAGGGACCATCACAGCATGCAGGGCGACTTGGCTGTTGGTTGGAATGCAGAAGACCACGAATTTCTGACAAACATGACTTTTCAGTTAGTAAAGAATCATCCTTAAGAAAATTTCCATTCAGAATGGATTGTGTTTCAGGATGTGATGAAAGCATTTGCATGGATAGATGGACGCAGAGTCAAGCAGAGTAAAAAGGGATTCTGGAGGAAAAATCAGCCAGACAATGCAATTGCTACCTGGGTCCATAACAAGGCAGGACAGGAGAACTGTGTAGCAATCGTACAAGCAAAAAAAGTATAGAAGGCGAAGATTGTTTTAATTTGTAGGATGACATCACTTGTTGTGAAAAATGCAACTACTGTACATCTGTGAAAGGCCAGCCAGCTCTTGTTTTGCCTTGACTGGCAGAGGTGGTGACTCACACACAGGATTTTCTCAGGAACTCTTACCCTTTCCATCACATGCCTTACACGTGAAGTGGAGCGTTGCATACTGTAAAATCAAACATAACAATTTAATTAAAAAATATTAGTAAAAGGGCTGCTATACTATACTGAATAGGAATCTTTTATTGTATCTTTGTTAATTAGCTTGATTTATATTCAAAAGTTGGTTTAACTTCTTTTGATTGTTATATGAACTGAAACATTTTCAAGCCAGATCAGGGCTGTACGCTTAGCTTTTTCACTAGTGCTCCCAAATGAAAAAATTTAGGAGCACAGAAAAAAATTTTAGGAGCACTATGAATTTTCCTAAATAGCACATTTAAATATCAATAATAATAACCTTCGCCCAGGCAATAGGTAGGCCAAATGATGCATTACACCGAGAAACAAACAGTTTTAAATACAGAGAAGTTCCCTGTCCTACAGTTTTTTGTTGTCCAGTCACCTGCCACACTGGTCTGTGTCCATCCAGCGGTCCACAGCAGGATTTGGTCTGGGTGGGGTTGGTCTGGGTCAGGTGGGCGTTAGTATGGATGTTGATTTTGCATTATGCATTGTTGTTAAAAAGGGCACCAAACCGGTGTTACAGCAAAACCTGTGACCCATGAAAACCTATGACTGTAGGGGGTGATAACACCTGCTTCCTGATTCTTCTTCTGCAGATACTTAACTGTCAGCAGCAGGTAACCTCTTCATTTAATCTTTGTTAAACAGCAATATGGAGAGAAGTTGCCATGTTGTGAACCCCCATATCTGTTCTCATGACTGCAAAGGTTCTTATAAAAACCCAGAGACTCATTATTAGTTTCACTACATGGAAGAAAAGCTGGACTAGCCACGCTAACGATGTAAAAGAGACGTCTAATGGTTTAGATTGCAGCTGTAACCAAACATCACCTTCAATCAGAAAATCTCCCAGATGTATTATTATTAATATGATGATGATGGTGATGATAATAATAATCATGATTATTTATTATTATTTATTATTATCATTATATTTAAAGCCCAAAAAGACGCTTGCAAAGCTAAGCTTTGACGTCACCAGTTTGGTTGGTGCAGCTCTGAAGAGGAAACCTCTGACTCCTGATCATGTGTGAACATTTTATAGAGAAAATGAGGAAAATGATCTGAAGACTTGAGCCCCGTTTCCACCCGCGGGTCAGGTCGGGCCAGGCCGGATCGGGTGGGTTTTGGTACGGATGTGTTGATTTCACGCTGCGTCCCCACAGCAACCTGTACCCTTACTCTGGAGGCGCTGGACAGCACTGCTACGTGATCGCGTGACATCATCGCTGTGCAACGCTGTTTAACCAAAACACCGCGCCACACATGACAGAAACAAAAAAGGAGTCACCCCAGCTTTGTTTTTACGCTTGGTCACGCGGGAAGTGAGATTTTTCAACAAATCAATGTATTGCTTTGTGTTAGCTCCACCTCTCTGGTCCGGATCGGTTAGATCAGTACCCCTACCGAAGGGTGCCAAAAAAGTAGGCCGGGTCGGGTCGGATATAAGGGTACCCGTCCCAGTTTTCATCTGTGGAGACGCAAAAAAACGTGGACCGATCCGGCCCGACCCGGCCCAGACCCGCTGGTGGAAACGGGGCTTTGGAGTCTGGTAAACTAGAGGCCCGCAGAGGAAAGCCTGAAGCTGCTCTGAGTGTTTTTAATATCACCAGTGGAGCTCCGTTTACCGGTATCGGTATCTGCGGTATCGGTCCTTACAAACATCGCTGCGTAATTCACCAACTCCGTTCCTCTTTAAGCCTCTTACTAGAAACACCTTAATCTGCAACACTCATAAATCCCTTCGCTACAGTCCGATGATCGGAACAGCTCTGCAGCAGGTTTCTCTGACATGACCGTCAACTGTTTCTATCCGGGACTCCCCACTCCGCCACAGATCAGCCCCAGCTTCCTCTCTAGTCACACGGCCTACGGACTGGAAAGCATCTGCAACAGGATCTGGATGCTGGACTGGTCTTTCAGCTTCGCCTTTCATTATGTCCATCTTCTAAATTGTGTTACGGTTGTTAGTTGTTGTGTAGCTGGTGATACCGATGGTTCAATGTGGAGCTGGAGCGCAACGCGATGTCTTAAAAGCTGCCGCACGGCGGCGTCCTGACCATAAAAACATCGCTACGTTTTTCTCTTATTTGCTCATATTTTTCATGTATTTTTCTACTGGCAAATTAATAAATTTAGTTTGGTTGGCAGTTTCATTTCCTCTTTAAATCAATCCTGACTTATTTAGGAGCAAAGTGTAAATTAGAGGGATGAAATCTATACTCGCACGCGTGCTCCCATTTTTTTTCCGGTACTTGCACCAATATATTTTTAGGCGCATATGCGAGTAAAACGCTCGCACTGTACAGCCCTGAGCCAGATTAAAAACTCATGTTGTCTTAACTGGCTTTCGGCTATTTTGACTTGCATCTTTTAAAGGGACTAGAGGCAGAAATTAAAAAAAACAAACAAACATGCATGTCCATTTTTTTTTATTGTGAATGGGTGATGAAATACCAAAATTCCAAATACCAAAAAGAATGAGCCCACCCACGTCTCTCTCCGTTGCCTTGAATAGGCTGTGTGCTGCAAAATGCGCTGCAATTCGGTGGCCGAATTGCCCGCGCTGCCCTGCGGATGTGACGTCAAATGACGCTGCATCCGCATCCCCGACTGTTTTGATACAGGAAGAAGACGGTTTGGTAAATTCAAACACTGTAAGCAACAGTTACGGATTCTTTTGCCATCAGCAAACGATCCAGATCAACTGAAAGACACTAAAAAGTGTAACTACGAAGAAAAAGCGTAGTAAACAAAATTATACGTAGCTTTAGTTTGTGCACGCTCCTGTGATGGCTTGGCTCGTGGCTGCAGTTACCTGAAGCGCCAGTCGCGGCAGTTGCAAGTTTTATTTATTTATCTTGCCTCTAGTCCCTTTAATTGAGATAATCAGTTTATTTACTCAAATTATTGAGTAAATTTCAAAATCTGAAATTATTTCAAATAAAATTACGCATCAACTGAACTAAAATATTACTTCAAAACTTTAAAGTCCTTTAAGTTTTGAAGTAATATACATTTAATGTCCAAGTCTACACAACAAATTTGGCCTATTGGAACTAATGCAAAGGTACAATAAAACATACAATATTTTGACACATTTCACACATCCTTTTCATTTTAAAATGACATTTTAAATATTCTATTTAATCATAAATTTGAGTTCTGCAAAAACCTGATGAATAATATTACAAGATAGACCTATTTTTTGTCAAGCATGGTAAGTTTTCTTCTTCTTATTATTATTATTATTATTAACTGAAAGATGATGAAGTTGCAACCCGTACAACTTTATTGAGGCAGGTTTTTTCAGTGAACAGTAAAACTTTTAGATCAGCCTGTACTCAAAGGAGAAATTTTACATATGACACAGTATGGTTTATTGTCTGTTACATTTAAGCGAACATTTCAAATCCCTTAACAAAGATGTTTGATGACACATGATTCAGATACAGAAACTGTTAAATTTGTACGATTTGAAGGATAAGTTTCTTTTTTTCAACCTGGACCTTATTTCTAGGACTATATATGTGCATTTACTCACCAGTAAAGTTTCCGCATCACTTTGAATCCTTGGGAAGATATTATGTTGAGTCGCTTTTTGGTGAACGTCCAGTATCATGGCGGAGACGGGGCAGCCACTATATAAGATATTATCTGCAGTAAAACTCCTTTATTTCATCAATGCTTTAAGTAGAGTGAATGAACGAATGAGTACTATTGTCCCGTGACTTCAGAGTTTCGCAAATTGTGTTTTTGTTGTTGTCTGGGTAGCGAGCTGCTCGTCTCAGCTGTACTAC